>JANZXR010000172.1:35764961-35784701 GCA_027575705.1 Erythroxylum echinodendron | reverse complement strand
TGATCATTTGTTTCAAACTAATTATATTATAATGATGTAAATTATGTTCATTTATGTATAATATAATTAAACCTATTACATGTCATGCTTTGAGGGCCCTGCCACATACATTAACTCTATTCCATATAGGGTTTGTTATATTTAAATCATACATATATTATGTGATCATTTGTTTCAAACTAATTATATTATAATGATGTAAATTATGTTCATTTATGTATAATATAATTAAACCTATTGTATGTCATGCTTTGAGGGCCCTGCTGCATACATTAACTTTATTCCATATAGGGTTCATTATATTTAAATCATAAATGTATTATGTGATCATTTGTTTTAAACTAATTATATTATAATGATGTAAACTATATTCATTTATGTATCGACATACTTTGTTGTTTAATCATCACATTATTTAGGTTACATACGTTATTATAGTTGGTATTCAAATGTTATACAAATGACAATTGAGAATTTTACTATCCTTCAATTTCATAAGTAATTGAAAAATTGAATATTTAACATGTATGTGCATGATTTGACATTAACATGCATGTAAACTTTTTCTTTTTTTGGTGTAGAAAATTAGAGTTTTAAATATGACTATTGCATTGACGAATATTGTTGATAAGCTTAACAAAAGTTGAATGACACAATTATAAAATTTGGAGTATAAAAATCCAATGTGCTAGAGGAGAAATAGATTTTAGAATTACTAAACATAACTATGCATATTCTTGAAGAGCATTATATAACCCAACATAAAAAGAGTCATGATGAATATGAGAATGGAATTTGAAGAACTTGTTATCTCATAGTACATTGTTGAGTAGTATATATAATAACATTATGTATAGGTTTAAAACGTATGAGATTGCTTAGGATATATGGTCCTCTTTAGCACTCATTTTAGAAGTACCTCAGTGATTAAAGTAAAATTACTCATTTTCAAGCTTGACACGTATAAAAAGAGATGTAATCAAACAATGCAAAAGCATTTAAGATATATATCAAACATGTTAAGTAAACTATAAGTTTTTGTTAATAAGTTATCTAATGAGTAATAAGTGCAAACTGATATCCATTCTCTTCCTTAGAGTTAAGAGCATATGAAAAACCATCTAACTTATAATGAGAGCATTATGATGATGGAGGATATTAAGAGGCACCTAATATTAAGAAAAGAACATATTGAAGCTTTAAAGATGACCTGTATTGTAGTCACTTCTAACTCATATGGAGCTATGAATAGGAAATGTAAGTATCATTATGGGCCTAACTGGAATAAATTAACCACAACATTAAGAATTTTAAAAATACTAAATAAAACCAACACAAAAAAGAAAAATATCATTTTAAGAAGAAAAACATAAAAAGAGTGAAATGTTACAATTATGACATTATGGGTCACTTTACTCACAATTTTAATGACCTTTAAAAGTTACAACCTTAATGTATATTTGCTTTGCGTATGTATCTTGTTTTGTTTTCCTAAAGAAATCTCATCCTCTTTTTTATTGCAAACTCTAAAACAACCAACCATGTAGCAAATGATTGGGATGCCTTTGTAGAATTATAAAAAAAGTCCATATAAAGAATGATCAATTTATATAGGTGACAACTTAAAAGTTACTGTACTAGGGATTGTGTTACAGGGTTGATTTTGAGATTAGTAAACTCAAGAACTAATGCCCTGCAATTGCGATCAAATCTACAGATTTGATCTAGTAAATGTCACTCCCCCACTGAGTAATGACAACAACGCTGTAAAAGGTGATTAAATGAAGCAGAATATTTCCCTCTTATAAGAAACAAAGATTACGTGATATAGTAGGCTATTTTTGGAGAAAAAATATATGAAACACATAAGATAAAAGGAACCAACAACAGTGGATAAAACAACTGGATTGTACTGCATAATTTTTGAAGTAACAACGTGCACACACTTTTGGAGGATTTACATTATATTAATATCCATCCAGGCCTAATAGTTTATATAAATAACAACATTAAACTGATTTGGACAGTTACAAGGTAGTTTTTCATAACTAATTTCCAATAATAAAGGCACATTAGGCATGATACATGTAAGATATGCATATTACTACTTGCATTTACATACAATTATCCACGCATTTCATGTATTTACGTTAGAACACATACAACATTCACCATGCAATTAATGTCCTCCTTGCAATATTATAACACCAACATAATGTCCATGTAGCTAACTAAAACACAATATATCCAGCGATGTAATTTCATGTTCCAACGTCTTCAGTTCTATGAATACACCATTAAAGGAACAAAAGGGACCTTATAAGCCTTCCTCACCAAAAGAAGGTTGATGTCCTCGTCAGTAGTCGAAATACCAAATCTGTCCAACATTTTTATCCCCGGCTACTTACTCCCAAAGCTGGCTAATCCCTCATCTTTTTCCCTATAAAAATATAACACAATATGTTGGGTAAAAGTATACTAAAATGGCACACCTTTGCATGCCATTTTGTCAATAATTTGGAGTAGCATCCCCTTAGGGTACTAACTTATAAATTTCAACAGACAATAAAACCTCTATGCTATCATTTGGAACAATTAAGATGGGACTATAAGTCCATATGCAGCCCTTTATCATCACCAAAGGAACCTTATACGAGTCCCTCTCTACTCACTTTAATATACAACCATCATATTTACTCATCAAAGGTCCTAAAAGTCCCACTTCTAGGTTTTTTTTCTACCATTAATGGATTGACGATCGCTACTTCACCACTATCCTCCTCCTAAGCTAGCAATGCGTTCAATTTCTTTTTCTTAGGACATTTCCTTGCATAATGTGATCCACTGTAAATAAAACAAGTAACAATTTGTTGAGCAAAATTTTGGGTGGTTTGCACGTTTTTAACTTTCTCATTTTGCCCCATGAAATTTTCTCCAACAGCTTTGCCATTTCTATTATCATTAGAAATATGCTCCTTATCTTTATTCGATCATAAATCCACCAACTGATTGGCCACTGCAATGGGACTTGGGAAGTCTTGAACTCCTTGCCTTTGTAGTTCAATTTGTGCCATAGATTGAAGTCCCAATAGAAAATTAAATAGCCTATCTTCTTCTGTCATGTTCTTAATATCTAGCATTAATGAACTAAAATTTTTGATAGAATTTCAAATTTAACCATCCTGCTTCAACTTCCGCAAATTCTCTCATGCCACCCACGAAGTGTTGCAAGGTACAAATTGCTCCTTCAATTCGTGTTCCCACGTATCAATTCTAGGATGTCCAGCATTCAGATCACCGTTAAGTCTTCCATGCCATCATAATTTTGCATCTCCAGCCAAATACATGTTGGCCAATCAAATTTTGTCACATTCCAATACCCTAGCTGCTTCAAAATATTATTGCATCTCCCAAACAAAATTTTCAGAACTTTTGTATCCCTCACACCATCAAAATGCTTAAGATCTGGGACTTTCAATCTTGTCTACATACCAACACCATCCAAAGCACCATGGTTCCTAATGAGAGCCAATGCTTCCTATAACACTCCCATCCTTCTGTTTGCTTCTACTGAAATTTTATCTATGCAATAATGGAATGTCTGTATCACCTCCTCTAAGTGGTCTAAATGAGCAAACAAATTATGTGTTTCATATTTCAGAATGGCCCCCATTCCCGTTCCAACCTATCCAACCTTCCCGAATGACTTCAAGGTTCTGATTTGCACCATTGCTATAAGTGCAGTCTACCAAGTAAGAGAAATATCCCAGAAATTTCCAAACAATGCTTTAATACCAACTTGTTATAGGGTTGATTTTGAGGTTAGTAAACTCAAGAATTAATGCCCTGCAATTGCGATCAAATCTATACACTTGATCCAACAAACATCCTTCCCCCATTGAGTAACAACAATACTACTATAAAAGGTAATTAAATGAAGCAAAATATATCCCTCTCACAAGAAACAAAGAAAACATGATATAACAGGTTGTTTTATCGAGCAAAAATATGAGAAACACATAAGAAGAAAAGGAACTAGTGACAGTAGATAAAGCAATGGGATTGTATCGCAAGATTTTTGATGTAACAATGCTCACACTCTTAAAGAGGATTTAAATTATATTAATATCCATCCAACCTTAATAGTTTAATAAATAACAACAATAAATTGATTTGAACAGTTACAAGGTGGTTTTTTACAACTACTGTCCAATAATAAAGGGACATTAGGCATGATATGTGTAAAACATGCACATTCCTACTTGCATTTACATATAGTTGTCCATACACTTCATACATTTATGTTAGAATACATACACCATGCATCCAACATCCTCCATGCAACATTATAACACCAACATAACACTCATGTAGCTAACTAAAACACAATCTCTCTAGTAACATAATTTTATGTTCCAGCATCTTTAGTTTTGTGGCTACACCATTAAAAGAAAAAAAGGGACCTCACATATTGACACATGTAAGTTAGACATGCGTGGTGGCCAACCCTTATTCCTGCAAAGAGTATTTTTTACTCCAAAGATTCAATGAAAACTTTTTTTTTTGTTAATGTAATATTTTATAATGGTGGAATGACTTTATATCTTAGATCCATTTATGATGATCATAGATTAATATTGGATGATTTAATTATACTAGATGCTTATAAAAGTAGTAATGTAAGTTAGCTTTTACTTACATCATATATAATTTTATTCATATTGATAGTTTGTGTCATGCTAGACTATATCACATTATTCAAAATCAAATAAGCTGACTGGCTAATGAAGGCCTTATAGGTGATTAAATTCAAGTAGATATATCTATTTGTGAAAATTGTATAGTTGGTAAAATGGCAAAAAAAGCCATTGAAAAGGGAAAATAAGCTTCTTATATATTGCAATTAATATATTCACAAATTTATGATCTGAACAATATGATGCTAAAACATAGGATTTTGTATTTCATTACTTCTATAGATGGCTATACTGGGTATAAGCATGCCAATTTGATTTTTCACAAATTTGAAGCATTAAATTGTATAATAAAAAATATGAATTTAGTATAGAACAAATTAGACAAGAAAATAAAAGCGTTAAGGGCATTAAATTATATAATAAAATATATAAATTTATTAGATAATAAATTAGACAAGAAAATAAAAGCATTAAGGACAGATCGAGGATAAAAATACTTTTATAATAAGCTTAAAATGTTATATGATAAAAAAGGAATAAAAAGATAATTGACTACTCTTCGAATCCTACAACAAATTAGCATTATAAAAATACGAAATAGAATGCTTCTAGAAATAATTAGGTCCTAGATAACATTAGCAAATTTATCAATTACATAGAGCCACGAATTGATTACAACCACCTATATATTTGATTGAGCATGATAAAACTAGTTATAAACACTTCGTATGAGTTACGAATAGATAGAAAACTAGATTTGACAAACCCAAGACTATGAGGGTGTACTACATGGATTTATGATCTCTTTAAAAGATAATTGAAATTAGGCCTAAGAATAAAGAAAAGTATCTTTATTAGATATCTAAACATTAAACATGATATATGTTCATAAGTGTATAAGGTAATGAAAGGAATGTTATGAATAGTGTACTAGTACTGATACCAAATTTAGTTCTAATATGGTACTAGTCAATAGTGAGTACCGTTTCACATAATTTTAAAAAATTATAAAATAGTCCCTAAATGCTTAAAAATTACAAAATAGTCCCTCAATAAATTGTGCTATATAATTTTTTAGCTATTAACATTACTTTTCACATTTTTATATATAAACAATAACCACAATTACTATTAAAAAAGTTTGTTTAATTTTGTTTAATTATCATACAAATATAAAACTAAGAATAATACAAAGTACTTAAACTATTGCAATTTCATCATATAATAAAGAATAATTACATCAAAATATCTAGGGATGTCAATTTTGGCTTGGCCCGCCCTGCCTGATTTTGGCCCTGGTTAATTGGACCATGGGTGGGCCATAGGCCAAAATAGTTCAGCCTAACTCATTGACATCCTTGAAAATATCAAATAGAAAGAAAAATAAAGTTTCGTGCCTCAATAAGTATTATAACAAGAGTTTATGTCAAAGAACACAAACAACCAGAAGTGAAACTTTAAACAAAAAAAATTTATAATTAAAAGTTTTATATTTATATTGTATGTATAGAATTCAACAGATGCATCAAATATAAATGAAATTAAATGAAAAGAAGAAATGAAAACCTGAAACTTCATTTAATCGGATATCTACTTAAATTGCATTGACCATAATTCCCATTTAGTACAAAATCCTCATCATTTAGAGGAGCTTTATCATCACTATTATTCAAATTTATTACACCAAATGACATGTCAATACTTTCCCATTTAAATTCTCTTATAAGTTAGCCTCATTTATCAAACTTAATTTTTTAGAAACTTAATCTGTTAAAAGATTGATATTGTCAAGGCAAATTAGATCTATGGAATTACTTGTTCTATTAAGAGTCTTAATAAACAAATAAAATTTAATTATTAAGAAATTACAAGAAATTATATTTAAATTAATAATGATAATAATGTAACTTTCTCGAAGCTTTAAATTATATTGAATAAAGACCAAGTCATTCAATATTTTATGTTCCAATCTATTCCTTTTCTTGTAATAGATGAATTCAAATCTGCTTCAATTCCTTGCACACCCTTTTGCACTCACATATTGACTCAGAATTCAAATTATAAACCTCTACAAATCTGGAACACCACTTCTACATTAGTCCCACCAAGCAACTATAAAACAACAAAAATAACCTTATAAATAAAATAAACAGATGATTAATGTCCAACAAGTAACAAAATAGGAAAAAAAATATACTTGAATTAAGTTTGTCTCTTTCACAAATAGCAATGGGCATCTCGAAATTATCATAAGCATCTTTGTAAATCTCCATTTGTGAGCTTAGGAGATCTTGCATCATCTAATAGGCAACAATTATTATAATAGTTAATAAAATTCTCTTATTAACTTCAGCTTTAATTGTAAAACTTAGTATAAAATAGACACTAGTATTAAAGAATTTCCTAACTGTAAACAATAGAAAGTAAAGCTGTCTTTCCCATATCTCATTGTTGATTGCAAGATAAGGTGTGTACAAAGAAGTCCTATTTTTTAAATTGGCCATAATTGCTTCATTTGCCCTTTCCATGGTATCATAAAAATAGCACCTCATTACCTTCTTATCAGCTAGACAAAGTACTTTCACTAAAGACTCACAAGCTTAGATGAAAAATTAACATTGGCACAAAATTTCATGATCTTTAAGTATAATTCTAAAAACCTCCAATCCAAAATTAGTATTAAGATGTAACTCGCTTTTCAGTTGTAAATATTTAACTCAACTCCCTCTTCATTAGAAAAAAATACTTAAGTGATAAGTAACTAGTCGCCAATCTTGTAATTGCAAGATAACACAAATTCCTACCATTAGTGAAATCTTTTCTCATTAAATTTAAGACTTATGCACGATTATAAATAAACTTGGTAATCTTTTTTACTTTCTGCATAGTTTCGTCAATGATAGGAAAGTATCTAGCACCTTCCATATGTAACACAAGTAGTCTAATAAAAAGAATTATACCTAATTTGTAATCTTCTTCCAACTACTTTATAAGTAGAATCATTATTGGTAATGAATTGAAAAATATTTTTTGACCTAAATTCATTCATAACTTAATAAAATATCTGAAATAGAGCATTAGCCTTTCTAACAAGGCAAAATTCATCAATAGACTTTAAAAATATTGTTCTTTTTATATAAACCAAAAAATTTTTAATAGGCTCTGATCTTCTATTTTTTCCAACTATCAAATATAATTGAACACTCATAAATAACCTAAGTCATTCTTCTTTCATCCAAACACTTATTTCATAAACAAAGTTTCTTAGAAGTTTACCTCTTTAGTCATCAATTGAAGGAGGTTTATATCTTAGATTATAAGAGGCAATAACTCCTATCGTAGGTTAGTAATAATAAGACTAGGAAGTAATAAATGATATATATTAATCATACTGTCACCTAGCCATTGCCATTTCCTCATTATAAACTACTTATCTAGATTATAATGCACTATAGATTGAAGGCTGAGCTCCAGGAGTTGTTTATGGTGCTAAAAAGTTAGAAATATGTCTTCTTCTTTTCCTTATATCAAGGGCAATATTTTCTTCTTGTTAGGTACGAATACCACTTTCAACATCCCCACTATCATCCTAACTGTTGCAAAAGAAACTTCCACTACCAATTTTTTTAGTTTATTCTTTACTTTCTATCTTTCTTATGCTGGTACTCTTCAAGTAAAATTTTCATTTTTCATTGCAAATCATGACTCACTTTTTTACAAGGCTCTACTTCACTTTTGATCCAAACTAAATGCTTCTTTATTTTAGTGATTACCTACCTTTCAAATGTTTTTTTATAATACAAATAAATGGTATGGTTCTTCATTCCAGGAACTAATCTAGCATGAGCCGAGTTGGATCATCAAATCTTCCATAAAAGGCTGAATTATCAAGAGTACTTGTACTTCCCTCTATTTATATGTAAGATAAATAAAGACATATGTCAAAATTAAATTAGTAACTTATTTCAAAATAAATTGTTCTTCCAACTTAATGTCATAATCAAATACAATCATAAATTATGTATTGTTCAACTCAAAATAAACATAGAAGCACATCTTATATTTTAAAAACATACAAACATCTTGAGCTCTAAAAACATATATTCATCTTATATTCAAAGTTAATAGATTAAGAATACTTATTACCAACTACTAGTGACATGGAAAATGTGGAATAAGTTATGTAAAATAAAAAGAAGAAATAGAGCAACAACAACTTCTCAATAACATATGATATAGACATGTAAGTGAATTTCATGAACTTATATAAATGAAACCTTAAGAAAATTCAAGATATAAGCACATTCTATCCAAAACATTAAAAAAATTTTAGTAAAAAATTTATCTATAAGTACATTAATAGCGTAAATCATTTCTTGTATCCTACTTTTTCAATAAAAAATTCCATATTATAAAAATGACTTTATTTTTAAAATTAAAAACATCATTATACTTTCTCTATACAGAAGCAAATAATGTACTGTAATTTATTTCATAATGATCTCAAATAATCAAATCTTAATTATTATGAATTCTAAAATGATAAAATTATCTCAAAATGTCAATCAATAATTTATTTTAGAATGATAAATTTATCTTAAATTTCAACCAACAATTTATTCCATAATCATAAAATCATCACTAATCCAAACTATAATTTAAAGCCTATTTTTATTACTTATAACCATAAATTCATTTCAAATCCAAACTCTAAACTATAATTTAAATTTAATTTTTTTGATTTAGAAAAATCTACGACATTATTAATTTGTAATTATTAAACACAACACAACATGGAAATTAAACAAAAACACGAATTAACCAAAACTATAACTACCACAACACAATCTACAATTTGATTACTAAAGCCAAAATTGCAATAACACAATCCACAATTTGATTATGTCGAACAAATTAAGTCTAATTAAGTAATCATCTAAAATCTAAATTGAAACACAAATACACGTAAATCAGAATATAAACAATTGACATTTGACACAAGTCACAAAACAAGTTTAAATTTTAAAACAACTTAAAACTAATAGGTTAAAAGGTAGCAGTAGAGTGGAGCAAGGAATATCTTCGAGACTTTGATAACTTAGGAGAGGATAGCAACTCTGAAGCAAGTTGGCTATTAGATTGGTATTCCATGGATGCTGGACTGTAAAAGAGAGTGGCATGGCATATAAGCATGGTGGTGCAACAAAGGAGCACTGATGGGGGTGGTGTGGAGACTAATGACTAGGGGAGCTAGTGGACTGGTGATGGCTACAACTACTAGGTAAGCTAGTGGTGACAAAATTAAAAACAACGTCATTTTATTTTTAAGTTAAACAACGTCATTAAAAATTTCCAATTTTAGGGCAATCTAGGTAGGGATACCCAGCCTAACCCGATCCAAATCTTAAAATATCAAAAAGGCTTGAGCCTAATCTAAAGTATGGTTAATTCAAGCTAGGTTTACTGATTTCAATCTGGGCTTGGCTAGGTTAACTTTTCCAAGAGTATACCTAATAGTATATATAATCTGAGTATGAGTAATCAAGATATTGATGAATTTGAATCTCATGAACCTCGCTTACATTGAAGTAATTATAGAATAACTTTTTAATGTCATTTTGAAATAGTAGGAAAAATTCAAATAATTCTCTCACAAGAAAGAGTTGCGCTAATAAATATAAATGAGACTCTTACTGGTCCTGCTAAAGAAAAATGGGTAAAAACATAAAGGAGAAAATGTCCTTTTCAAACTTTAATCGTATATGCAACTTAATTGATCTCCCTAATAGACAAAAAGATATTGGGAAAAAATTCTTAAAATAAATTAAAAGGCTGATATAAGGCATGCTTTATGGCTAAAAGATATCAAAATATGAGAGAACTAATTATAAAGAGATACTTTTACCAATTATGATTCTTTGATTCGTCTAATCCTCGTTGTAGTAGCTAGTTGGGATCTTAACTTACATTAACTAGATGTAAAGAGTACTTATATAAATGGAGTATTATAAGAATAAATTTATATAGAACAACCTATAAGTTTAACTAATACAAGCCAAGAATATAAAGTATATTGATCAATAAAATCGATTTATAACCTAAAGTAGTCTTCAATACACTAGATTTATAATATATATATATATATATATTGGTAGTTTGTTAAGCAAATCAAAAACTACTTGTCATCCGATTTGAGATTAAAGGCATGGGTGAAACCATATTCTTTCTTAGAGAAAATATTTTTAGAGATTATCTAAAGATATTGTTGTCTTTTATAAAATATTCAGAAAATTCTTAAACAGTTATATATGCAAGATTGCAAGCTAATTAATAATTTTATTACTAAAGGTAAAAGCATTAGCTAATATTTTTTAAATCAAAACCTTAAGAAAGGGAACAAATGAAGAAATTTCTTTATTTCGGTGCGGTTAAAAGCCTCTTATATGTAATGATATGTAAATGACCAGATGTTACATAGTTATAATGGTGAGTAGATATTAATCAAATTTAGGTCAAGCATACTGGAAAGCAGTTAAGAGAATATTTAGGTATTTAAAAGGTAATATTAATTACACTTTATGTTATCAAGGCAATAACCTAAGTATATAAGATTATATTACGGAGGAGCTTTAGATGAGAGAAATAGTACTTATATATTTGCTTTCTTTTTTAATAGTTGTGCAATATCATGAAAAAATAATAAACAATCCTATATTGTTTTTGTCCATAATGGAAGCTAAATTTATAGTATTTTCAACCACATTACAAGAAGGTATTTGACTTAGACGTTTTTTAGTTCAATTGGGAGTTACATAAAGTGATCTGGTATTAATCAACTATGAGTACTAATTGTTTATAAAAAATATCCCAAATTTTATTTGAAACCAAACATATAGATGCCAAGGATAATTATAAGAAAGATATAGTTGTACGAGGTGAATTGAATATGAAGTATACATCTATATATGATATTATGGTAGGACATATGAAGTCACTAAAATTACATAAATATTTATAAATTATTGATAAACATTTCATAATGTATATACGTTCATTTTATTGCATATCTAAATATAAAATAAATGATGACAGTATTTATTATATGGCATGTAACACTTGAATCTAAAGTATGTTTACTCATCCTGGAATATTTTAAATATGAATTGAAGAATATATCAGACAAAAAACTAATTGGCCTCTCACACGAGCAATCACCTCCAATTTTTGTAATAAATGGAGATGAGGTAGATTTAAAATTTTGTTCCCTATGTTAGTTAATAACAGGAAGTTTAAATCATAAATGTCACTTTAGATAATAAAAAAAAGAAATCAATCTAAGTTGAGTCAATGATAACTATAAATGTCTTAACTTATTAGATGAAAGTTTTAAAAAGGTGAATTTTCAAGTAGACTAGTGATCTCAGGTTAAACATTGACTTTGTTTAAACAAAATGCTGGTTGGTACGTGCTAATACCTACATATTGGTTAAAAAGTGGTATGATAATTACTTTTTTTATACTGATTTATGTTATTAGACAGTATCGGTCTATACCAATCGGTATTGAATACTAGTAAATTACTGTTCTTAATTTAAAAAATTAAATTCGACTAAATTGAAAATTTTAAAATATTTAACCCAAAAACCTAATCTCCTGTTACCCCTTTGCTAGCTATCTACCATCTTGCATCTCTCATTCATTCTCCTCTCTTAAAGTGACCATTGCCACTTGTTTCATCGCTCGTGCCCTTGTAAACCATCATAGCTTGCACCCCATGGTCTGCAACCCATCACAACTTGCACTTAACACTGTAACCTACCACCGTCAGTCAACTTTAGTTGTCGTCAAGCTACTTAAGTAGACTTAAGAGTCGAGGTTTCCAAATGCCAATGTGTATATGAAAGAACATCTCCATATATTTTCTAGATATTGACTTATGTTAAACTTGAATTGTGTAGTGTGCAGAGTTGATTATTATGAGCAATGCTATTTATATTTGAGCAAGAATGTTGATTAAAATTAGTGAATGAAAGATTGTGAGAATAAAATTGGGATTTCAATAGCACTGTTGATTAAAATGAGTTAATGAAAATCGGTGAAGGCAAAATAATGATAATAATGCTTGGTTGTTTCAATGTTCTAGATTTTTTATTTTATGCACAAAAAAGGTTTTTGACTTATGATGAACTTGAATTGCGTAGTGTGTATAGTTGACTATTGTGAACAACGCTATACAAGATTGAGTAAAAATGTTGATCAAAATTGGTGAATGAAAGATTGTCAAATTAAAATTGGAATTCTAGTAACAATGTTAAAGTACAATTGGTTAATAAAAAATCAGTGAATAAGGCAAAATAATGATTGTAATGCTTAGTTATTTGAATGTTTTAAATTTCTCATTTCATGCACAAAATGAGTTATTTATTGTCACAAAGTAGTTGTCACAAATTGGATTATGTATTACAAATTGAATTGTGTAATCATACAAAATGGATTAGTTTACAATTGAAATAAGTGCTTACATAAAATAGGTTATAATTATGAGTTTATGGTTAAATTATGTAATCACACAAAATGGATTATCGTTGTAAATTTATGAATGAATCATTTAATCACACAAAAAGAGTTATAGTTATAAGTTTATAGTTTAATTAGTAACAATATAAAATGAGTTAAATAAGATTTATGTATACTAAATTCAAGTTATGTGTATGTTTTTAATCTAAGACATGCTTTTATGTTTATTTTGAGTTGAACATTGCACAATTTGTGATAGTAATTGATAATGAAACTAAACTGGAAGAACAATTTATTTTGATATGAAGTTATTAATTTAATTTCAACATATGCTTTCATTTATTTTTATATATAAATGGAGGAAACTTTAGGAATTCGTGATAATTTAGCCACCTTAAGAAGATTCGATGATCCAGCTTAGACTTATGCTAATTAGTTCCTAGAATGAAGAATAATACCATTTGTTTGTATTACAATAAGCATGTGAAAAGTGAGGGAATCACATGTTTAATGAAGATTTTATCTAGGATCGAAAGAGATGTAGAGCTTTGTCAGAAAGTGAGTCATGAAATGAAATGGAAAATGAAAACTTTTCTCAAAGAGTATCAATATGAGAAAAATAAAAGGTAAAGATTGAACTATAAAATTGTTAATGGAAGTTCTTTTTTCAGTGGTTAGGATAATAGTGGAGATGTTAAAGGTGGTTTCGTATCTAATATGAAGGGAACATTGCACTTGATATGACAAAAGGAATAAGAAAGGTGTCTAATTTTTTTTTGTACTACAAATAACTCTTAAAGCTCAACCTTCTATCCATAGTACCTTACAATCTAAATAAGCACTCATAATATGGACATGGCAATAGCTAGATGATATTATGATTCAGTTATATCATTCAACATTGCCCAGTTTTATTATACCACCCCATGATGGATGTTATTGCGTCTTACAGTCCATGATATAAAGATCCTTCAATTGATGACTACAGAGGTAAACTTCTGAGTAGCTTTGTTTATTAGATAAATAATATTTTGGATGGAAGAAGAATGACTTAGGAAGCTTATATGTATTTAATCATGTGTGATGGTTGGGCAAATTTAAGGTAGGAGCCTATTATCAATTTTGTGGTTTATTTTCCTTAGGGAACAATATTTTTGAAGTCTATTGAAGCATCTAGTCTTGTTAGAAATGTTGATACTCTCAATTTGTGAATAAACGTGAACTAGAAAATATTGTTCAGTTCATTATTGACAATGATTTTACTCACAAAGCAACTAGAAAAAGATTATACAGTAGGTATAATTCTTTTATTAAATTCCTTGTGTTGCACATTGCATTGGGCTAATGTTGGAAAATATTGAAGATACTAGATATTTTCTTATCATTAATAAAACTATGCAGAAAACAAAAAAAAAAGATAAAGTCCAACTATAATCATACATGAGTACTAAATTTGATAAAAAAGGATTTCACCAATTATAGGAATTTGTGTCGTCCTTCTATTACAAGATTTATGAGTAATTTCTTATCACTTATTGCTTGTTTAATTCACCTGCTAAAATAAATAGAGAATGGAATAGTTATTCCTAGGAATAGAATAAATGAGGAATTGAATGGAATGAGTATTATTTTGTTTGGTTTATTCCTAAAGAATTTCTATGCTAATGTTTCATGATGTAAATCTCCATTATTACCCACCATGACGCAAATTGTGCAGTGGTTAATTTTTCCTTTATATATTTAGTGCATTTGGTCCGACTCATATCAACATTCATTATTTGGTCTCAATTACAGTATTAAATAACATTGGAACGATATTAAAAAAAATAACCTAGGATTTTAAATGACTAAATATAGGAGATCATGGAAATGGATATCATCCCGTTAGAGTAATGAGCTATTATAAAAAAGAAAAAAAGAAACAAGTCACACTCACAAGCAATAATACTTTTTAAAGTCGTGGGAAGAAAAAGCAATTAAACATTTGTATGCTTTCCATTCATCAAATCCGGTGGTGAAAGCTACAATTCCTGACATGAAATATGGGCATAGGATATTATAAAATAGCGACAGTGCAGAATTTGATTTGATATACTCTTATGTTTGCAGGCTTCTCTCCCCCCTAGACTATGGCCATATTCTACATTTCAATAACAAAATGAGCAAGCAGTATAGTAGGATCCAACTTTATGGCCATAAATCTAAGTAGGAGTAACCACGTGATATTACTAAAGAAATTTACACCATCAGTTGATCATTGTCTAGATGATAGAGTCCAATTAAACTAATATCCCTATACACCCACATATCTATTATTAGAGTTGCATAAATGTTTACCTCCATGTATGAATTTAGGTGTGGTGTAGCAGAAGGTTCTGCAGCTATAGGTGGGGAGGAAGATCTCACTATCAATTAAAATTCAAAAAACTTTTAACACTAACTACAAAAGGAAGTAAACAAGAACCAGAATCACACTTGATTGAAGAAAACCTGAGTTCAAGTCAAATTATGTCTTTCCGTTCCCATAAATTTGTTGGAAGGTAAAAGAACATTTGTTGGATATTTGAGAACTTCCCAAAAATCTATTAATTGCATCTAAAGGAAAAAAAAATCATATCTCAGCAATTCATGTTCATATTACCTTAGTATTTGCGGTTGAGGTTCTATGATCATCTTCATCGACATGAAAGACTCCTCGATGGTTTTCACCAAGTCCTGAGATAAAATAAGAACATATTGACATATGTACTTGCAGCTATGCATAAAATTTAAAAAGCATGACAAGATCTATTATCCAAAAAAATTCCAGTGACAAAAAAAAGAGATTTTGTAAGTGAAACTAAAGGACCTTCTTGAGTACTTCCAATTCACGTAGGGACCCCATAGAATAATTACGTTTGCAAGCAACTGATCCACGAATAAGATATAATGGACAAACAAATTACAAAGTTCATGTATGAACACTAAAAAAATCAAGCAAAATCAATCAGACATTACAATTATAGAGAGATAGAAAACTTTTTTTCTATAACTCTTACACATAAAAATCTTTATTTGATTTCTATTGGATATTCTACTCAACTTGAAAAAAGTAATATAGTTCTTGCAAACCTACGTATTAATCAACAGATGACATGCCTAGGAAGTCTAAACATAAGGATGTCTCCAGCCTATTAAAGATAAGGTTCCTAAGTTTAAAATGCTTTAGGAAAAATCTGAAAGCGTAAATAAGTTAAGACACTTTCTAGCAATCAATGAATTCATTAGGGTGTATAAAGCTTGTTGTCAAGCACAGCACAACATTGGCAAGAATTGACATTATAGTGAAGGCATACAGAAAATATCCCAGCATGATAAAGAAAAGACAATTATCCAATAATGCTACTCTATTAAAGACAATGTATTCTTAAAAATTTTGGCCTATGAGATTCAATGGTTAATAAAAGGCATCACAATTGTTAAAACATGTAAATATGCTCATTTAAGAATGAAACAATGAACAAAACTTTTTAGTCCACATTGCATTTCTTTAAGAGCAAAATCCCCCATAAAATCTCATCTAATAGGTTTATCCATAGGATGGATAAAATGAACCTCAACTATACATATGGTGCATTTGCTAGCTTGATAACAAATACAAAATTCATTACTTTCCAATTTGTGTATTGCAGTAGTCATTGATTTCATTTCTTGCACTTGCACGTCTAAAAGATTCACAAATTCTTGAAAGTATCTCTTCTTTGAAATCGGAAGATATAAAACATCAACAATTCCAAATCCAATTACCAATAATAAATTATATCACAATCAAATAAGAGAACAACAACTTATGAATATGGAAGAACGAAAAAATATTTGTGCATTCACCTTGATTTTTTGAATCCAACAATTCCTGACTTGCTTTTGAGACATTAGCAGCTACAGCTGCGACTGACTTTGCAGTAACAACTGCTTCTTCTGCTAAACTGCGCTTTGTAATAGATTTCTTGACAATATCATCCTCTTCTTCCAACACAAAGTTACATATCCAAGACTTCAACCTCTGTACAATAGTATACTGAAAAAAGAGATGTATGATCTTTTATGTCCTAAGCTTAAGGCTTCAAGTCATAATATTAGAAAGAAACTCAAAGAGTCAAACCTATAGCTATCATACTACCTAAGTCAATCCATCAATTCATAGAAATTTCATGATTCTATTTGATTTAAACACAAAATTTTTCATATCCTCTTTAAGATATCACAACAAATCTTTTACTACCTAAATAAAAAAAACATCTCTGAAAAGGTTTTAGCTTGCTCATTCCAAGAAATCAAGAACGATTAAGTATTGCTCATTTGAAAATTTATAAAGAAATGGAAACAGGATAAAATTATACTGAACAGAGAATAACTCCACACAATCAAAGAAAACAATAAAGAGAAGCAAGACCGAACCTGGGTTTTGGGGGTTTATCATCATCAGAACTCATAGGAGGTGAAGTCGGAGTTGTCATACCAAACCTCCGTTGAGTGAATTCCGAAACTAATAAGTACTCACTCACAATTAAAAAGAAAATAAGAAAACCCATATAAAATAGAAAGAGAAAGATGAAAGACGAAAAACAATGGAATAAAGTAAAGCAAATACCAAAATGGGATATAAAGCTAGTGGTGAACAAATACAGGACGATGAATAAATGAAGATGATGTGAGAAGGAACAGTCGTCAGAGCTACTTTCACATTTTGAAGTAGGTAACGTGTTTTTCTTCGATAGAGGCCTAAGAAATAATGACAATAATAAGTTAAACAGAAAGACTCGCACAGATACATGGAAGAGACGTGAAGTAGATAAATTCCAAAACAAAAACTTGGTCAAGTTAATTGGAAGAGACTGGAAGGTCAAATAAGCATCAAAAAAGCTAATTGGCTGAAGAGGTAAGCCAAACAACCACAGTGATATCAAAAACTAAAAAAAAAATAGTGCTTGCAGATAAATATTAAAGAAAAGACAAGAGCATGAAGAGCCAGAAAGACAAGAGCTTGAAGACTAGAGTGAGGGAGACGAGAGTGTGAAGACTCTATAGGGATATTTTAAGTCCTCAACGCATAATGTTTATTCTAACATACGCAGAATAGGTAAAGAAAAGGGGATGATGTGACGCAGAACGGAAGTTATAAACGGAACAAGAACGTTTAGACTCCTGAAAAAGAAAGGCAAAGCCAAATTCTGGAATGATAGTTGTGATACGAAAATTAATGTATAAGAAAACATAAATAAGGCCCATTTATAATGGCTGCAAACCCTAATCCGAATCTTAACAAGATTAGGAAAATAAAAAACCAAAAAATAGTAAACTAGTCTTTTTAAAAAAAAATTAAAAATTGGGCCCCTATTTAGGCCTTTTTTCGCATCCTGCCGTAAACCTTTCCGTCGTCAAGATCTTCCATATAATCCGAAGCTAACTGGTCCACGTCATTTCCTTCCACTTGTAAAGAACTCGACCTCAAGTTATCATCATCAGGGTGATAAAGATAAAGATTCGCCACGTTAAACGTCTTGGATATCTTCATATGATCTAGAAGGTCAAGAACATAAGCATTGTCATTGATCTTCTGAATTATATTGAAAGGACCAATCTTCTTTGGATCCAACTTTTGCTGTCCTCCTCCACGTTCCTTGCGCAAATACTCCATAACTTAATCACCAACCTTAAAGGACTAGAAACATCTATGCTTGTCAGCGGCAATCTTGTACTTTTCATTGGACTCTTTCAGGTTCTGTCTCACCTGTTTAAACATATCAACATGATGGTTGGCCAAATTGTTAGCTGCAACACTAGGAAGAACACCCGCAGGAAGTGAAATAAGGTCAACTGTTTGTGCTGGAGCCTTCCTGTAAACAATGTCAAAGGGAGTCTTCTTAGTAGAGCTATTGAAAGAACTATTGTAAACAAATTCGTCTTGAGGAAGAGCAAGATCCCAAGAAGTCTTCTTATCACTACATATGCAACTCAATAGATTGCCAAGCGTGCGGTTCACCACTTCATTCTGTCCATCAGTTTGAGGATGCGTAGTGCTACTGTAACAAAGTTCAGTCCCAAAAAGCTTCCACAGAACAGTCCAAAAATGAGCAAGAAATTTCACATCTCGGTCAGAAGTAATTGTTTTGGGTATGCTATGCAAATGAACAATCTCCTGGAAAAATAGTTTGGCAATATGAGATACATCACTAGTCTTCTTGCAAGGAATGAAGTGTGCCATTTTCGAAAACTTGTCAACTACCACATAAATAGAGTCAGAACCACGTTGGGTACGTGGCAAAATAAGAATAAAATCGATTGACAAGTCTTCCCAAGGATGATCGGGAATAGGCAATGGGGTGGATAAGCCTGTGTTCTGCCAATGACCCTTCTGTGTTTGACAAACTCTACATTTTTGAACCATCTTCCCTGTTTCTCTCTTCAGTTGTGGCCAATAGTAACGCTCTTCCAACCCCGCAATAGTCTTGTCACGACCTAGATGACCACATTCATGAATTTCTCG
>JANZXR010000172.1:35750473-35764861 GCA_027575705.1 Erythroxylum echinodendron | reverse complement strand
TTCTGTCATTTATAAAGTCAAACTGACTTAAGTGCTTTGAATTTGTGGAAGAACCCGAATGATTATTGAAAATTTGCGCTAATTGAAAATGTTGATGAATGAATGTGGGACCAATTTGAGTATAGATCCCGTATGTTATGTTATAAAAAAAATTTATACCCACTTTTGAATGATTGAGTGCATTAGCACGCTACCTTCGGGGGACACGGACTCGGATTTCACCAACGATGTCGGGTTCGAGTCTTGAGAGAGTGGGGTGCTACATGTATAAACTTCGTCCATTGAATTCTTTCTACTAGATTCTCTACCATTGAGTTCTAACCTATGAAGCGTATCAAAATCAAAACATTTCGGGACTACTATTTGTTTGACATTAAGGGATTGGAAACGAATTTCTTCATCTTCTGTGCAGATTGGAAAGGGTGCTCTGAAATTCGCTGCCTTGTTCCTTCTCCCTCGGCCCCAGATTTGATTTCTTACAGATGATTGGCTGTACTTCGCTGACTGCTTAATTCTTGATATATTGGATTGCAAGTAGTTACAAGTTCGAATAATGTGTGAATTTATAAGTTGGTTAGAGAGAAGTGAGAGTGTTTGAAGGTTCTAATCTTAGAGAGATAAAGTTAAAATGAAAGTGAGTGAAAAAGTGAAGTATGACATAAATATATAGGTGAAGGAATGGTAAAATGGTAAAAATTTTAGCTAAAAATCGTTCGGACAATTTTACCCTATTGTTGACCATGATCATGGCCTATAATATTTTCACCAACCTCTGATTTTTTTCTTCTTTTATCCTTCTACACATTCCCGAGATCGCTTCCTAACTCTTTATAGCTCCTTCACGTCTCTTTTTGGCTTACTTCCTCGATCATCTAACTCATGTCAAAATCTTATGCCTTCCTGACCTTATTTGGAAATGAAATAACCTAACTATGGAATTCAAAGTATCTAAATGTCAAAGGAAATAACATAGAATTAACAATCCATGGGTTGCCTCCTATGTAGTGCTTCTTTTAACGTCGATAACTCGCCGCTCTATCCTTAGAAACTTAGCTGGGATCAATTATAAGAGACTTGCTTCCACCTTTTTTGTTCAACATCTGTTTTGTAGCCTATAAGTAAGTTACAAATTGCAAAATAATTAGAAGGATAATATTGATAACATTATGAAAACCAATTAAGCTCAGTAATGTCCTTTTTTTGAGCTAATTGTTAACAAAACAGGGAATCATAAAACTCCTTGAATCTTCTATCGAATCCAGTAGTTTGTCCGGTAAAAGGGTGAGTTGTTCTCTTCTTGGTGCTTCCTCATTCACCCTCATCTCCTCTTCTTCTTTAGCTTTTCGAACAGACACTTCCATAGCTTCTTTAAACTTGATCTCTGTTGTCAACTATTCTTCTTCCTCTTGTTCCTTAAAAGATTTGAACACATTATTTTTCTAAATATGTCTCCCTCCTCTGAATTCTTTAATACATCATTCATGTTGAATGTCACTTGGTCATCACTAATCTGAATGATGAGATTCTCTTCATGGACATCTACCCAAGATTTTTTTTATGTTCAAGCATGGAATACCAAGATCTAAGGAATATTAGGAAGGTTATCATTCTTTTCTTCATCCTCTTTCCTTGTCTTTTTATCTTCTATAAGATAGGGTTCAGCAAAGTCTTCCACTGGTTCTTCTTGTCCTTCCCCGTTTCTAATTATGATCGCCTCATATTGGTTCCATTGATATAATTCCATATTACTCAGAGAGTCTTCCACACTTCTCTTATAAAATTCACGAGAAAGTTGTCTTACTTGATTCTCTAGATTGTGAATACAAGCGACATGAGTTTTTTTTACTTGATCAAATAGCTCTTCTAGTCTCTCCTGGTTCTCTTCCATGTCTATTAACCTATCCATGATTTTGTTCAATTTAGAATCCCATAAATCAAACTCATCTTGCTAAAATTCAAATAGGTCTTGATGTCCCATATGAGTACTTACATTGATGATCCAATAGAAATCTAGTTGGTTCTATCACCCCAAAGTGTATGGGTTTAAATAAGGATGATGATTTCCCCAACTAAATTAGGGCTTGTTGAAATCTGCAAGAGTCTTTTGCTCCTTATAATATACATCTTCCATGATCATTCTTTTTATCTCTTCTTACCATTAAACTCTTGAGATTCCCCATTGTTGTCAGGTGACATCCAAGTTGACGTTTTGTCTACTTTATGCTCAGTTTTTTTAAAACAAGGTGAAAAAGTCCTAGACTGCAAGAATTAAACTAATCGCCTCTTTGACAACGGTGCCAAAAACTTGATCCGGTCGTTTAGTTATGTGTAAGTTTTAATTATTAACCCTTAATAATCCGCAAACGTATGGTTCTTCAGTATAGTACCAAAGGTGTCGATCCCACAATGAGGGAACTAATCTAATCTTAAAATCTAAGGCCATGAAAAATAACAGAAATTCAAGATGCAATGAAACTAGTACGAGAATTTAATTCAATCAATCAAACTAAAAATCAAACATAAGAATACTAATTACTAAACAATTTGCAACAAACCCAAAAATCAACCGAAAGAAATTACCAATTAAGAGAAAGGGAATTTTACCTATCCTTAATGTTAACTGAACAGATTATGAATTATTAGATTGTTGGTTCTAGACCATCCTAGGGTTGATTACTCTCTCTCGAATTATAACCATTAACTCTAAATCATAAACTCTAATCAGATTATAGAGGTTGTAATATCTCAATTCACAACTTATCCAAAACCCGAATTAGTTTTGAAGTTCTCTAATAAACTATCGGAATCCTATGTAAGATCTCTCTTCACACAAATTACCAATCTGATTTAATTCTAATTTTTATTAAATCACCTAATTCTCGTTAGTTGAATTTAATCGTTTTTTATTCAATTCACCCTCTCAATTTATTATCGAATTATGCAATCACATAATTAAACCACAACAATAACCAATAAACACATAAACAATTAGATTTTCATTAATTCAAGAATAAAATTCTGAAGGTAAGTTTAGAACGTCCTCAACATTCTAGATCCTATCATCAACTGTTCAATCCAATTCTATACAATGATAAAACTGAAAATAATAGGGAATACAATCTAAATGGATGATAGGAGGTAGCGGTTTTCAAAAACCTCCTGATTTGGGAAGTACTTCAAATCAGCTTCTTCTCCTCTTCTCTCTTCCTTCTTCTCTTCCTCTATCTCAATGATTTCTCTCTAGAGTTTCTCAAGATGGATGATGTAATGGATGATGTAAAAACTCCTCCTCTACCTCTCTTGTTGTTCTTTAAATATCCTCTTATATTTTAAACAACCTTAGGGTTGTTTTGGGGTCCAAAAGGTCCTAAACATCCTTTAAAACTTGACGTTCTTGAGTGTCTATGCGTCTGCCTGATGCAAGCCACGATCGTAGGCCACATTTGAGCCTTCTTTCACGATCGTGGAAAGCAAGTAATCCATGATCATGGTTTGTTCCTTGCACTTCTATCATGTGGGCCAACTCTGGTGCTTCTATCATAATCATGTCCTGACATGCCACGATTGTGGGTCATTTTTTAGGCCCAAATGTCTCTGAAACTCCTCCGTTCTTCGATGTTGACCTTGAAACACTAGCAAGCACATCACGGTACCTCAAAACATAATATTTAAGCTCAAAGTCTTATTTTAACCTATGAAACACTTAAAACATAAATAATTAACAAACTAACAGAATCCTAACCTAAACACATACAAAATGATTGAATTAACAGCTAAATACATATCAAACTATTCCTTAAAACACGATGCAATTTACACTTATCAATTTTGGATAACTTAAGAATGAAAATTACCATAATGCAACAAAGCTCTTAAATCTTCATCCCTTAATGTTTCCATCAACTTTCTCTAACCTTAAAATTAGGTTAGAAGATTTGGGCCCTATCCTAAAACCTGTGTTTTAGGATATTGACCCTTAAAAACTATAAATATAATAAGCATTGTTAGAATATGACCTAATATCATACTAATTGTTGAATACTAAGTTTTAATCTAATTAAAAGCCTCAAATACCACAATTGCACTGTCGTGAATTGTAGTAAAATAGGGGTAGATCTCACGAGGAGATGTGAACTAATCTAATCCTAAGTTCTCTAAGGCTTAGAAAAATTAATAAAATGAAAATAAAAATAGAACCAAAAAGTAAACACAAGAATATGATTGTAAGTAAATTAACTTGTAAAAATAACGCAAAACAAAATTAAGTGAGCAACATAAAAGTCGCAATTGAAATCTACCAAGAGAATTAACCAATTATGAAGGAAGGGATTTATCCTATATCAATGCTAATCTAGTCACTTATGAGTTAATATAGTGTCAATTCTAGATTATCGAGGGGTGGATTACTCTCTCCAAAGTTATAATCACTAAACCCTAATTGATAATCCCTAATTAAGTCAAGTAACTGAAAATGTAATATCTCATTTAACGGTCAGCCTATAACCTAATTAGTTCTCAGCCTATAACTGGGTCCTCACATAAGATCTCTCTCTGTATATTACCGATTTGATTAATCACGTGGTCTATTGAGTCATTTAAGTCTCATTAATCTAACCTAACCATTTTTATTCGATTCCCCTTCTTAGTTTATTATCAAAACATGCAAGCATCGTAATTAATCACAACACCTAATCAATTAACACAAAAGATAACTAAATTAACATTAAATAAATTCAAAATCCTAAAGAAAAGTTAGAACATTATCATCAATCCAAAACCGATAATCATCATTCTCATATTCGTCTTAACATTTAAAGTAAAAGAATACAAAGATGAAAAGAAACAATCATTTGGAAGGGATCGGACGACTCAGGAAAGGCAACAGCTATGAAGACCCACTTCCTCTCTCCTCCTCTTCCTCTTATCTCTTCTTCATCCTCTCTCTTAGTGTCTTCCAAATATGGCAGAATGTGAAGCTACTTTAAGGTTACATCATTATGCCTTATATGGTCTTTGCCATTTAGGGTAACCCTAGGATTTTTCGAGGTCCCAAAAGTCCCTTGAAAACTTAAAAACCAAAAGGTTGTCTATGCTATCTATCACGCAGGCCACGATTATGGCACTTTATTTCTCCTTCTGTCATGATCGTGGCATAACTCTCCTAGTTCTGTCACGATTGGCCATGATCATCACCCTGAGTTTGGTTTAAGCTTTCTCTGAATCGTCTCCATTCTTCAATATTTTCCCTGAAACACTAGCAAATACATCAAGGCACTTCAAACATATCAAATTAAAGCTCAATAGGGTGCTCTAACCTACAAAACATTCAAAACACAAATATTTAACTAAATAACATATCCTAACCTAAACATGCACTAAACATTAAATTTAACCATTAAACACGTCATAAACTAGCCACTAAACATTATACTATCTACCACTATCACTAATCAATAATTCATATTTAAGTTCAATTAACAATTAAATAGCTAAATATTCATGATTGTTCACTCTATTATATGATGGACATACAAGAGTAAATTATAAAGGATATAAATAGATCATTCCCTATCGATCAAGATTTATAGTTAATTAACATAATTAATCTATCTAAAGCTTTTATAAATAAGAAAGGTTTCAAGAGACAAAGCAATTTATATGTTTCATCAAATTCTTTAGGTGTGTATTTATGTTTTATATTGCGATAATTATATGTTCTACATCGTATGGATAATGTTTATTTTTGGTTCATTAAACTTTTTTTTTTATAATGTTAAGTAATTATATATGGTATCAGTGCTTGTTTGTTTTTCAACATTTAATTTTTCTATTTATTGTCATGAAGATTTTTCTAATAATGGGCAAACTATTTTAGAGCATGTATATATATGTTCTTAGGAAAGGTTTTTGCACAAAATAGAAAAAATCTTCTAGGTCTTGAAGCTTTTCTATAACCAAATCTCCTTTGCTTTTGATATATGTTTTTAGTTATTTTTGTTTAAATTGATAATCATATATCACTTAGTTTTTTGAAGATGAGTAAAACACCTCTAAACTTATTAAAATTTCATTATTAGAAGGCAAGATCTTGTCAATTCAATTGCAGGTTTAAGATGAGTTAAAGATGGATTATACAACCCATCTGAAGGTTGAAGATGACCTATAAAATTACTATTATGCCCTTTATTAAATAATTATAATTTTTTCCAACCTGTATATTTATAATTACCACTTGAATAATTATAGTTTTGTCCAACCTTTATAGTTATATTTTTATCACTTGGATAGTTATGATTTTGTTTGAATTGTATATTTACAATCTTGTCACTGCCAAGTTTTTTACAATGATGTCTCTATCAGTAATTACTATTATGCTCATACTTATAAATATATAGCTTTATCCCTACTTGTAAATTTACGATTTTGTCATTAAAAAGTTATAAATTAAACTAAAATTTTCTTTAGGTGGTTGGAGGAAAATTTTTAAGGAATTTTAGCAATTCATACAATAAAAAGTTTGATCTTTAAGAATAATAGTTTAATTACATTTATCAAATGTTCTTGTTATTGTTTTATAAATGCATAATATTAAAGCAAGATTCTTTATTTATGCATAATTTTTAATTATTATTTATTAGTCACTGAAGTGGCCAAACTATAATAATGATATGCATAAAAAACTAGAGGTCAATTGTCTATATTATTTAACAAAACGCCTATGAGTAAAGTAATTGTTAGATTATTGTTGTTTATTATTGCATAGCCTTCTAAATCACCAAAAGGTGAGTTAAATTATTGTATGAGAGAGTAACATAATGGGACTAGATCAATATTTTGGTCAAATATATTTGAATATCCAAACATGACATATATGTTTGATTAGGAAAATTTATTTACTTATAATTGACTATCGTTGGCATTTACATTATAATAGTGTATTGTAGCATCCATTGAAAAGGGTATTTTAGCATACTTTTAATTGTTTATTTTGAATTTAAATGAAATTGTACATAATATGAGCATTTATAAAGAATTTTTATAGTAATTTGTCTTTATTTGTAAGCTACATCTCTTACTATTTTTAATGGCATAAATCTTTTTGAATGGAGTGAATAAGTCAATTTTCAGTTAGGTGTTTGTTATTATTGTAGGATCAAACTCCTACTCTTATGAATATAAGTAGTAAGGGAGAAAATCCATATCATAAGGTATGAGAACATTGTAATAGATTGAGTTTGATGTTTAAGTGGATGAATATCACCAACAATATTAAAACAAGCATTCCAAAAATTAAAAATGCAAGAGAATACCTGAAGTTTATGGAAGAACATTTTCATTCTAAATATAAGTCACTTGTTGATATGCTTATGGAAGAGCTCATGATCCTGAAGTATAATAAATCGTGATGTATGTTGGATCATATTATTGAGATGACTAACATTGTAGTAAGGCTAAAGACAGTATCAATGATAATGGATGACACTTTTATGGTACAATTTATTTTGAACTGACTATCTTTTGAGTATAGACCTCTTTATATTAAACATAATGCTATGAAGGAAAAGTAGGATATCAATGAATTGTCTAACAAGCTTACTTAAAAGTAAGTAAGATTTAAGAAATAAAGGAATCATTAGTAAAATCTACCAAGTTTAAAAAGAAGAATCCTCTTGTTAATGTTACACAAACTAATGAAAAAGGTAAGAAATTTAGATGCTAGAAAAAAGATTTCCTGAAACAAAATGTTTGGTTATAATAAAAAGGTAAATATTTTAATCCTATATGTTTTGAATCAAAATTATATAAAATTCCTGTTAATTTTGGTAGCTTGATAATGATGCTACTACTCATGTTTTTGATATAGTATACGTATTTCTTATGATCCAAAATACAAACCTATATGAGAATTTTCTCTTTATAGAAAACTAAATGAGGGTTCCAGTTGAAGGCATAGGAACTTATTGTTTAATCCTTCATCAATTAGTTCTTTTGAAAACTCTTTGTGTATGTTCAATTTCTAAGAACCTATTTTTTATTCTAAAACTTGATATTGTTAAGTTTAAAGGAGATTTGATACATGGTTTTTTTTAATTTATCTAAGAATACCTTATTTATTGATTAAGTTATTCTTACTAAAGGTTTCTATAAATCGAAACTTAATAACAAATTTGTTGAATCTTTACTTAAACATTTATGGTAATGTTGGAATTAAATGTAGTGTATCAGATGAATAATTTGTTTACTTATGGCATAGACGTTTAAGTCATATATCCAAGGAAGACTGATAAAGAATGGGATTCTTCTAGATCTAGATTTTACTAATCTAAGTATATGTGTGGATTGCATTATGAGAAAATAAACCAAACATAATAAGGAAGGAGCCACAAGAAGCAATCAATTTGTTGAGATTATTTACTGTTCTATCTAATAGTAGAGAAAAATATTTGTTACCTTTATTGATGACTTCTCATGATATGGTTAAGTTTATTTGTTTAAGAGAAAAATATCAAATCCTAGATGCTCTTGAAGTATATATAATTGAGGTAGAAAAGTAATTGAAAAAAAAAAAGGTGAAAGTTGTAAGATCTTATAGAAGGGTGAATACTATAGAAAATATGATACGTTAGGATAATATTCAAGCCCGTCTACAAATTTCATTGAAAGATATGGCATATATGCCTAATATACTATATTATTCACACATCAATAAGATGTTGTGAAAGAAAACAGTAATAGGACATTGATAGATATAGTTAGAAGTATGATAACTATTCACAACCTAAATCCTTATAGATGCATAACCTTAAAATTGCTATGTATTTATTAAATAAGGTCTCAAGTAAGGCAGTTTCAAAAACTTCTTTTGAACTGTGGACTTAAAGGAGAACTAGTTAGAGACATTTGTATGCTTAGGGTTTCCCAAAAAAGGCAAGGATCTATAATTTTGAAAGGAAATTATATTCTAAAATGATAAGTGGTTACTTTATATGATAGGCCCTTCTCCTGAAACTACTATACAGCCTACCTGGCCCCTCACAGTGGCCCTCCAGTCGATATCTAATCCAGCTAAAAAGTTCTCGTAAAGCTAAGCCTATTGCCCTTTTAATGAAAAGCTTTAAGTCAACATTAATAAATATAAACAGTGAAGTTTAGTGGCCCTCCAGTCGATATCTAATCCAGCTAAAAAGTTCTCGTAGAGCTAAGCCTATTGCCCTTTTAACGAAAAGCTTTAAGTCAACATTAATAAATATAAAAAATGAAGTTTTTGTCAATCCTTTTTTTAAAAATTTCGATAACATAACGACAACATTTTTTATATTTCCAGAATTTTCAATACCCCTAAAAATGTTCAAAACATTTCTATAATCACACCAAATTCTCTACTACAAATTTTGAACTTTAAGTCCACTCACAAGCAACCTCAGACAATTAAATCAATTAATTTTAAAAAGGCTAAAACATATTCATGTATTTAATTTAAAAACATTTATATACATGCATTCTTTACATAAAAATGCATTCAAAACATATTCATAGATATGCAGTAGCTCCCAAAAAGTATTTACAAGACAAAAATGCCTATACAGCAGCATGTAACGAAGCTAACTACTCATGAGATGGAGTTCCATGTGAGAGGTTTTATTTTAAAACATAAAATAGGGTGTGAGCTAAATGAGCATAGTAAGTGTTAGATTTTCTATTCAAACCATATTTAACAATTTAAACCTCCCTAAAACAAATTTAACATTACAAATAAAGTAAATGTGATTCCATATTTAAAAAAATTCTCAAATTACCTTTAACATAAATAGTGGCAGCATTTTAATTTCCATAAATTTTCTTACACAACATAGGCCACCACTAATTTCTTTACCATACGTTACCCTAAGCATAAAGTCACGAAACTAGTTTTGCATCACTTACCCGTAACTGGATAACCACTAGTTACAAAGCTAGTTCTATATCTTTTACCTGCAATAGGTTAACCTCTATGAACTTGTAATTATGAAGTTGGTTCTATATCGCTTACCCGTAACAATTTTAACTAGCACTACATATACCTAATAGGTGTAGGGGTGACTCACTAGACTACTGACAGATGCAATACCAGCTCCTGTTAATAACTGACGCACCCCAGACATTGATATATGCAATTTAAAGTACTTCGACGAGTAAATATGTAATACCATCAATTCGTACCATAGATTAAAATTTTATTTTTTATAGTACCTTAACTTTTGGCATAGAATTTGAACCATTTAGTAAGGAAAAAGCAACCCATATATTTACAACTTACATTATTTTCGAAATCAATCATAAGAGGATTTTATATTAATAACAATACTATTAAAATTCATAATCATACAGTTTATTACATGTCATCTATTATTTTGCAAAGAATGTATTCATATAAAACAATTAAAATACACTCACTATTTTATAAATTTATCGTCAAGTACATTCACACGTTCTGTGCCTCTCCTTTACCATAATTCACATTTCACTTAGGCGTTTATTTCCAAATTCAGAAATAAAGCATTTAAACTATATTTTTAGTTTAACTGAATTTGAGATTAGTGTTTCATCATGTAACATGTATGCAAATCATATTTCCGCTTTAATTTCTGTAAGCTAATTTGTTGTTCTCCTTTCCAAAATCTAACTTCAAAAATTACTTAAATACTATCTTTTACCTATTCTAACTTATCAATTTCTTCAAAACAATATCCCACCCAATAATTCACTATATGGCTGAATATGTAATCCTATTAATGTTAACTTTTTGCATTTGATTTTTCATGAAAACAGCCTTAAAATTTTAGCTTATTTACACTATAACCATAATCAAACATCAATAACTCACACCAACAACTACATTTACTCACCTAAGATCCATGTCAAGTATAATCCAAACCCAAATTGATACACATCAATTATGCTTCCATTTTCTTAACATATCATATCACAAATACATGTTTTAAAACTTATAACATTATTTAATTCATATAAATCATCCCCAACTATTTAACCACAAAAATCCTCAAATTTACACAACTTCCCTAGTTGAAATTCATCATCTAAGCCACCAATCACTTTCATTTTTATTTTCAACACTCCAATTAGCTTCCTACATATATGAATTGAAGTCCAACACATAAAATGAAATCAAACAAATTTTTAATCACAAAACCCTAACCTTGACCAATTCTTTCAAGCTTGAGCTCTTGGTTGACTTTCTTACTTTCAACCCTTAAATATTTCCCAGCTTATTATCTACTACATGGCAAGTCAAAAACTGCTGTTGATTATAATTAGATCCATCTCACTAAAAAACCCACAAAACTAGTAGCTTTAGTTAGTAAAACTTACCTCTTTTTCTTTCAATCTCTTGAGAAATTGATAAGCACTTAGATTTGATCAAAACTTCTCCAAATCACAATCAAAATCCATTAAAATCAGCTACCCTCTTCTTCCTCTTCTCCTTGGTTGAAATCCACCTTAACTTCTCTTCTTTTCCTTTTCTCTTTCACTCTCACAGTTAACACACCAAAATGAAGCAATTTATGACTAAATTTTGCTTTTTATACTCATTTAGTGCATTACACATTTCATTTTCTCATTAGTCATCTCTAATGACTCATCACTATTTAATTAATGATTCTTAACTTTTAAGAAATCCTCTAATTGTTCATTAAGTGTGATTCATTAATCCACTAATACATTTTATACAAAAAGACCAAATTGCCCTTTGATGAATTTAATTCACCAACTAATCGAATTATATTTCAAAAATATTACACAATTGTCTTATCATCAAAATGACCATGAAATACTCTAATTAGGGTCAATACTTATTGATTGGATGCTTTAAAAAATTCAAATGGGTTTAAAATCATCAATACCCATTATTTTCCAAAAAGGGCATTAGAACTCCTAAAATCCATCTAATTTGAATTATTTTCGATCCATTTCAGTATCATTAGACTCTAATACATATTTTAGATATTTTTTATTTTTTGGGATTGGGTCCCTAAAAATCACTATTTAAACAAAAATATTATTCACCCGAATTCACGATTCATCTAGAAGTACTATTCACTAAAAATAAAGTTTTATATTCAAATGAAAGGAAAAGTTTGGGTTTTTATATTATATTTTACCAAAAGAAATATAAAGGATTTAGATTTTATTATCAAAATTATAATCCTAGAATTGTGAAAAGTAGATATGCTTGATTCGTTGAAAATATTGAAGTTAGTTGGAGTAATGAACGACAAAATATGGATATTAAAGAAGCAAAGGTAAAATGTTCATTTATTAGTAAAAACTTCTTTATCCACATTCATTGCAAATATACTTCCATTAATTAATGAAAATTTAGACAATAATGAAAAATATTTAAATGAATGATCACACCTATCAGGAACTAATTCATAACCACATATTATATATGTGCCGCAAGGAAAAATACATATAGGAAGATCTTAAAAAGAAAGAAAGTCAAGCATTTTGAATAATTATAAAGAGAATATGTAAAGTCTGAAAATCGATTGATATCATGAAAGATGAATTAAAATCCATATAAGACAATAAATTTTGGGACTCGTTGAATTTCTAGATGGTTTTAAACAGGATAGGTGTAAATAGGTTTTTAAAACCAAACATGACTCAAAAGAGAATGTTGGATGATATAAGGTTAGACTTGTGGTCATACTTAAAAATGGGGTGTCAATTATAAAGAGACATGTTTTAAAAAAAGACTTATTAAAGGTTATAATGGTATTGGTTACTCAGTATGACTTAAAGTTACACCAAATGGATGTTAAAACAATCTTGCTTAATGGGAATCTTGAAAAGGAAGCATTTGTAAACCAATTTGAATGCTTCTCAACAAAAGGTCAAATAGTGTGTAAACTTAAAAAGTCAAGATATTATATTAAACAAGCTTCTCGAAAGTGGTATCTTAACTTTAGCAATAATATAACGTTTTTCAATTTTTAGGAAAATACTGTTAATTGGTATATATGCCAAAAATTCAATCATAGTAAATTTATTTTATAGTTATATATATTAATTATATTATTTGCTACTAATGATTTAGGCATATATCATGAGATTTTGTATAAGAATTTTGAAATGAAAGATATAAGAGGGGCTTCATATTTGATAGGAATTAAAAAATTTTATGATAATTCACATAGATTGTTGGGATTGTTTTAGAAAGATTATATTGAAAGGATTTTGGAGAAATTTCATATAAATAAGTGTTCAATAAGAATTGTTCCTATTTAAAAAGAGGACAAATTTAGTTCCATGTAATGTCTAAAGAACAATATAGAATGAAAAGAGATGAATCAATTTTTATGCTTTTGTTGTAGGCAATTTAATGTATCTACACATATGCACAAAACTAGTTATTAGTTTCACGATCAGAATGATGGGCAGATATTAAAGCAACCCAAAATTGTTCATTAGAAAGCTACAAAGAAAGAATTAAGTTGTATGCAAAAATCGAAGAACTATATGCTCATATATTCAGTGTTTGATCATCTATAAATGATTGGATACTCAAATTTAAATTTTACTAGATATCTTGATAGTAGAAAATCTACATTTAGTTACTTGTTTCCTTAGCAAATGAAATAATATCATGGAAGAATGCTAAAGCAATCAATCACTTCTTCATCCACTATGGAAGCATAGCTTGTGATATATTTTAGAGTCACTATTCATTTATTTTGGTTTTAAAATTTTATTTTAAAATTTGGGATTGTCGAAAGCTTTTAAAAATTTATTGTGATAATTTTGCAGCTCTTTTTCTCTAAGAATAAAAAATAAAGAGTATTTATTTAGAATATTAATACTGGTTTGATGATAACAAATTCGCTAAGTAAAGGTTTACAGCTAAAGACATTTTAGGAACATGTACATGGAATAAGCCTGGGATATAATGAAAATTGTTTATAATGATGCTAGCACTTTGATCTTATTTATGTGATTCTAATTTTATATTAATGATTTCTTGTTTTATAATAGGTATATATTTATATTTTGATATTTTAACATGAAAGTCTACAAGATATAATTGTAAACATAATGAAATTTGTTTGTATTATAAGTATGTAACATAAGGATTACTTATCATATAGAAGAGAGTATGTTGTATAAATAATGTTCAACTTTCATTAATTACATTTGATATTCTATCATACAATGTAATTTTTAAGGTTTATTTTTCGTGCACATGAAATTATACAGTTCAGTTTTATCATGATCTTATGATTTAGTCAAATGAGAGAATTAAAATATGGCACAGACTCGATCCATCTCTCGCCAAGGGAGCACGGATGAGTCATTTGTTCCACAAGATGCGGGGACACAGTCTAC
>JANZXR010000172.1:35731705-35750373 GCA_027575705.1 Erythroxylum echinodendron | reverse complement strand
CCTTCCCCAACTCCTGCTAACCCACCGACAGAGAGGAGAATTTGAAAGCAAGTGGTGGGTAGTTCTGTAGACCTTGCTCTGCATTTCTACCCCCTAAGACAAAAGATGGTCTGTCTATTTTTTTCCTAATAAAGAAACGTTATAATAGGGGGTCAAATATTGGGAAAATTCCCTCATTGGATTTTTCTGTGATAGAAGACCTACTTTTTTGGTCATCCAAAGATGGGCTCAAACTAATTGGAAGAACAAAGGGTTTGTGGAGGCTATAATCGCAGAGGAAAAATACATTCTATTCATATTTTCCTCTAAAGCACAAGCATTAAAGATAGTAGAAGAAGGGCCATGGCATGTAGCAAAATTTCCATTATTTTTATAGCTATGGCAGCTGGGATTTCAGATTTATTGCAAGGACAAAAGACTAATGCCAATGTGGGTAAACCTCTTCAATGTCCCTCTTAAATATTGGAAAACAAAAGGCTTGAGCATGATTGTTAGTTTTCTTGGTAAACCTCTATGTTTGGATGATAATACAGCAAATAGAAGGAGGTATGCTAGAATCTGCATAAATATAGATCTTTCCAATTGCTTACCGGAAACAATTCCTATTATGAGATTAGGGCTTAATGGTTCATTTTATGAGGACAATGTTTCAGTTCAATACCAAAGGAAGTCGTTCCTTGTTGATCAAGGAAAAAAATGGATCCCTACGGGCAAGACTTTTATTCGAGGGGACTATGAGGAACTGATGGGTATTGGTCATACAAACACTGAGGTAGGGCAGTATGAAGAATCCAAAACTATATTGGTACCAGAAGATGGTCAAGGAAAAAATGAACTAGAAGGAGTTAGGGAGAAATCTGTGATAGCAGATGGTGATGGGCAAATAGGGAGCGTAAGAGATGTAGGGGAAGGAGACTCTGCTGAAGCCAATGCTAGGCAGATGGAAAAAGAGGTTACTGTGGCTGATACGAATGAGGAGCAGCTGTTGAATGATTCACCAATCAATCCTGTTTCCAATCCTAAAAGGATTAATTTAAAGGACAAGATTGGCATTACTACGGACAATAAGGAGGAGGATCCTATTATTGGAGAATTTTTGGCAGTTACTAAAAGAAAAACTAACAGAAGTAAAAGGAAGGGCTCCAAAATCAATATTGTTTGAAAATGAAGATCTTAACATGGAATGTGAGGGGGATTAAGTGCCCTAAAAAGCTATCGGCTTTAAAGAATTTTGTCTATAACACAAAACCATGTATTTTTACTATTTTGGAAACTAAAATTAGAAATGAAAACATGAAATTATTGAATAAACTGGGCTCAAAAAGGAAATTTATCTCTAACCATCAAGCCCATGGTATGGGAGAATCATTATTGGTTATGACCCTATTTTGGTGGATGTGCAAGTATTTAACACAGAGATGCAAGCCATACACCTTAAATGTAATCTCCTTCAGGTAAATGTTACCATCTTTGTCTCCTTCATTTATGGATCTAATCATGCTTCCCAGAGGAAACAGTTATGGGATAGCTTAACTCAGTTCTAGAATCGGGTCAATGGGGCAAGGCTTCTATGTGGAGACTTTAATTCCACATTGTATAGAACGGAAGCTGAAGGTAATTTCAGTCTGAGAAATTACTCATCTGACTTCAATGACTGTGTGGTATAGCTAGGAATTTTTGATCTAAAGTCTCAAGGGTATTTCTATACCTGGAGTAACAAGCAGATGGGAAGATGAGCATTGAGGAAAAAATTTGATCGGGCTATGGTCAATAAAGCTTGGATTACACAGTTCCCAAATAGTGTAACTTCCTTTCTAGACCCCTTATTCTCATATCATACACCTATGCTAATTGAAAATCCTTTTCATAACCAGGACCGAAGAGGGCCATTTAGGTTTGACAACCTATTAATTGATGATAAGGGGTTTACTGAGGCTCTACATAAAGGATTGGAAACTGTGGTTATAGGTACACACCAATTTGTTTGTGTCTAGAAGCTTAAGGCTATCAAAAGAGAGATAAAAACTTTAATAAGTAAAAGATCTTGCTTCACCCAAAAAGTAGTTACCATAGTTAGAAAGGAATTGGAAATGGTTCAGCAGCAACTTGATTTGGATCTAACCAGTTCAAGCCTATTGAATACCAAAAAGAACCTACTAATGTCGTATCTTTCCAAAGCTAGGTATCATGACAGCTTAATGGAGCAAAGAGCGAAAGTTAATTAGCTAAAAGATGGAGAAAAATGTTCAAATTTCTTTTTCAATTATGTCCTAGCCCAAAGGAATGCTAACAGAATCTGCTTCTTAAAGTTACAAAATGGGGAGGAAATTTCAAATCAAGAGGACCTTCTTAAGGAACTAGAGAGATATTACAGAAACTTCTATGGGTCCTCTTGGAACCTAACTTCTTCAATCACTCTTGAATCCTTTATTCACAAAAAGATCTCCCAGGAACAAGCTGCAACTGTTATCAAACCAGTGGAAGAAAAAGAAATAGATGAGGTGATGTTTTAGATGCATCCGAATAAGTCCCCTAGCCCTGATGGTTTAATAGTTATTTTTTCAAAATATATGGCAAGATATTGGACCTATCGTTAAAAAAGTAGTATTAGAATTCTCCTCCAGGGGAATTATGTTGAAGGAGATCAACAAAACTCACATTTTCTTGATTCCTAAAACCTCTTGCTCCTTTACTTTGGATGACTATAGGCCTATTGCATGTACCAATTTTTTGTACAAGATTATATCCAAAACCTTAGCAAATAGGCTGAAGTTGGTCCTGGAATCTTTGATCTCTGACAACCAAAGTGCATTCTTACATGGTAGAAGAATTGGGGATAACTTTTTACTGATTCAGGAATTGATGAAAGGATAGTATCATCAAAATGGACTTTAAGAAAGCCTTTGATCATGTTCAATGGGACTTCATCTTACGGACCCTAAGACTCATGGGTTTCCCTGAGGAGTTTGTCAATTGGGTTAAGGCTTGTATTACTACTCCTACTTAGTCCATTCTAGTTAGTGGTGCTCTAACAGATGCTTTCAGGAGTGTAAGGGGCTTAAGACAAGATAATCCTATCTCCCCATATCTCTTTATTATCTGTATGGAAGTCCTTAGCCAGTTAATCCAACAGAATATGAGAAACAGTAAGTCCTTCAAATTTCATACTAAATGTAAGAAGGTAGGACTGATCAACTTATGTTTTGCGGATGATTTAATGCTTTTTTCTAAGGCACATGGCAAGTCTGTTGAGCTACTCATGTCAACCCTATCTATCTTTGGGGACTTATTAGGTCTGGAAATTATTCTTAACAAAAGCAGTTTGTCCTAATTGTAGAGGCCAACATTATAGAGAGCAGAATCTCCTAAATAACAGGAATGACCAGAAAATCAGCCCCACTGACCTATTTCGGACTTCCCATTATAGCAAAAAGAATTCAATTTTCATAATGTCAGCCATTGATTGATAAAATTCAGAGGAGATTGGGAATATAGTCTAATAGAGTACTCTCTTGGAGGGAGATTACAACTAATCACTGCTATACTAAATTCCCTTCACATATATTGGTCCTCAAATATTTCTCTAGCTAAAAAAGTTATAAAATTTATTGAAAAACTCTTCCGAAGATTCCTATAGGGAAATCTATATTTTGACAGTCTCTTTGCTAAGGTTAAATGGCAAGAAGTCTGTAAAAGGAAAGAAGAAGGGGGATTAGGAATCATTTCAATTGCATCCTTCAATAGAGTAGCTCTAATCAAGAATTTATGGAATATTCTCCTTTAAAAAATCTCTTTGGATCCAATGGTTACATGGCTATATCCTAAAAGGCTCTAGTATTTGGTCCATTCCTATTAAACCTTCCTTCTCATGGCCTTTGTCTAAGCTACTGAAGCTTAGACCTATGCTACAACCAATAGTCTTATACAAGATTAGGAATGGAGATAGAGCTTTCTTCTGGTTTGACAATTAGACAGGTCAAAAATCCCTAATTAGACATCCTCAGGCTCTTTAGCTATGGCATGACGTGCCTATCAATGTGAAGGTAAAATCTAACCTAATAGGAGGTCAATGGAACATTCCAGTTGAGCTACAATATTCGACACCTAATTATCAAACAAACCTACAAAAGGAGGACAATTTCCATTGTATCAACCTGCCTCCAAACACTTTCAACGTTGCAAAAATTAGGAAGTGGCAGAATTGCAACAGTTTAGAACAAACTTGGTTTCCTATTGTCTGGCACAAATCACTCATGCCGAGCTACTCTATCCTATTATGGCTTATGGTGCTTAACAGGTTAAGTACTACAGATAAAATTCACTTCATGTCTATCAATGCGGACTGTGTTCTATGTGAGATAGAGCCAAAGTTAAAGGATCATCTTTTTTTCAAATGTCCCTTCTCATAGTTCATATGGGAGCGAATTAAGGCACTAAATTCAATATCTAATGCAGGTACAACCTTCACAGAAGCCATTAAGTGGCTTCTGAAGCTGACCCATACTCCTAAATATAATGAGTATATACATATCATCTCCTTCACCTCCTCTATTAAAGAGATTTGGTGAGAGAGAAACTACAGGAGATTTCATAACAAGACACATACAAGGAAGGAGGTACTTAACTCTCTGATTGGTGGAATCATAGAGAAAACCTCAGTTCCATCATGTCAGAAGCAATTTGCCCTAATATAGCCTTTGCCTAGAGAATCAATCACTAATATAAAGCTAGGGCAATGTAAAGAAAAAAGGATGATCGTACCTGTAAATCTTCAGACTCATCTGAGGCAGATTTGTGCCGGATGAAAGTAGCCGAATTCATTACGTTCTGTCTAAAAGTGCCATCGAATGCCCGTAGAGGAATACCGAAACAATACTCAGCGGAGAGAGGCAATACAATCAATGTTTGCTCTTTTACAAAAAGTTGGCTTTTTTAAATTAAAAAAAAGAAGACGTACAGATATAAACGCAATCATGGAACTGAAGCAAGTTCTTACCTCAAAAGGTTGATCTTCTATGTCATTGTAGTCCCTCGATTGCGCGCAAACACAAGTACCAAAACAAAAGTAGCTTGACTGAAGAAGAGCACCCATATTGGCCAGATCTATCCACACAACGAGATAGAGTCATTGGGAACTCTTTCAAAGACGCCATTGATCAAGAACTAGAGGAAGAAACAAACATAAGGTAAAAAACTTTTACCTTGATAGCTATCGACAGAGGAGAGAGTAGAAGAGAACCTCAAGAAATCTACCCTAATTCGGAAACACATTCAGATGGGGAAAAAAGTTTTACCCTAAGCCCTGGTTTGGATTGAAGGAAAGCAAGAGAAAAGAAAAGAAGAGAATTGAACTTCTCTTGGTTTCCACTGTTTGGACAAAAATAAGCAAAGGGAAAGTGAGAAAATAGAGAGGAAACTGAGGGAAATTTGGGCCAAATATATTTCCCTTCAAATTGGTAGGAAAGGAGGAGAAATCTAAGACAAGAGAATCCCAATATATGTAAATTATAAGAGAATCCCTTCAATTCCCTCCTTTGATAAATTAGGAAACAAACAGAAGAAAGGAAATCCTATTTCTCTTCCATTCTTTTCTCCTCTTTTTTCTTCAATATTTCCTTTCCTTTCCCTTGTGCAAGTAAGGATCCAAACAAAGGCTAAAGGAACATTTCTATGTCGTTTTTGTTGGGTCTCTAACAAAGTTGTTTAATGTTGTCGTTTTAATGCTGTTTCTAAGCAGCATTGTTTATACTACTAGTATAGGGAATGAACTTGCTCTCCCTTAGCTTTAAGTGACGAAAACCAAACACTTATTTGTATTTCTTTTATTATTTTAATACAAATTTAACTTTTCAAAAAAATTATTTATATTTAAATTTAATTAATAATTCTAACCGTTCACTTGGTTATTTGATGAACATACCAAATCAAAATAAAAAGGATATAAAATAGTTGCTTCCCTACCCATTAGTATTTTCAGTTAACAGACTTAAATTAATGTACCCAAAATATTTGTAAACCAAAGAGGGTCCAAAAAAAAGAACTCAATTTATTCGAAAAAGGGTTTAAGAAATGACAATTTTATCTAACGCTTTATGTATTTATACTTTATATTATGAAAATTATTTATTTTAAATCATGTGGTTAATGTTTGTTCGGATTAATTAAACTTAATTTCTCTATAATGTTAAGTATTACAGGAACATCTTCAATTGTTTGCTACTAATTGTAGTTATTTGGTTTGCGTTTGTAAAGAGCCTGTCGAGACCAAACTGGACTGGTAGTAGATAACAAGAACTTGTACAATATAATCGCTAGCTAACAATTCACCATCTGTTTGGACTGATGAAGTTGCAATAAGAAACCCCCCACGGCAGATGGCAAGACAAGGTAGAATACCACAAGACCACTTCTTTTCTCTAAAGAATCAGGGAATATCCCAGGGTAAACCAATGATTTACTCAAAAATGTATTCTTGCCAAGGAGAATCATGCAAAAGCCTTTCTTTTACCTCCTTCCCACAAGTGCGAGTATCCCCTATTTCTGTTTAGGAAATTTTCACAGGTTTTGTCTGACAACCTCCAGCAGAATCAATGATACTGGGAAGCATCCGAGCTGGTATTTATATCAATGGTCTTCTAATGTGGTTAACATCAGCCCAGTTTAGGAAAGAAAACTTCCCTTTCTACCGATGCTTGAAGACATGCCATGACATTAACCAACGATGTCCAGACAAATGGTGCACAACAGAAGGCGTAGCCAAAAATGGCCAAAGCTCTTACGGTCCCACTAGGGTACCAAGGACAAGCCATGACTAAAAGAACTCCAAATATTCCTAGCCATGGAGTTAGCACTTGCAATGTTGGCAGCATAAAGGCATTGATCGCCACTGAACAAAGTGCGAATGAACCAATTAAGTACAGTCCCCAGCCTAGGATTGGATGACTAGTGCAAGGGATGACAAAGAAAGGGAATACATAGGCTGCTAGGATTGACCATATGGCTATCAGTTTAAGACCGGCTTGTATGAAGTAGATGTCCTTGTCATTTCGTCGATAGCAAAGCTTGGAGATACTCGGCCGTGCTAAACGGGTCACTGCTATTATTCCCATGTAGAGTATCGACTGTATAAGTACCATTGGCAACTCTGCTCCATATCTGCATAAGACCTGAGCGTTACAGTGTGCTAGAACAGCCATTGGAATTGCCAACCAAAGTTTGGTAATCGAGTATATATACTAACCCGAGATTTTGACGACGTTGATTGTGCCATTGAAGGCCTAATGGCAGAACAGGCCAGGACCACCAGTACCAAGGTTTCAACCATGGTGCACCAGGGAAAGTAATCACGCTATTTGGCCCGCATGGTACATTCCAACGAAGCCTAAGATCTGAAGGAAAAATATAACACAAGTTCAGGTGTATGCAGTTTTGAAGTTGAGCTAATAGATAAGTGTGACGAATGGATAAAGAGTTTCAAAATGCCAATTCTTATCTTATTATACTCACAGTAATAAGTGGCATCCATTTGGTAGCCTAATGGAAGTCTGTACTGTCCGTTGAGTTTGGTGCCGTTGGAAGGAGGATAGAACATTGGCTTGTCAAGCAAGTTGGAGAAATAGCCACCCATAAAGCCCTGGTCGGCGCCATCTGGGTTACCTCGGCCAGTTTCTAATTGATGAACCATGTCCTTGAAGACCTCCTTTGATGGCTGAAATACGCAAGTCAGTTCTCTCTAAGAATAGATAGTCCTCCCAACTGGGATTTAAAATAAGTAATAGCCTACTTCATGAATTGAAATTGGAACAATGATTACTAGAATAAGATTCTTATCCTGCCCTGTCAGAAGTATATCCGACTTTATAAATAGGGAAGTTGGGAGAATGAACTCACCTGTAGTACGAAGAGGCCAGTATGGAAGATACAGGGATTGATGAAGACTGCACAGAACTGTCCACATTGGAACAACTCATCGGTCTTTTGGAGGAACAGGTTATCAGCATCAAGCATGACCACACTCTCATACTCAACCAAGTTCCATGCGTAGATCTTGTTTAATGTTAGCTTAAATCTCTTATCAAAATTGGCTTGGTTCTTGTAAGGATTGTTCAAATTCTCCACCCTCACCACCTTTGCCCCATCTTCTTGCTCCCTAGATAAAAATTAAAAGGAAAATAAAATCAAAACTTGTCAATCACTTCCAACCAAATTAAATTGATCACAGTTCAATACATAATCAAGCAACTTCAAGTTAGTTAACTTGACTTGTCAATTAGAATATTAGTCAAATTATGCGGCGAAGACACGGCCCAAAGAAACTAGAAAGATTGTCAAGGGTCGCTGTTTCAGCTAAATATGAAATGGTGGCACATGAGCAACTTGACATCTGATCAGAGACATCAGTCGCACTTGCAATTTTTTGACCTATTATGCAGTTAACACAAAACTACAGGTCGTGCATCACTTGGCATTGCAAATTCATATCAGAAAAAAGTAGTTATAACAGAGATGAAAAATAGTGTGGGCTATACCTAGTCTTTGGTTAACCGTAACTAGCTGCTTGTCTTATTTGAAAATATCTTCTCATTTAAGAGATATTGGGTAGCGTAAAGGGTACGGACCCGCCTGTCAATAAAGAATGAATGGGCACTCGTGTTTGGTAAGAAAAGCAAAGCTGCTCTCACTCATCTAACACAAAAGTCGTCCCTTTTTGAAAGAAAACATTGGACAGCCTACAATGTCAATAAAGGAAGTGGGTCAGGTCGGTCAGGTCGCTCAACGTTTGGATGGCAAAAAGATCAGACACCATTTTCTCCGCCCTAACCCCAGCAAGCAAACAACTGTTTTCGTTTACAAAGAAGCAAGAAACTGTGGAAGCAGTAAGCCCCATGGACGAGCCCTAGAAGAAGCCAGAACATTTAACAAGTAACGCCACTTTCAAGAACAAACTCCGCGCCAGAACATTTAACAAGTAACGCCACTTTCAAGAACAAACTCCGCCTTACTGAATGAGGCCAAATCTATCCACCCTCCTACAAAATGTCTCTCAACTTTCGCACTCTTTGTGACTAATCGTACCGTCCCAAACCAAGTGGACCGTGTGAGCTGACGGACTTTAAAACACGTTTATAACCAACCCATGATCCAGCGACCGGCGATGGTCAACGGCTCACGTTTGAAGCTAAAAATTAAAACAGTAGAAATAAAAAAGACTCACAAGGAGAAATAAAAAAGACTCACAAGGCTTGAACCCAATGGAGAGGTACGTCTAGAGAGGCAATGACGACGAGATCAGCGTCAACTTTGAGCCGAGCTAGCGATCTGAGCATGACACGTATTGCAACATAGAACTCATAATCTCTCGGCGTCCCCATGTACATCATCGTCGCGTACGCAAATTTATGTCGATTCTCAAACTGTTTCTGCTGTTTTTGGTTTCTCATCTCCCCAAATGCAGTCATCCCATGAACAACCAACCCCAATACCACAGACCACACCAACACCAAAGTACTCAGCTTCATCTCTCTCCAACCTATTAATTCCTGTCTTTGCTACCCCTTTTTTTTTTCTTTCTGGGTTTTGAACAGAAGTATTAAAGCATCAATAAACCCCCTTTAGCTTCGAACAATCTTGCCTGACTGTGACAAACTTCTCGCACAAAGCAAGTTTACACCAAAAAGCCTCTATCTTTAGCTCTCTAGCTCTCCTCCTAGGTTTCTTTCTTCCACTTTTACAGTAAATTTGATTCCTTTTCAGCCATGTGTATCGTTATATAGGCAAATCAGAAATGTATTTAACACTTAGTGACGCGAATAAAAAGCTAAGATTTGGAGTCGATAAAAGAACGGAACGTAACAGGAAAGAGCTCACACAGCTTATGAAATACTAATAAGAAAAATAATAATAACAGGAAGTGAAGGTTTCGGCTTATTCACGGTAAAGCTGTTTTGCAATTATCGGATTGCATTATTTGGTAGTGAATTTTATTATCGGATAGTTAATAGTTAATTATATCGTTAATTTGATTGATAAATAATATCAGTTATTTATTAAAAATATTTGATAAAATTAATTGTTTAGTATTAATTATTGACGTATAAATAATTTACGAAGGTATAACTTAAAAAAATTATAAAGACATAAATATTATATTTTTTAGTATTTTATTGAATATTGTTATAAGAATTTAGGTTTTAGATATTTAATTTTACCAAAATTAAGTTTATATAATTATTATAATTATTATTATTATTATTATTATTATTATTATTATTAAACTAATGTTAAATTCTCTATTAATATGAATAATACAGCAAGTTACGTCATATTAATATTTTTTCATATAATATATATAATATGTATAAATTTCATTGTTTAATAAATTAAAATATTTATAATTATAGTATGATACAGATACGATATATATTAAAAATATTAATTTCATTTAATTCTTTATGTTCAAAAATTTAGCATTATAGTTTTTAAATGTAAACTAATATTACAAAATTAAATAAAGATTAAAAAAATTTATTAATCCTCCTTATTATATTCTTCCAAATTTTAATACGATCAAAAAAAAGTTACCTGTAAAAATTGTAGAGAGTAAAATGAAGAGTAATATTTTCATTAAACAAACAGTTAATTTCAAAAGGTTCTTTTATGAAACTTTTAAAAATTAGATTATTACAATTAAATAAGCTAATTAATAAATCATTTATTAAATATATTAATAATTTTTAAAATAGGTAAAAAGTTAACTTTTATTCAATAAAGTTAGACGATAAATTGGTTTGCCAAGCTCCTCCTAAAAATTCGAGGCAACCGAAGGCAATGATCGAACCTGTTGTTGCCTTATTGGCGATCCCAAACCCACCGATTTGCCACCGGAAGTTTACAGGCTTAAAGTGTTTTGTGAGTTCTTTTAATATAAAATATTATAATTAAAGTAATTAGATATACGATAATGCCCACAAACTTATAAAAGTAAATAGTTTAAAAAAATGATTGGGAAACAATGAATTCTAAAGATCTTGAACCAATGTCAGTTAAACTCAATCTACAGGAACTTAATTTTTCAGAACTTTACCTTCACCAGCAATATCAGTGCTAATACCAACACCAATCTGACGAATGGGCATAATAGCTTCAATAGAATCCTGGTATCCTTTTTCGTCTTATTAAGATATTGAAGAACATGATATCACGAATTGTCACGAATAAATCATTGATTTGCCTTCTTTATTGGAGATTTTCTTCGTTTAAAGAATATAATTTCTGAAGGACTTTAGCTTCCTTCAGGAGAAACTACAAAATAACACAGTACCATCTTAAAGAATAAAAATAAGATGCACATCATCACCGATTGTACAAAATATTTATTTTGAAATCATGGTTGAAAATTATTTTTAATGAAGATCAATATTTACAGCAGATTATGATTTAAAATAAAAGCTGGTACAATAAATTGTTTGTTGTTGGATATTTTTGGCTGTTTTCGTGAAGTTGAACAATATTTAATTGTATTTTTTAATTTTTTAATAAATTATAGATTAAGTTACGTGATTTAATCAGGATAAAAATAATAAAATGACCCAACAAATAATCTAAGTCAATGGTCAAAATCTAGGTAAAAATTAGATCCCGATCAATATGGATCGAATCTATATCGAACATGTAATAGGGAAGCCCGATATAGATATTATATATAAAGGTTAAGGTCTCCTGCAGTTGCTCATATCATTCGTAAGTATAAGGATTCTCTGACTTATTAAGAGAGCTTATATTTTGAGAAAACTGTAGAAAAATGTTGATCGCATTTCGATAAGCAGTTACCATGAAGACGGCAGTTAATTCACTCTCGTTTTAGCTTCAGAAAATTCATTTGAAGTTATAGAACCGAAATTAGGTATTTTCCACATTTCTTTATTTATTGTCCTTTCACGTTTGATCTATGATACATAACTAAGATCACATATTACGTAAATTATATCCAAAATTATATTTTTGAAAATATTAATCTAAAACTTCAAAATCTAATTTTTTATATAAAAATAATCTAAAAAATACAGTTAGGGGGCGCTTGGTTTATAAAGGACAATGGGAATGAGAATGAGAATAAATATAGTGAAAAATGAGAATGGATATAATCATTATAATTATGATGGTTGGTTAAGATGAAGGAATAATTACTAATACTATTGATAGTGGTTGGTTTGTTAAAAATGTTGAGAAATAAAAATTTGTTAAATTTTTATTTTACATCAATTTCAAATATATTTTAATTGATTATATTTTTAATTTGTGCACCTATTTATAATAACAAAAATGTTTAAAATCAAGTATATTATGGTATTTCCTTTTCAATAGCTCTTGAAGATTTGAAAAGGGTTATTCTCTTCCATTCCTTGTGATTTGAAAAGGGTTACCTTCATTAACCAGAACATAAATAGATTTCGATCATTCGGAATTTCAGGAACTTCATGATATACTCGTGTGGGTTAGATTTTGGAACTTTCTGGCATCTAATAGTCAAGAATTCAAGAAATTAAAATGTTTGGCTTCATAGTAGCATTTTGTGGCAATCACACTAATTATTTTTGTTGATAATCCTTAAAAGGTCATATGACTAAAGATTCAAAAGAGATGATAGATTTAAGAGTGTCTAACTTATTTAAATTTTTAATTTAATATCAAACTTCAATTTAGTGACTAATGTTTTAAAGTTTATATAATTCAAATTAAAATATTGTTTTTGTTGATGTAAATAATAGATGAGCATTCACGTAATCTTTAATAAATAAACTACATAAGGAAAAACAAATTTAACATGATTTTACAAACTTTAAAAGGTTAGAAAATAAATTAAAAACTTTAAAAATTTTATTAATAATTTGAAAAATCTTTAAAAATTAAGCACTAATTAATTTGTTACTCATTTTAAAAAGTAGGATTAAGAAATAGTATTCTTTAGTTTCTCATATCCAATAGTATTTCAACGGATCAGGTATATGATTAAACCAATCAAAATTATACTAGATTAGCATACGTAAGTATAATTTGGCATATGGCCAATGGAACCAACCTTATTCTATTTTCAAAATACATTTTCAAAGATGATACCAACCTTGACAGTTAATGTGCTCTCATATCTAGAGTTACAATAACAATGCAAAACAAACATTTTACATTAATCTTTCTCAACGAACACGATGTGCTTTTTCTTCCTTTCCTAATTCGAGTGATTTTTGAGCATTAGCAATTCCTTCAGGATCTGCAAATTATATATAATTGATCAGAAACCTCAAAAAACACACTAAATTCAAAAAATAAAGCGGCAACACTAAATGATAATCTTGCCATAATTGTAGTTTCTTTGAAGTGATTGCAAGAATATGCAATAAAAAACCCAAGTTCCAATTGCAATCATGTTTAAAGATAATTTAGAGTTCTAGAAGCGCTAATAAGTCAAATGCATTAAAAAATCCAACCAAAGAGGTATTGCAGATATCAAAGCATTAAAGGCACATAAAGAACAATCAATAAATATGAAAAACTCATGAAAAAAGACAAATCCATCTTTTTTGGACTTAGCAGATGGAACTCTCAACTAATGTAACGAAGAACAACAAACATATAGGCTTTCATCTACAAACAAGAGGGAGGTTAGAAGTAAATCAAACTATCAAACATACCAAAGAATTGTGTGAATATCCGAGTGAAGAAGCTCAAGTTACGAAAAACATTACATGCCATGGCAGGTGGAAGAGACTTTACTACGATGGTGTCGATGCTAAATACTCTTTGAAGAAACTGCATTTATGAAGTAGTAAACCAAATAGTTAACTACAAAGTCCATCAAAGCAAAAATAAAGGACAAAACAAGAAAGAAGAATCTTCTTGGAGAAACTCAATAGGAAGAAGGAAAAGAAGATGCAATGGGAACTAAAACATTTTTCAAGAAGATGCAATAGTAATTGACACATTTTTCAAGAATGAAAATAATCAACAGATGATCAAAATGTGAGAATGGCTGATGTATTACTCAAGTATTCTATATGCACTATGTAGCATATAATTTGTAAACTGCTATAGATGACAGAACTACAATTCAGTAAAATTTGTTTGTAATTGTTTAATCAGCAAAGCCCTAAACTTTTGAATCAGCTCTATACATAGAACCCCTAGTAGCAAGTTACTTACTACAATATTAAACAAATTCAAGAAGCAAAAATGCAAAATATGCTCGTGTCTTTCCAAATACTTCCTTTTTAATCCTTAGACTAAGGAAATCATTAAACTACAACATCAGACACAAACTTATCTTCGTGTAGAAAACAACAATCATACCAAGATCTTAAAATGTAAAGGAAATAACACTAAATACAGTATATCTCATCATAGGCAGTAATCTATGCGTACTAATATAATGATTTATTACAATTTCTGATCTCCAGCATTATTACCAAATTTACAAGGCAAGCAAAAAACCTAACTTTCCCAAAACTCATTGTGTCCCTGATCTCCCAATGACAAAAACATCAGAAATTTAATTAATCTACATAAAGAAGAAGGAAACAATCGATAAGTGTTGAATTCTTTGCCAAAAATAGAACATGGGCAAGGAAGAAAATAACCAAAAGACAGAAAAAGAACCTGAAAATTGTGCTGGAAGTTGTAATAAAGCTCAGGGTCAATCTCAACAGCGTCTTCGCCGTCATCAAGGTTAAGGGAATTGGAGTTGGTCTTCTTGCGAGGAACATGCATGGCAGGGGTGGCCTCAGGTTGATTGGTGAACGTGAGCTTGGCGTCCTTGAATTTGTCACCGTCTTCATCATCGCCCCTCCATAGCGCGTCTGACAAGAAATCCCTCTTTCCTTTAGCACTAAAAGTCCGAACACAAGTAGTCCTCAAACCAACAATCAACGTGAAAAAGGATAAAGAGCCTTACACAGGATTCGTAAGAAACTAGATCGAAGAAAAAACATGGCTTGTAAGAAACTGAAATCTTAATAAAGGTGAAAAAAAAAGAAGATGGCTATTGCTCCTGTTACTTGCATCCTGAAATCGGAAAGGACGTGACGAGGTGGGGGGAATAAATCCTTGCAGCTTCAAGAAGAGAGGATTATGATCCGAATGAGTACGAGGAAGATGATGGATAGAGGCTTCTGGGAATTATAAACGCCACAACGCATTACATAAGGCCCTATCTAGTCGAACCAAAGTACAAAGAAAACCACTCTGCTTTTGACAGTACGTGAAGGGGCTGCCTTTGAAACCCAAGTCTAGTAGGCCACACTAATCACAATTTTGTCGAAACTTATCAGCTTTGTTCATAGAATAAACTCCTCTTTTCTCACTAGGACAACCGTAATAATTGAAATCCCCTATAAGGAGCCATGGCCGATTAATAAGAAAGTATAACCTTTCCATCTCATTTCAAAAAATCACTCTTCCAACAGCTTGAGGACTAGCATATACTGCTGTTAGAAACCAAGTATCTCGCTGAGCATAAGAGCCAATGAAGTGAAGAAATTGGTGGTGCGACACAAGAAGCTGAAGTTATATCGAGACACCTCTCCATAAACACCAAATTCCTCCTAAAAATCCATTAGCATCCATACGAACCACATGATCAAAACCGAAGGCCTGAGATATTTTATCTGCTTTTTTACCAAAATTCGAGGTTCAACAATAATAAATATATCTGGTTTATGAAACCAGATAAGTTCTTTAGTGTAACACACGAAATCTGCATTTGCTACACCACGACAGTTCCATGTGATAATGTTCATATTCTTAGTCATAAAAAAAAAGTCTAGAGAGGACCAAGCACGTTAAGCAAAAGTGCTTGGGACTACATCATCTATATCTGCTATCTCACACAACGGACGTGGAGCAACCTCATCACTCTCCATCGGTTTATCGGCACTGGCCCTTGATGGATCACTGTACTGTTTCACGTAACTTTGTCCTGGGTCAGGGGGCTCGTCACTTCGAAGAACTTGGAGCCTTTGTTTACTAGTGTCCTCATGAAGAATGGCCGTTGAGTTCTTGATGTTAGGAGAGATAAAATTATCTTGAAAGCCTTGCCGAAACTGAGAAGCCACAAATTGCACCAAATCTTCATCACAAGAACTTCGCAGCCTATGGTCCTGATTCCTCTCCTTCAAGAAAGTAACATATTGTTACTATGCATTACAATTGTTTATTTTGTCAATTTTAAACGAAAATTTGTCAAGAGAAAAATAATTATTTTGAAAAGAATAAATATAATATTTTGATTAATATTACATATGTGCGAGAAGAAAAAAGTTGATAGAATCAATTTATAAAGTTACTGTACCTCATAATAATAAGATGAATTTAAATCATTTTTCATAATTCATATAACAAAATCTCATCTCATGACAGTACTACTTATTAATTTCAGTGGATTACTAAAATTTTTATTGAAATATAAGTTGTAAATGTAACATGGAATCAAGTTGTAAATGTAAGTGAAACATGCCAATTTTATGGGGGAGTTGTTAGAATCAAAATCTACTATGGATAATATAAATGTTTAAAATATAGAATCGTTGCAAATAATAATTTATCTCTAACCTGATAAAAGAACCATTTCAAGTAAATAAAAAAGAATACCTTGTTGTTTTCTAGCAGCCATAGCTAAGAAGAAACTAGTCAAATTGATAATTACCGGCTACATGCAAAAGTTGATTCCCCAATTCCATCGATCAAACTCTTTGTTCTTAATTCATATCCTTTTATTTCTTTATTGTTGAGCTCGCATCAAATGCAAAAATGACTTAGATAAATTTGACATGCCTTGCACTTGCACTTGCACCATTGAGTGGGAAATGGTTGTTCATTAATTGAAAACATACAAAGACCAATAAAGTGGCCCTTATATGCCATCTCTGCAGGGTTTTGAGAACTATCAATTGTGCTTAACGCATGCTCCAAGTGCCAGATTTAGCATGTAGTATTCATAGGATGATGCCATATTCTTAAGGATATGCTTTCCACTTATCTATGAACTGTGGTCCATATTGTGTCTAACTCAGGTGTTGTATCATGAATTATTTAAACAATAATGTCAAGTTGATGGCGTTTTATGTATTGAAGCGATTCCCTCTCGTCGACCACGTTAAATATTGAAATAGGTTAACTTGTTTATTTAAATTGAGCCTGCATCAGTTAACTCTTACTCTAGCAGAAGAAGTGGAAAGACAGAGAGTTCACAGTGAGAGAGATGACTTCTCTAATTGAGCCTTTCCTAGGTCATGCCACCCCCACATGATATAAACTGTAAACAAGGGAAGGAAGGTACCACAGTTGACATTATCATTAACTAATCAAGACTATTCTTATTGTTATATGAAACCTCTCTTCATCGTCATCTTCACACACATTGTAAATCTCACATTAAATTAGAGTTTGGAAATGTTTGATAATACGCAATCTTACTTTTATAAAATCGAGAGGCTATTTTTAATAGACCCATATGTGAATGTGGCAAAAAAAAATGCAAGTTATAAGAGTAAATATGAAAAATAATATGCTAAAAGAAAAGGTAAATAAAATTAAATAAGTAAATAAATAAAAATACAATAGAATTAAAGAAGATACCTGATATAAAGCCCATATATGCTAATAAATAATAATAATAATAATTAAAAACCTACAAATTGTTGTGAGTTGATACAAGTTTAGAAGAAAATGTTATTAAAAAAAGACAAATATACTTAGATAAGCTGCAAAGTTCTGTTCATATCTACTATGCTGCAAATGTCTACTTACTATTTGTCGAATTGTGCATATCAACATAATACAAGGGCCATGATAATCTGCTTTGTATCTTTTTAATTTTATAACATATCTCCGAATGGACAACCAGCAGTTTGATAATAATAATTGAGCGAACTATTTAGATAGACTCTTAGTTATCTCGCTATAATTAGCTTAACGGTCTAACAATAACTCAGCCACTATATAAATAATAATAACCCCGAGTTACTAAATGTTATATGAAACCTCTAATTTCCATTAATTAAGCTACACGAAGAGAAGAAAGATGCAACCTTCGTCGTTGAACAACACTCTAATTAGGCATTTTCAGACACACACACGCACATAGCAATAAAGATAATGGAATAGTTCAATTACCGCAGGGCAAGTAAAATTTTGGTTTACCATTCTAGAAAGTAGCTACTATTAGCTCTGATTTAATGCTATAATGCTAATCTGTCAGATAAAGACTTTTACTGGGAAACGTGGAGCTGATAAAGATGTCATTAGAAAAAAGATGGACGTCAGATACCATTTATTATTTTTTGTTTTTGTATTTAAATTCGGTAAAAAGTTTGAGATTTAAGTTTATGCTTTTTGTTCAGTTTTTAAAAATCATGAAAATTTTAAAAATATTTTTTCTTTTTTATAATATGATTTATTATTGATTAAATATATATTATTTAATTACTAATAAAAATTATGAATAATTTAAGTCAAGATTATACATTTAATAAATTAAAATTAATTATCAATAAAAATTATGAATAATTGAATTTTATTTAATTTTATAGTTAAATTATATAAAATTAAAATTTAATAATTATTAATAAATATAACTAAATTTAAAATATATAAATATTCAATTAAAATTTAATAATTAT
>JANZXR010000172.1:35706191-35719928 GCA_027575705.1 Erythroxylum echinodendron | reverse complement strand
TGAAATTATTTCTTAACCAATTCTATACATTTTATTATTATCAAAACATAGAAGGATTTAATTTGTCAACCACCATTAGTCCAACAAATTAAAGGTGCCCATCAATATTGGAGTATTCAACTCCTTCATTTATTCTCTAATGGTTGACAATTTTGATCTGTATACATCTCACGCCTAATTTGGTCATATTAGGCATAAAAATAGGTTAGACCACACTTATTGTCGACCTAACCCTCTTATGAGGTGGCCCAAGAATTTCATTTTGAAGAAAATTATAAAAACAATGTTGTTTTAATATAAAATTTCTTAAATATATAGAATAAAATGATGTTGTCTTAAAAACATTTCCCAAAATGATGTTGTCTTAGGAAAGAGATCAGGTTGTTATGGCTAAGCCTCGGGCTGGTCCCCTAGGCCTATGCCTAGGTTAAGCCAAAATTTCCACCTCTAGGTAGTATAACTTTGTTATGAATTAAAAATAAATTTTGCAATAAGAGTGAAGATTTGAACATGACTATATGGGGTAGTCGATCTATGGACGTGGTTTTACTTATGGTTTTTTAGTCAAGTTTTCATTCATTTATTCATTTAGGATTAGTTTTTTTAAGACTATGAATTTGATTAATTTAAGTTTTGTTAATTTATAGGATTGATTTTAGCTATTAAGAAATTTTAAATTTAAGATTTGATAATTTAGGTGATAATTTATAAATGTATGTTTTTGTATTACTTTTATTAATATAATAATCACATCACTTAAATAAAGATATAAAATTGATGTGAACTCACTTAAAAATAAAATTTGAAGAATCCATATGCAAGACTGAAACCCTATATATGAAATTTCACATAGAAAATGTTTCCTTATTACATATCCATATTATCCTTCTTCACTAGATTACTCAATAGTTTCCTTATTGCTAATGTTTCTCTAATAACTAATCAATTCCATTATCATTAATACTCTCAAGTGGCATCATTAATTTATTATCATCATAATCACCATATGTCTCCCTTTATATCATCTTTTAATATCATAACTCTTATATTAGGATACGATGGAGGTATATGTCTTATTCTTAAGTAATAAAAGCACTTAATATTATTATATCTAGAAGAATGGAAATCAATTTTACCTTTTCATTTGTTGGAAGAGTCCTCCTTATATTTAAAAAGCTTAACTTTGTTCTTAAATGAATTCCTATCCTCCTCCCAACTCTGCTTAGGTAAAGATTATGGTTCTATAGAGTACTTATCGACTTTATTTCTTTTGAATTGTATTTCCACCTTTAGGCCATATGTGATATGTCCTCTACCTCTGTGTAATGCTGCAACTCCATTTTATTGGCTATATCTCTATTCAAATCATTTAACATTGTCTCATTATAACTTCTTTATGCTTTCTTACATTTTCCTTAATCATGATAATCTTCATGTCTTTGTGGTAGTCCTCCATACTTTTAGACCATTCATCCATCCTTTTACTTTTGATATAAGTCTGTAAAGTAGTGACTTATTAAAATCTCTTCCTCATAAGAATCGATTCATTCCATATCTTGACGAGCATCTCACCATTCCTCCTTTTATTGGCTATCTATTAATCCTACTTAGAAATAGCATAATTGGATAATTCAACCATAACAAGTTTCATTTTCTTCTCCTCATGTTAGTGATGGAAATTATATATTAGCTTTACGTCTTCTCTCAGTTCAAGTATGCCTCAAAATCATTCTTACCTTGAAAAGATTAAATCTTTATCTTAATACTATCTAAGGGTGTCCTTTTCTACACACTTGTTCATCTCTCTCTCAGCCTCCATATACCTTTTCTAGGCCCTCTTATATGCCTAGCTGGTATCCTTGGTGCAAACTTATCTCCATCAACTTCAAACATCAAATGTGAAATCCTACATAGAGTGTAAGTATCATAATATTATATTATAAATGAGAGAATAGGAAAGAGTCTTTTTAACTATATAGAAAGGACTACTAGTCAACTTCTTAACTAGTTATTTTCGATCTTACAAATCTCTTAAGTATAAAATGGAGTTATTATTAAGCCAATTTGAATTTGAGGTATTACAAATGATATCAAAGCAATCCTTTGGTACTACAATGATAAGCTAGAACAACAGGAGGGGAGTGGTGTTGGTGATATGGTTATAAGGAATGAGTGACTCTTGGCAAGTTTATAATATAGTTCTATATTGGTAGAGAGGAAGAGAATTTAGATTATTAATTAGAATTTAATAAGAACATCAAGGATCTAAGAAGGAGAAATTTTGAAATCCTACATGTGAGGTGAATGTCACATTCTTATATCATAAAGGAGAGGAGATGTATAATTTTTTTTATAAACTTATTGGAAAAACTAGTAATCAACTCCTTAGCTAGTCATTTTCAAGCATGTAGTTCTATTAAACCCTAATTGGAGTTACTATTAGACCAGTTTAACTTAGGACATTACAAATTTTATTATGATGTCCCATATTAGAAAGGAGAAAAATGTGAAAACATTTATAATCCTTAACAAAAAACTACTGATGAAATTCTTAACTAGCTATTTTAGGACTTGTAGTTCTTTTAAGCTAGAATTAGAGTTGATGGTGGGTTAGTATGTACTTAATCATTCTAAATGGTATCAAAGCAAAAAAGCTCTGCTAGTATGATGTTTGGGTCAGTATAACACAGGTGAAGAATAGCACTAACAGTAAATCGTGAGCAATAAATGGCACTCGGCAAGTTTCGAGTTTGATTCAACATAAAAAGAAGGTGAGATTCTGAATTATAAATTGAGTTGTGATGAGGACATCAAGGATTCAAGGAGCGTAGATTATGACATCCCATATTGAAAAGAAGAGGAGAGATGAGAAGTTATAAGCCTACTAAAAAAATACTAATCAACTTCCTATATGGTTACTTTTTACCCTGTAGTTCTCTTTAAAATGATTTGAAGTTGTTGTAAAGATGATTTGAAGTTGTTAAGTCAATTTGGACTTCGGCGTTATATCAAAGGAGCTTCATCCCTACCCCAACTCATCAAGCAAATAATTGATTGCTTCGATTGGAAGTGTTGGATTATACCTTTGCCTCTTTCATTTATTAGGAGTTTGTGATACTTGTTTCTTTACACTTTTGTAGTAGGTTGGGAATGTATATCAAAAACAATATTCACACTATTCCACATTGCATTCATTCATTCGAATCGACTCTGTAACACTTAGAAAGTACAAAACAAATCTTATTCTTCCTTACATGCGGAAGCACCTTTAAAGCAAGATATACTGTAAATTTAATTTAGAGCCTTACTTGATAATAGCTTACATGAATCTATATAAGAATAAATCCTAAAAGACTCTAGAACAATTTTAAAACCTCACTAAGAAATTTAAATTAAGCAATTGATATTGACCATTCGACTATAAAAAATTAAGAACCAACTTTATAAAGAATTTAGAGTATCACAAATTTTTTTGATAAATTAAAAGAGCACTTTCTCAAATAGAAATAAAATAAATCTTAAAACCCTATATATTTATTAGTGACATTTATCTCCCTTTATATAGGATTGCATATGATTCTTATTTAAATTAAAAAGTTAACAACTAATATTCCTTCAACTAAAAACTCTTAACTATTAATCTAATCAAGACTCCAAATATTAGTTGTGGTGATACAAGAAATAATGCCTGTAAATTTCACGTTCCAAAGAAACAAGAAAGAAAATTTTAAGAGGAGCTATTTCATGAACACTTGTTTGGGATTATTGGATTTAAGAGGATGTTTCCAGCGCAAAAGTTGGATATATCAAGTCGTACTTTTCTTATATGTACAATATATAGTAACCAAAATCAATGCAGTGGTTTAGTCCCAGGCCTTGAAAAACTATACCTTACTTGTTCTCATTACCAATACTGAAATGCAAAAGTGTCGTTAATGTTAGAAATATATAGACTAATATAATCACAACATTAATTTCATATTCACAACTATTAATCGAATTGCCTAATGTATGTTTAATAACCATAATGGGATATTTAATAATATACTAATTGCATTTGGGAAACATGGTAGTACCCTAATAACTATATTTTGGTCCATTAAACTATAGTTCATTACATTATTGAAATGACACAATTATCCCTTTCTACTTCTTAGGGTAGAACATGTTATAAAGAATATAACATATGGTGAGAATAGTCGCGGGTGTTTGTGTGGAGAAGACTGGGTCTTCTACCATAAGCTTCTTCTTTTACATAAGATTTGTTGATATTGATAGATTGTTTTGTCCAAAATGGAGAGAATACACTAAGATTCTATGCTAAACATTGGAGGTATGTTAATCTTATTGTGTAGTTAATGCTTTAAATAAAATTTGGTTCTTGACATTGTGGTTATTAATGATTGCATTTATAAATAACAATTGATATTAGAGCTCTATGGTCATTTGATTTTAGAGCTTGTATTTAAGTATAAACTTGTTTTTTTCAAATCAGTTTTTAGCTTAAATGACTTTAAAATGATGCATTGAAGGTGTAGAAACCGTTGTTGGTTGTTATTGTTGTCGTTACCTTTGTTTTGGACAAATGAATCACAATTTTGGGTGAGATTTTTGAAAAAATTTGGGGTTTTCGTTAATGGACGAAATGGGTTAGAGACTTTCGGGTTTTGGATCCCTTTTGGCTAAAATGGATATGGGAAATATATAGAGCATGAAAAATGGAAGAAAACCGTTCAAATCTTGTCAAAAATAGGTGGCTGGAAAGGAATTGTAGACGGGTCGGAATCGTGCACTCGTGGGTCAATTTGCCGACCTGACTTAGGGTCAGGGACGACCCATACAGTGTCGTCTCGACCATATTAACTGATATATATACATATTTTTATTTTTTAATATTGAAAAATTAAAATTATGCACAGTGGCTCGAGGGGGTACGTGTAAGGTCTTTTTTGACCATTTTTTCATCATTTCGCTCCATTTTTATTCTATGTTTTCATATATTTATGCACAAGATTAATCAATAATTTTTATTTGATAATTCTAATTGTTTTTAATCTTATTGTGGCATAAATATGATTGATTGTTGACAATAGTGAATGTTTATTTTTATTTGTCGTAAATTTGAGCATGTTAAACTATTTATAATAACCATTTTTTTAAAATATTAATATATGTTTAAAATTTTGTGTATTTCCTCTAAAATAATATTAAGATCTATACAGGTAATTAATTACCCTGTCAATAATTACTACTTAGTATGATACTTAATATGGTGAAGAAATTTTATTGAAATATTATAAACCGTACAATTTTTCTATCCTTTCGATAGTATATTGATGATTTGGTTGTAATATTTAATAAATTGTTCTTACCCGTGAATGAGTTTTATATTTGTTTAAGGAACTCTAGTATGAATGATATAATTAATTTTGAGAAAAGAGCATAAATTGTATAATTCTATTTTAAACAATCCGAGAGCACAAATGCATATCATGGTTATTGCTATTGGTTCTCATTCAGCTTTAAGCAATCCGAGAGTCTCTGCCATCTTGACACTAAATGGAACGAATCACAAACAGTGGGTTGAATTTCTCATGATGAATTTGACTATCATGTGAATGAACTTGGCCTTGAGAATTGATGCACCACCTAAACCTACTGAGAAGGATAAGAAATCCTGTGAGGAGTGGGAATACTCTAATTGATGTTGTTTGATGATTGTGAGGTATCACATGGATGAATCCATTCGTGATAGTATTCCGAGGCTAATAGTGCATAGGATTTTCTTTCCACCATTAAGAAGAAGTATAACAAGTTCTCAAAGAATGAGAATGAGTACTTAAACATGCTTCATCACACTATTTACGATGGTGCAAGTGACATTAGAGCTCACATCGACAAGCTCATAGGTTATTATCATAAGCTTAAGGCTATAGATATTGACCTTGGTGAGGATTACGTGGTATGGTTTGTGATGGGGACTCTTCCTTTAGAATTTGATTCGATCATATCAAGTTATAATGCTCAAAAAGAGCAATGGATTATTGAGGAGATGACTGCTATTCTTGCCAAGGAAGAGGTTGACATGAAAAAGGGAAGGGCAAGAAGTATCTCCATGATGACAAACCATAACAATTCTCAAAAGAGAAAGTTCACTTCTAATAGCTCAAGTGACCAAAAGCCTTTCAAGAAGAAAGCTTTTAGTCCTAAAGGAAGTGGATAGGCGGGCTCATCTTCTGTTAGTCAAAAGAATAAATTTTTCAAAGCGAAATGCAACTTTTGTCAAAATTTTGGGCACAAGAAAGTTGATTGTCGAAAGCTCAAAGCTCACATAGAGAAGAAAGGTAATTGTCTTATGATTGTTTGTTTAAAGTCCAATATTATTAATGTGCCCTCAAATAGCAACAATTCACATTACGAATTCTTTGCAGAAACTGACAAGTGGAAGAAGGCCGACTAGTTCTGAGCGACATGTGTATATGGGACATCTTTTAGTGTTACATGATGTCACTTATTTACCCTTTATTAGGAGGAATTTCTATATCCATTTTGAATATACTAAGTTATAGTCTTCCTTTTGGAACTGAAAAATTGACTTTGTATCGTAACTCTCTTTTAGTGGGAAATGGAATTTTATGTGAAAATTTATATAAACTTGAGTTGAATGATGTTGTTACTGTTGCTTCTTCCTCTTCTCTTAATACAGTTGTTAGTTCCAAATGTATCAGGTTAGATTTGAGATCTTCTATGTTATGGCGTAAACATTTAGGCTGTATTTCTAGAGACAGAATAGAGAGGTTAGTAAAAGATAGTGTACTTCAGGATCTTGATTTTTCAGATTTCACTGCCTATGTTGATTGTATTAAAGGAAAGTTAAACGCCAAGACTAGAAAAAATAAAACAAACAGGTGCTCAGAATTGTTAAAGTTGATTCATACTAATATATATAGGCCATTTATTCCACCTGCTATGGGTGGTTATAAATATTTCATCATTTTTATTGATGATTTTTCCCATTATGGTTATATGGAGCTCATTCGTGAATCTTTGGAGGCGTTTAAGATCTTTAAGACAAATGTTGGGCTTTAAAAGGGGAAGAAAATCAAGTTAGTTAATTTTGACAGAGGTGGAGAGGATTATGGGTGTTATGATGAGAGAGGAAGGAATCTAGGGCCTTTTGCTAGATATTTTCAAGAATGTGGTATTGAAGCAAAATATACAATGCCAGGAACACCTCAGTATTCATTATAGTTTCCCAGAATTTTTGTGGCGTGAGTGTTGAAGACAACTGCTTATATCTTGAATTAAGTACCTAGTAAGTCAATTCTAAATACTCCATATGAGTTATGGTCAAGTAAGAAATGAAGCTTACGCTATTTGCATGTTTGGGGATGAAAATCAGAAGTAAGGCCCTATAATCCACAATCTAAAAAGCTTGATCTGAAAACTATTAGTGGCTAATTTGTAGGCTACATCGTCGAATCAAAGGGTTCTAGATTCTATTGCCCATCTCACACGACCAGAATTATATAATCAGATAGAGATGTTATTCTAAAGATGCATTTGGTTCAAGACAAAGGTCAAGAGAATTTGTATTCAGGGAAGAACGTATTATAATCCTTATACCCATTGCTTCTGCTCTTACCGATGACCTTATGATTGAATAGATTCTACTAGAATCTCATGATGAAGCTCAAAATCAAAGACAAGATGAAGTCATTAATACTAAGGATGATGAGGTTGTTGTTAGAAGATCACAAAGAACATATAGATCTGCCGTTCCTGATGACTATATTGTTTATTTTCAAGAACATGAGTTTGATGTAGGAGATAATACTGAACCATTCAGTTATCAAGAAGCCATGAATAGTCCTCAATCTGCGTTGTGGATGAATGCGATGGAAGATGAATTGAGTTCCATGTCACAAAATGGAGTTTGGGAGTTGGTTGAACTACCTAAAGGTTGCAAACTCATTGGGTACAAGTGGGTTTAAAAAACCAAACATGACTCAAGTGAACAGGTGGAAAGGTATGAGGCTATACTTGTGGCTAAAGGTTATAACTAGAGATAAGGGATTGATTTCAAAGAAACCTTCTCACCAGTTTCTACCAAAGGTTCACTGTGAATCATCAAGCCTATAGTTGCTCATTTTGATTTTGAACTCAATCAAATGAATGTGAGGACCAATTTTTTGAATGGATATCTATATGAAGATGTTTATATGACTTAACCAGCTATTTTCGAGATGACTGGTAAAGAACACATGGTTTGTAAGATTAAGAAGTCTATCCATAGGTTAAAACAAGCATTAAGGCAGTGGTGTCTTAAGTTTGATATGGTTGTCACTGCAAATTGATTTAAGGAGAATATAGTTAATCAATGTATATAAATGAAGTTTAGTGGGAGTAGTTTCATTTTTTTGGTACTGTATATTGATGAAATTTTACTTGCTTCTAATGATACTGATCTATTGTTTGAGACAAAATAACTATTATTTAGCCATTTGGATATGAAAGATCTTGGTGAGACCTCTTATCTACTTGGAATTCAGATTTTTTGAGATAGAGCTAATGAGATTCTTCGATTATCTCAAAAGACTTACATTGATCGGATCTTGAAAAGATTCAATAGTGAAGGGTGGCAAATTCTCAAAGGCCCAATGTACACAAAATGATAAAGAGAGAGATGAAATGAAAGTCGTTCCTTATGCGTCACTTGTAAGTAGTCTGAAGTATGCTCAAGTATGCACATGCCTTGATATTGTTTTTGTTGTATGCATGTTGGAAAGATACTTAAGTGATCCTGGACTTAGCCATTGGAAAGCGGCTAAGAATGTCATGAGATATCTTCAGGGTAGCAAGGATCATATGTTGACCTATTGGCGAACTGACACTCTTGATATGGTTGGGTTCAGTGACACTAATTATGCAGGATGTGTGGAAGATAAAAAGTTCACTTTATGCTACATCTTTATGATGGCTGGAGGAGCTGTATCGTAGAAAAGTGTCAAACAGACACTCATAGCATCCTCTACCCTAGAGGTAGAGTATATATGCTATGAGGAAGCTTGTCAAGCAATATGACAACAAAATTTTATTTCAATATTGGGTATTGTAGAATTTATTTCAAATTTGCTGAAATTATAGTGTGATAACTTCGCAACTGTAGCTTTCTCTAAGAACACTAGAAGTACTTCCGCTCAAAGCATATTGATATAAAGTACTGCTTTGTTAAAGAAAAAGTCACTGAATCCTTCATTACCGTTAAGTACACGCCTATAACTAGCATGTTAGTAGATCCACTTAGAAAAGACTTACCTATATGTGTGTTTGCAGAATATGTCTCCAGTATGGGATTGTTAGGAGCTTAGCTTGATAAGAGTAGTGGGAGTCTGCTATTTCGTATTGAATATGTTAGTACTTTGTACGGATTTCTTATGACTTGTATATATGAAACCTGCATAATGATGTTTACAGACCCTTCTTGTTAATATTGACATATATATGTTGATGTATATATGTAGTTTGACGAAATGACAAGTACAAAAAGAGACAAATGTGTAGTCTTAGTTGTTATACTGCATGTATATTATTTTAATGGTTATTATTGTATTTGAACATCTCTAGGACCTAATGATATGTAGTAAATATATCATGTCGATATGATATTGCATATGATTTATTTAACTACCTTTGGATGATAGAGATTGGTATGGTAGTTTGATTATATTGTCCAAGTAGGAGAATGTTAGAAATATATGGACTAATATAATCACAATAATAATTTCATATTCACAACCATTTATCGAATTGCCTAATATATGTTTAATAACTATAATAGAATGATTAATAATATGCTAATTATATTTAAAGCACATAGTAGTACTCTAATAACTATATTTTAGCCCATTAAATTATAGTTCATTACATCCTTAAAATAATACAATTATCCTTTTCTACCCCTTAGGATGGAACATGTTATAAAGAATATAACATATGGTGAGATTGGCGAAAATAGCCGTGGCCGTGTGTGTGTTATCTTTTATCATAAGCTTCCCTTCTTGCACTAAGATTTATTTTTATTGATATTGATAGGGTGGTGTTTAAAATAAAGAGAATGCACCAAAATCTTATGCCAAATATTGGAGGTACGTTGATGTTAATCGGCAGTTAATGTTCTAAATAAAATGCTTATCTCGAGTGGTTATTGATGATGGAATTTATGAATAACAGTTAAACCACACAAAAAGGCCACAGATAATGAAAACCTCTTTAAATCATCAACCTGAAATTGTGGCCAGCTAACAAGGAAACAAGGTGGTTAAAGTGAAAGCGTGAACAGGGTATGGAAGCTATCCTCATCAGATTGTGTGGCCCGCGACCACCCAGATGGAGCCATCCTCTGGTAAACCAACCTCCTAACTCTTCCCCATCTACTGGTGCTGTTGTCCCGAGGTTGTTCAGAGTCGAAGGCAATTTGGCTCAATTGGAAGACAAAGAGCGTTGATGCATGGAACACGTTACTGCAAGCTTGAGGAATCATCTTTAGCTTGAAGGAGAGTTTAATCACAAAACAGCATATCAAGCTACACAAAAACGGAGAAGGAGAGTAGGATCGCGACAGGAGGCCGACTTTGGCTAGTGCTACTATGTGCAATCCCATATATGAAACTCTCAACTCTGTTTTTTTAACCAGCAGGGAACATGAAAACGGGAGAGGGGTATATGTATATGATTGAGTGATGACAAATGTAGTGGACAAAATAGCTAAATCGTCCGAGAAAGAAGTAAAATGGAGCTCTGGGTCATCGGTTATAGGACTGTTGAAAAGATCATTGAGTTTAGGCTTTATCAGCATGCGCCATCCACGGTAGTAGGACTAGAAATTGTATATCACTTAAATCATAGTGAGCTTTCGTAAATATATAGAAGCGTACGCATACACACCAAGTTTAATTAACCATTCGTAGATGCTGTTGCTTGCTAATACGAAGTATTGCTAATAAGCCTGGGTTAAAGGAAAGGTGTAAGTGATAAGTACCGCCCTAAGACTAATGCTTTAGGTTAACGTATAGCAGAAATTGAACCAAAATACGAACAATAAGAGTTGAGAAGTCAGGGGATTGTGGCAATTAAAGTAGGCCCCCATAGCGGGCATGTCATGATGATATAGACGAGACAGAAGGCACACGCACAGTACCTATGACGAAACTTGGAAGCTTGTGCAGGACCAACTAGGAAACTTCGTGGAAATTTCTTTCAGAGTTTAATTTTAGTTCAAATTAAATTGTTTAATCAAAATAGCGTCAGCAAATTCTGGAATGTCTGTGGATAGGAAAGACAAAAGGTACGAAGAGTATGGTAACGTTCTTTAAATAATATAAGTTACTATTTATCGTTATTTATATTTTTATGTTATACTTTAATATTTTTAAAATAATACTAGTAGCAGCTTAAATATTTATTAAGTTTTTTACTATTTTTATTATACGTTCAATTTATGAAATGTCATAATTAGACAACAGACTTATTAGATATTCACGTAATCTTTAAAATATTTTTTTAAATATTTATTAAAAGTGTAATTTTTTCTTAAACATTTTACAAACGATCTAAATAAGACCATATCGTTATTTCTATTGCCACTTTTAGCATGACAAGTATTATTTTTAATACTATTTTAACAATGTTAAGATGCAAATGATACCAGAAACAACCATAAATTTAAACTTTATGTGAAACGTTAATAAGCAAATCACATCTTTAGCCTTTTATATTATTTGTAAGAGTGAACATCCTTTTCCCTACATTGATAAATTTAGAAAAATAGTCCTTACTAAATAAATTATTAAGTGTAATTATTAAATTACATTTTTTAAATAATTAGAAATTCAATTGAAATAATATTTACATATTTTAATACATTTTCTCTCGTAACCAACTATCTAATTTTTTTTAAAAAATTTCAAAAGCAACAACAGCAACGTGTCATATGTATGTAACCTTACTCTTAGCCGGTATAAAAAGTTTTTGAAAATGATCGGAAGAATATAACAACTAGATACGAAACAAATAACTACAAAAAAAAAGATAAAATAGAAAATAAAATAAAAGAAAAGGAAGTGAATAAATAAACTGACAAGAAAGAAAAAAAAGTAAATTATACAAACAAGCCATTGAAAAAGAAAAATATGAAATAAATAAATAAAATAACTAAAAAAGCAAGTACTACAAAAAAAATATCTAAGCTAATTAAAAGATATAACAATAAAAAGAAAATGTTCAAAATACCTTTTAAAAAGAGAAGGATCTCTCTATATAGAGTCATCTACCCGTATCTTAGTTTACCAAAAATTTGTATTAAGAGTCAAGTCTTCGATAAGTTCTAGCATGATCATATCACTTCCTTCAATTTTTTTTGAGTCTTCCTCTTTTTCTCCTCTAATCCCTAAATAATTTAAAATAATTATATTTTAAAACCTAACTTTGAGACTCTCAGGCCCGTTTAGTTTTATTTCCATTTTTATTGTGATTTTTATTTTTGATTTTTATTTCATACTTTCTTTTTTGTATTTTAAGAAAAACGAAAATATATTTTAGTAAAGTTATAATGAAAAATTAAAAACAAAAACATATTTGATTTTATTATCTTTTCTTTGGTTTTATTCTTATTATACTATTATATGGTAATGTTAATTTTAAGTTTAATTTATTCCTTGATATATCAAATTTTATTAAAATAAAAAGCTAAGAATATTCAATATAATTAAAGAAATTTACACATTCACCAGAGTCCAATATAAAACATAAAAATTACGTTAACTCATTCTAATTAAATAGTAAAAATGTTCATATGTTACGTAATTTATTATACACATATCTTCTATTTATTTTATTTATCAATAAACAAGTAATTTATTAATTATTATGTGCATATCTTTTTTACGTCTACAATTGAATTTTTTTTATATACTTGGGGGACCTGTGTGAAAAGGTTGGTTACAAAAATATTCCTAGGGGGTCAGTATGTGGGGCTGAAACGAGAAGGTCTGGCTCGTTGAAAGACTCTCGTCGTTCCTGAAGCCTCAGCTGGAATGGGCCCGCTCCGGAAGGGTGGCACGGCGAGGGGGAAGCTATTCGAGAAGTGGAGTCTGGCGTTCCCCTATAGGAGGAGTTGCGAGTCGGAGGTTGGGCCGATGCTTGTAGGTTATTGCGCGGGGGAGGTAGGGGGAAAATGAGGAGGTGGGGATGCGCATTGTGCAATCCTAATTTGGCAAGGTTGTCGGCATCGGAGTTGTACCGTCGGGGGATGTAGCTGAGCGACGAAGTGTCGAGCTTGTGGATGAGGCGTCGAATTTCCCCAATCATAACTGAAAGGTTGGATTCATCTTCCTGCTTCTTGAGGATGAGGTCAACGGCTTCTGTGCAGTCGGTGTATATGCGTAGGTTGACGAATCCTTTGTTTGGCGTGTTGGAGGCCTAGCAGAAGTGCCCAAAGTTCGGCGTGAAGGGCGGTGCATTTGCCAAGATTCTTGGAGTAAGCTGTGAACCAGTTACCCCGGTTGTCCCTAATTACTCCTGCCGCTGCTGCGATTCCAGTGTGTCCGTTCAAGGCTCCATCTGTATACAAGGTAAACACGTCTAACTCCCTGCCGTCTGGTGGATTGTGATTGGTTGGCGGTTGTTGTGAATGGCTGGGGAGTGGTCGGGTTGGATGTGAGAAAGCCGGCTGTATAG
>JANZXR010000172.1:35686570-35702868 GCA_027575705.1 Erythroxylum echinodendron | reverse complement strand
TTTAACTACGTAATAAGTTGTGATATTCTTCTAATAAGAAAGGGAAGCTCTTTTCGAGATTTTATATTCAAAAAGGAAGATACACCTTCAACCCCCCCTTCTTGTGTATCTAGTTTCTTGAACGTAAAATCTTTACTTATGTGTGATTACTTCAGATTAATCAACTCAGGGATTGTCGTGGAGATTTGGTTCATCTAATAGTTCAACACAAACTGTGAATAACTATCAGACAATCCAACCAGAAATAATTCAATACTTAATTCAGAGTCCATAACAAAACCCAAAGTGGCCAACCTCTCAATATAACCGTTCATCTTCAGTGCATACTACACTACAGATGTCCCCGGAGTCATCTTAGTTGTGAAGAGCAGCCTTGAGGTCTCGAACCTTTCAAACCGAGCTTGCTCATTAAAAAGCTCTCTAATATGAAACACTATAGTATTAGCATCCATAGACTCATGCTGCTTCTGCAGCTTAGGTGACATAGAGGCTAGCATAATGCAGGTAGCTATGTCACTATCTTTGAGATGCTTATGATACGCTAAGCATCAATAGTAGGGGGAATCAGGAAGTGGAACGTCTAGGACATAGCCTAGCTCCTCAGATTTGAGAACAATTCTCAGATTTCTCAGCCAATCAAGAAAATTGGGTCCACTCAATTTATTAGAATCCATAAGTGAGCGTAAATTCACACTGGAAGACATCTTCAATCAACCTAGATGTGAAGAGAGAAGGAATGTTAGAATATAAATACACGCATAATCATAAAGAATTGCATGACATTCATATAACTCCCACTAGTTTCAAAGAATCCATAGCCCCCACTATGAATCCAAGAAAAATTATGATAAAGTGTCCTAGTAGGTCGATATCTGACATTACTAAAAATGACCTTGAGTTTACCCAAGAAGCCATCTTAGGTCAATCGGTAGATATCGATCATATCAATTACATCATAACTGCAACTATTATCTAGTGCTATCAACTTGTGATGTATGCACACACATTGGGTTATCAACTCTTGATTTGTGTACTTTTAATTTACGCTACCCACTTCTGCCTCTGTCTTCATTGACCTTGAGTTTACTCAACAAATCAACGCTTCTAGTGAAAACTGACCCATTAATCCGAAAGTCTTATTTTCATGGTTTGAACATATTTGTATAGAGCGATCCAACAACCCTAACTCTAAAAGAATTCTGGTTCTCCCCATATTAATGGAAGGTGTTAGTTTTCATATTATGTGTGAGGGATTTCATATTCTGGTCTCATCTAGGTCATAGGATTGTAGTCACAGTGACTATATGGTATGATTTAGGATGCTTCATCAATCACATTGAATCTATATCCATAACCATCTATGATCCAACCTAATCAACCCTAGCGTGCATTTTTTAATGCAACCATCTTACAAGGTTTTCATGTATAGGTTGTGACGTGTTATGCATCTAAAGATTTGACGTTCGATTTAACTCTTGAACCGAATTGCTTTCTAATGTTGGAATCGGCTAATTTCTCAATCCGTATGTTTTCAATTCTAATTCAAAATACCAGTATACCAAGTGTAATATCCTCTACTCTGATGTACCAATTAAGCATTTTAATTGTATCATGCTTGCCATATCTAATCATTCTAGACATGAAATACTAGAAATAGATTAATACAATATTAATCTCTTAGATTTCCAAATAATTTAAGAACATCAAACTATCACCCTAAGTATCTCTAGGTAATCTCCACTTCATCAAAACCACTTTGGCACTTGTCACATAACTTGTGACGGCCAAAATAATCAAGATAACTGAATATACCAACGAGAACCTAATTTGACATATTTGACATCCGAAAATTTTTGGAAACCTAATTTCAAGCAAATTAGTTTGGATTGTATAAAATAACAAAATAAAATATTTTTGATCACATAAAAATGATTCGAGGCATTGAAACCGAAAAACACACAATCACCACTTTAAACAAACCAAGTCTAACAGTTTTCTCAAAATTGTCTAGCTCTATCTTTTGCTTGAAAAAATCATTGAAACAATTTTAAAAAATCATTGAAAATTACAGAAACTATAACATGTTCCATAAAATTTTTCAGAATAATATTTCTAAGAAAAACTCAACTAACCTTAGCAACTAAGCTAATCCAAAATCTGTGTTTCCTCAGCACAAACATTCCTAACAACACACTAGAAATTCTCATATAAATATTCAGTCACCTAGAAAACATTTTTCTATCTTCATAGACATTTATAAACATCTTAGAAAGTTAGTGAAAGAAAACCCCAAAAAATTTCTAGAATTTATTCTCGAATTTACAAGCATGCATGTTCATGCAACGTGTATAAGCACAACAACAAGAACAGTGGGGAATTAATTAGCAAAAACATGTCAAATCACATTGATAAATTTTTTCCTTCCACAGACATATTCAGCAACATCTCATGAGCAAATCTGGGTAAGACAATTTCAAAAACAATATCTCTATACTGATTTCGAATTCAATACAATCAGAATGCACAACTGTTACAACCAATGGACAGCATCACACATGTTAAGGTTTCTCCTTTATAGGGGCATAAGTGGCTCTGATACCACTGTAGGAAAATCCTGGTGCGTGCATCATATACACACGGTGTGGAAAAAAAAGCATTTGTTCTAGGACTTTTCTAAAGTCCAGGATCTATATGCCTATATAAGGAAATACCATTAAACCTAGGTGAAAACTCTCAATTCACATACATGTTCATAACACACATATACATAGGCATTCATGGCATTTACACAAATCAATCATTCATATAATAACCATATACCTTGTGTGTAGTCTCCTTCATTCTTCAATCTTCTACTCATCAAGTTGTCGCAAACCACAATGACCAAAACAGATCGTCTCTAATGGCATCCACGCAGAGATCGGAGAAATTAACTGAACCAAACTTTTTGACCTAGAAATGCTAAAACAAAGACAAGAGCTAGGAACAAAGACAAGAGTGCTAGCTCTTTTCTTCGTTCTATGGAGAGCAAATCATGTAGAGATAATGAAGAGGAAGAAGATGAGAAAGATGAAGAAAGATATCATAATTGTATGTAAAAATAATGGCTTACCACACTATTAAACGATTATCATCTTACTTCTTACTTTTCATTTTTGTCTTTTATCAATTAAAGACCATAACACTTTAAAGAACCCTTATCTTCCACGTTACACCTATATATATACACACACACACACACATATACATAACGTTGAGGTGGTCCAGTTACACTAGGATTGGTCCTACCGGATCCTGGGTATAGAAAAAACACCAGAGACCTATTTCAGTAATATTGACATCGCAATCTCATCGGGACATATCCCGATCATGCATTTGGTTCTATTGCTCTCCATATAATGGATCTCTATCCAAAATCATTATCCGAATCCTCCAAATCACTCTTGTGCGTGTGACCCATTAGGTTCCTGGTTATATTGGCCACTTAGATTAACACTTAATCCAAGCAAGTCATAAGCGGCGTCTAGCAATAGATCATAACCCCCAATTGACCGTAAAGTAAGTGGTTTGACGAACGAACCCGTGCCCATAACGAACCTTCTCATGAACCCTACCATAGACAATTGTTGTGCAATTTGTCCTTTTACCATACTATACCCCACTTGGTTACGAGTATGGCAAAGTGTCAACTCTTCCTAAAATGACTATGTTAAATCTAGCCCAACTGATATAAGTTCTCGTCCTGGGACTAATTACTCTATATGTCAATAAAGACATTCTTTATGACACGTGTACTCCAGCCAGAGGTTTCCAAGTAATGACCTTGACAAGAGGTCGTGGGTATCATCTTCTACTATCACAAAAGTGGTGAATCTTCTATTGGCTACTCAATTACCTTCGAATACCTCAAGATGTACCCAATCACCACCCTATGAGTGACCTCTGCACGGGAACAAGAAATGAAATCAAATCACAGAATCAATATCCAAGACATCCTTGAGTACCTTAAGTTTAAGGATACTTGCACCATTGCTATGATGAGATTATCACTGACATTAGAATAGGACATCCATTTGATGATCTTATGGTAGGTCATCTAATGTACTTACTACCTCTAGTAAGCATCCACGTCTCAATTCTAAACATCTCATGTTTACAGTTTTTGAGATCCACTACTTTATCAAATTAAGGAGTTTGAAATGTGCTAGTCTATCAGGATTAACGATGTCCAGTCTCATTAATCCTATGACTAGGAATAATTTAGATACTGACATAATTGCACATGATAGGAATCTCAGTAGTATGATCACATCATAATTTCCTTCATGTTATGTCATATATCATGGACTTCATTAATTTGCTTATAGATCAATATCAATTCATAAAGAATGAACACCAAATTAATGAAATATGCTTTTCTTTATTATTGAAAATAATAAAGAAAAGTTTGTAGATAACTTTGTACAAAACGCACTAAAGGCGATTACCTTCAGGGCACTACTTTAACATAATCAATATGATTCATAAATAAGAAACACATTAATGGACCAATAATAATGTCTTAGTTAAAGACAAATCCTATCAATATAATTTATTCATAAATATATACTACAAAATAGAATTAACATAAATATAAACATAAATGAGCTCACGGTGTCATCATAAATCTCAATAATGGTATCTTATAATATCCATTCTTTCAACATGTTATTTAAAGACTTTCGATGCCAATTATTTTGTCAAAGGATCTGTAATTATATAATTAGTGCTAATATGTTGAATTGACACTGTTTGTTTCTAAACTTCTTTTTTGACAGACAATTATTTTAATTCCATATGTTTAGCACTTTTGAAATACTTGTCATTCTTTGAAAAGATAACTACTACAGAATTATCACAGTAAATTTTTAACCGCCTAGCAATACTATCAACAACTCTAAGTCCCAAAATAAGGTTCCACAATGATAATCTTTGAATTGTACCTTCAAAACATGCTACAAATTTATCTTCCTTAGTGGACGCAACAATGATAGACTACTTCATATTTTTCCAAGAAACAGCCCATCCAGCTAATAAGAAAAGGTAGCCAAAAGTGGACTTTCTAGTATCAATGCAACTAAAAAAATCAAAATCTAAACATCTAATCACTTCCAGATGCCTGAATCTCCTATAAGTGAGCATATGATCTTCAGTAACTTGTAAATATCTCAAAATTTTCTTTGCAACTTTCCAATGATCTAATCCAGGATTACCTTGATACCTACCCAGCATATTAACAGCAAAGCTAATGTCTAGTCTGGTGCAAGTTTAAGCATATATTAGGCTGCAATCAATTGATGCATAAGGAATATTTGCCATTTTCTTATGTTCCAATTCATTTTTTGGACATTGATTAATCCTAAACTTGTTTTCCTTCTAAATTAGAACTACTCTTATAAAATAATTTTTCATGTCAAATCTCTCCAAGACCTTGTTAATATAAGCTTTATGAGATAAGTCTAATAATTCTTGTGACCTATTGTGGAATATTTCAATTCTTATCACATAACTGGCTTCTCCTATATCTTTCATTTGAAAATTCTCAAAGAGAAATTTCTTGGTGTTGTGCATTAAACCAAGATCATTAGCAGCTAATAAGATATTATCATAAAGTATCAAAAATATAAACTTACTCACTGATTTTTAGATATATATACACAATCAATGATGTTTTCTTTAAATCCAAAGGATGTAATAGTATCATTAAACTTAAGATACCATTGCCACAAGGCTTGCTTAAGTCCATATATTGACTTCTTAAATTTACGCACCATAACTTCCTTTCCATCAATTGAAAAGCCTTCAAGTTGACCTATATGCACTTCTTCCTTTAAATAACCATTAAGAAAGGTTTTTTTCACATCCATTTGATATAACTCTAAATCATATTGAGCCACTAGTGTCATAATAATTCTAAAGGAGTCTTTCTTTCAAACAGGTGAAAAAGTCTCCTTATAATCAATGTCATCTTTTTGAGTATAACCTTTAGAAACAAGTCTAGCTTTATATCTTTCAATATTGCCATAAGATTCATGTTTGGTCTTAAAACCCACTTACATCTGACTTTCTTACAAACTTCAGGCAATTTGAATAAATCCCAAACTTCACTTGACTATATAGAATTTAACTGTTCTTTCATAGCATCAATCCATTTAGTATAATTAATACTTTCCATAACTTGTGAAAATGAAACTAGATTGTCCTTATTTCTTAGGTCAAAATCTGACTCTTGTAGATATACCACATAATCACTAAAAATAATAGGTTTTCTAGGGCTTTGAGACCTTCTTAATGCTATTTATTATGGTTGTTCTATAATTGGAACATTAATTGCAGGTTCAATAGGTTCATTAACTACAGGCACTTCATGAAGTGTTTGATCACTTATTTGTTACTCTTGTAAATTGACAAACCATTTTAAAACTATAGGAGTAATATGTATTAAAGAAGTCGATAGAAGAACTTAAACTTTTATTTCTTTAATAACTACGTCCCATTGGTTTCACCATTATTAATAAACCAAGCATTTCTAGTTTTGAATTAGGACAGTAAAATCTATACCCTTTAGAATTTTTTGGATAACCAATAAAAAATCCACTAAACATTTAGGTGCCTTTGACTAGGTTTCCTTTCAGTTCACAGTTCAAATGTAGCCTTTAGAACTACCTTATTAGGAACCCTATTTAATAAGTAAATAGTGGACCTCAATGTATGTATCTATAATGATAAGGGTAAAGACAAATTGCTTAACATACTCCTAACCATATCCATTAAAGTATGATTACGCCTTTCTGCCACATCATTTTGTTGTGATGCTGTGTTGAGCACATATACCATGCTTTTAAAGAAATTTGGCAAATGGACGTAGACATTGTCCTAAGTCATTATATTTACTATAAAATTCACCACCTTTGTTAGATCTGACAATTTTCACCTTTCTATCTAATTGCCTTTTCACCTCATGAACAAACACCTCTAACACATTTGTTGCTTGAGTCTTCTCATTCAATAAATAGGCATATTCATAATGTGAAAAGTGATCAATAAATATGATGAAATACTTTTCTCCATTAAAAGATGGAGCATTGAAAGGTCCAAATATATCGCTGTGTATAACTTCAAGAAGAGGTGTGCTTCTTATGGCTCCTTTCTTTTTGTGTTTGGTTTGCTTTCCCTTAACGCAATCCACACTCACACCAAAATTTCATTCTTTAACGACCTTTGTAGTCTTTCTGTGAAAATATGACCAAAACGTTTATGCCAAAAGAAAGCTAAAATTTTATTAATTAAATCATGTTTAGTACTAACATTATGATGTAGGGTTAGTGGGTTTTTAGCAAAAAAGTTATCAAGATTTAACTTGTATAGACCATCATAAAGAATACCAAAACAAATAAGGCAATTGTTTTTAAATAAATTGAAACATCCATTCCCAAATTTGAAAGTATAACTAACAAAATCAAGTTTAGATAAGGAAGCTAAATAACGAGAAACAAAAGGTATATAAAGTGTTTGAAATAAATCTAAATGATGTCCAGTATCTAAAATCAAACAATAAGTTCCTATAGCTTCAACTGGAGCTTTGATACGATTCCCCATCAAAACAAACTTTTCATTTGGGTTATGGTTTAGGTTATAATGAATCCTTGCAAGGTATTTGAAACATGAGTGGTATAACTAGAATCAATCCACTAAGTATTATAAGGAACTTTAGCCAAATTAGATTTGAAATATACTAAGCACTAAACTTACCTTTCTTCTTAAACTAGCCTTTACGTTTTAGGCAAACTTTCTAATAATGCCCATATTTCTTGCAAAAATGGCATCTATAACCTTTATGTTCCTTCTTATGAATTTGACTAGAGGATTCATTAACTTTATATGGTCCTTGCTTGCCCTTTCCTTTTCCATAATTTCGTTTGGGCTTCTTTTTAGCTCCTTAATGACCTACCAAATTAATGGGATGGGCCCTTGATTCTTAAGCCTTGTCTCCTCTTGAACAATCATACTAACCAATTCATTCACATTCCACTTTTCCTTTATAATGTTATAATTCATTTGGAATGGTCTATATTGCTCAGGAGGGAAACAATTAAGAATAAATTGTACTAGGAAAAATTCATTAACATTCATTCCTAATATCTTTAGTCTTGCTGCTATATTTTTCATTTCAATTACATGTTCAAGCATACTTTATAAACCATCAAACTTCATATGGTCAACTTAGCCATTAATTTCCCTATAAGTGACTTATCAGTAGTTTAGGAACGCTCTTCCACTAATTTCATAAATTCTTTAGCAACTTTAGTGTTGGGAAGAGTTGTCTTAATGTTTTTAGTAATAGTCATTTGCATTAACATTAAGCTCAATTTGTTCAATCTTTCCCAAGCTTTATAGAAAGATTTCCCATTGGCGGTGCTTGCATCAATAATAGCAGGTAGTTTCTTAACTTGGAGTGTCAAATCAAGACATAATACACTAAGGTGAAATTGGACTTGTTCACACCATTCAGAGTAATTTAATCTATTAAAGGATGGAATAGATGAAGCAACTAAATTAAAGTTAACAGAAACTTCAAAACCTAATAGAATGCTCACACATTAATTCTCTGAGTCATAATTCTTGACACTTAAACAAGATTTAAAATAATTATTCCACATAAAACTGTTAGTGTATATCTAAGATCTCCTTTGGGTGATTCTAAAATATACCATAATTACAATAATGATGCTAATTTTATATGACTTAATTGTTAATTAAATATACCTCAAACAAACATGCTAGATATCTTTGAATATACTAAATACAGTCATTCTAAGCATATAAATCAATACTTCATGTTCATAAGTTATAAAATTAATTAATTAACCTTTCAGCAATCCTAAAATATTTTATAATTAGTGAACTTTAAATACCTATGAATTCATTATATCATTTTTCTTAATAAGCATCCATAAATCATAAGTAATTGAATTAAAATATTTCATAAATTAATATTCATTAAACGTTAAAGTTTGGCCACTTTGGTGACTAACAAACTATCATAAATATGAATATTAAAATTATACATATGCATAAATAAATCATACTTTAATCAGCAATTCAAAAACAACAAAATTCGATCATAATATCTTAAAAGTAATAGTAAATAGATGCACAAGTTCTTATTTTTCCTTATTAGCATACAGTATATCTTGAAAAGATTTACCTTAACAATTGTTGCTTTTCTTTTATTTTCGTTATCCTTTTTTTAATTAAAAACAAACACTGTAATACAAATCTCATGAAAGGATTGCATGAATTACCCTAATTTACACATTTTCGTGTAGCTATCATTTTCTTTTCATATTTTCACGGTAATCCATTTATTATTTAAGGCATACACGAAAATTGAGAAGAACAAAAAATATATATACATATTTTATAAAGTTCGTGAACCCATCTCATACTTATCTACAGACACACACACTCACACACACACACACACACATATGTACGACAGTCATATATGAAAATCGAGAAAGAAAAGAAAACACCTTGGGCCCCTCTTCTGTTATTGTCAAACTTTTGTCACTCTTTCAAGATAATAACATTGATTTACTTTAAAACTTTAGATATCATAAACTAAATGTGCAGAGTATAAGAATCATTATTAAGGAGAAGTTGTGAGTTAGGATATTTGAAAAACTTTCTCAAATCGCACTTATGTTTGAATCAAAACCAAACACATATGTGACTTCATTTAGTAATAAAGAAGAAACTAACATTGTAGCATGGACCGTAAATTTAAGATATGAAGAAAAAATGCAAAAAGCAATTATTCAATATCTTTAATGGAAAACATAGAATTTAGAACTAGGCTTTGATACCACATATAAACATAATTTACTGTGTAAACATAATCACAATAATCCTTTAATCCAGATCTCAAAATTATATGTATTACATCAAAATATAAATTACATACCTTGATCCATGAGTTTTTTTTAATCATACATGAGAAAAATCCTTCCAAATGATTGAATATAGAGAAACTTGATTACTCTTCTCTTTTTTTTAATAATCTAGCTTTCTGATGGCGAAAAATAAATCGAGGTGTGTGGGTAAGAGAGAGGACCAGTTTCAAATAAAACAAGGATATCTTTGAACTGTTCCTATCAAATGATAAGTTTAAAATAAAACCTTATCTTACTTAATCAGCATTATCTTACTTAATTAAGACGACCCATTAGAATTTAGCAAGTAATATTGATAAAACCATAATTATTTAATGAGCCACATAATAAATATATAGATTTTTACATAAATGACCAATCTGTTTGTTACTCCACCATTATTTCAGCTTCAGACACTTTTTGCATTATCGGAACCTACTTCTCTTTATCCTTCAGCATAAAGGCGGCTTGAAGTAGTTAGTGTTCTTTATTGCTCAACAAAGCTTTCATCTTGTAACCTCTTAGTTTAATTCTTCCAACTTCTTCCTTGCATCAAAGCTTTGTAAATATTTCTTTTATAGAACTAACTAGAAAGAGGCTTGTTTAGATTTCAAATGTTGAGTTTCTAGTTTAATTTCCATAAACTCTGACTCTTTTACTAGAAGAAGAACCTGTTTTCTTCAAATTCAGTACTTCTTTGCTTCAGTTTTTATTTTGGAAAAGAATTATGATCAATTTCATATTTTAGAGATGACTTCTTCTTCCTTAATTCACCCCCTACTATAAGTTACTTATCAATGGCTAAGTTAGGTTCAGGGTTCTTATTCTGAGCCTCCATTACTCTAAGTTTCATCCTTTCACTCTTAGCTTCTACCTGGCAATTTTCAAGCAACTTAACATAAGACATTATGCTTTTCCTTAATTATTCAATTTCTAATAAGAAATAGGAAAAAGAAAAAGCAATTCCAATCATTTTCTATCTTTAGATAAGCAAAATAGTTGAACATTTGTGCTTGATACCATCTAGCACAACATAATGGATTTCCTTCCAAATACAAGTTATGTTGAGATGGGAGCGCCTAAAGGAACTCTAGCTTTGAAAGATAGGAAATCATATCGTAAGATATATCCATGATACACAACCAGAACAAGATTGCAAGATGAACAAAAAACAAGCAAGATGACAAGCACAAGCCCAAAGTCGCACAAGACTTAGTGCTTTAAAAAATCTTACTAGTTATAAGAACAATCAATATCGATAGAGAAACTTAAAACAATATAATAATCAAACAGAGAGGTAAACTCATGTATGATGAGTAAATTATGTACAAATCAATATAGAATACAACTTACCTATTTTAATTAATAGGAAGAGAGGAGATGTGCAGAGAATAAATAGAAAAATCTATTTATTATGAAAATCATGGTACCCACACTTTATCCAAAAAAGAGAAAAAGAGAAAAATAGTACCCATATTTAAACCAAGACTCAACCAATAAGTTTCCTCTAGTCTTTTCCAGATTACACTGCTCTCTCGTTGCTATTCTCATTAAAAATAACATTTTCTCATTATTACAGGACTTAAGATTACCTAATCTTACAATAAAATTATACGATTTTCAACTCACGGTTTAAAGAGAACAAGTAAAACTTACAGTATAATTGTAAAAGAAAATCTTCTCTAAAGTATGCCCGACAAACCTTTAGCTAGGCAAACATGGACAAATTGCCTCTTCTAAGCTCTAACACCTTCAGTCTCCCAAACAGTAGCGATGACAACGGTTTAGGATCTCACATTGACAATGACAATGGTATAAGTGTCGAAATCTATCCATGCTAGAATCACAGGCACAGTGGAAAATATAATTTTGTGGATTCTAATCAAATATCAGTAATTGTAAAACTTGAATAAAACACTAATTGTAAAGTATAAATCATACCTAATTCACGTTTCTAGTTGAAATCTTTCAACAAATTCTTCACCATATCAACTGTTCAATCATTCAGCCTCTAATGATGTCCACAAAACCAATTTCTCAACCTTTTGAGAGAAAGAACAAGAAGTACTAGTTTCTTTATTTGTTCTTCATATTAATAGAAAAATCATAAAGAATTTTAATTTTATTAAAATTAAATTCTTGAATTATAATTAAAATCACATTCTAATTATAATTAATTTAATTATAATAAATTCAAATATCTCATATTTGATGCCCAAAGTTTCTCAAACTTTATAATTATGTCCAAATTAATTAAATTGATTTTTCTTTCACAAATTGCTCTTTGATGTGTGCCCATTAGGTTCCTAATATATTGGCAATGATTATAAATTATAAGTCTAATTTACAATTAAAATAAGATAAATTAAAGCTCTTTATAATTTATCTCAATTCTCCAATTAAATAATTTATAATCATAGATCAAGATTGACGTCTAATAACATATCATGACCACTTAAATATTAGGAAAAAGTTTGACTTAATCTATCCATGCATGATTATGATGTATAATTTAATCCTTTCATCATTTAATATTTCCATTAGATAGAGTATGGATATAATATATACTCTTTTGGTCCAATCATGTTCGTTCCTGCTAATTACTAATTGATTTATAATTGAAATTTGAAAAACATCATTTTTAAATGTCAATTTACTCCAGCCAGAGAATTCCATAAAATACTACTAATCAAGAACAGTAAAATATTCTCTAATTACTTTAGAGTGATGAATCCTATATTTACTTACTCAACTATCTCCGTAAAATTCATACTGCATCCAGGTACTACCGACTGAATCATCCTAGGATGGTTCATAAGTAGCATCCAAATACAGTAATTTCCATATGAGATATCTTGGTAATTTCAAGTCTGAGGATCAATTATACAACCATCATTATGAAAAAATCCACAAACATCTAAGTAATATTTCATTTGGGATTCTAACAGTCGGGTCAGTTCAGTGACTTATTCTCTAATAATCACTCACACATTAGTTTAAGTATCTCCATACTTTAATTTATGAGAACAATTACTTTCTTCATAAGAAAGAAACATAATGTGTGCTAGCTTTATCGTTTTAACAATATCTCGTCTTGATGAAACTGCAACTAGGAACATTTAGGAATAATACATAAATGTAAATTAAATCTCATAATTATGATCTTATCATAATTTCAATTACATAATAATTATTCCAGGGATTTATCTTTGGTATTAAAATATCAAAAGTAATTAACTTAATAAAAAAAGATAAAGAATCCCTTTTTCATTAATAAATAAAAATAACGTCATACATCAAATTGCATCCAAATGATTGGCAACAAGAGTATAAACTAACAATCTGTCACTTGCACTAAAGCTAATTGCTTATGTATTTAATACTATATCCATCCATATGTTGATCATGCCTCTTTTGAGACTATGGCTTAATGAGAGGATCTGTAAGATTCTTTTCAGTGGGAACTCGCTCCAATACTTTGTCTTTTTGTTCCACTATCTTTCTAATCAAATGAAATTTCCTGAGTACATATTTGGACCGTTTATAAGACCTTGGTTCCTTTGCTTGTGTAATAGCACTTGTCATAGTACAATATTATTAGCTTAATAATGCTAGGAGCCACTCCAAGTTCAGTAATGAACTTCTTGATCCAAACTGCTTACTTTGCTGCCTATGACACTAAAATATACTTTGCCTCGGTCATTGAATCTGCAATAGTTGGTTGTTTGGAGCTCTTCCAGATTAGCGCACCACCATTTATTATGAAGACGTAGCCTAACTGTGAAAAGACATAGTTCATATTGCATCTAAGTATAATTCATACTGCATTCGTATAGTTCATATTGCATCTAAATATTACTGACTGAATCAACATAGGACAGTTCATAAGTAGCATCAAAATATAGTGATTCTCAAACGAGATACCTTGGTAATCTCAAGTCTAAGGATCAATTATACAACTATCATTATGAGAAAATCCACAGACAAATAAGTAATATTCTATTTAGGATTCTCATAGTTGGGTCAGTTCAATGACTTATTCTCTAATAATCACTCACACATTAGTTTAAGTATCTCTATACCTTAATTTATGAGATCAATTACTTTCTTTATAAGAAAGAAACATAACGTGTGCTAGCTTTACCCTTTCAACAATATCCCATCTTGATGAAACTACAAGTAGAAACATTTAAGAATAATACATAAATGTAAATTTAATCTCATAATTATGATCTCATTATAATTTCAATTATAAAGTAATTATTCCAAGGATTTTATCTTCAGCATTAAAATATCAAAAGTAATTAACTTAATAAAAAAGATAAAGAATTTCTTTTTCATTAATAAATAAAATAATGTCATACATTAAATTGCATCCAAATGATTGGTTGCAAGGGCATAAACTAACAATGTCTCAGTTGCACTAAAATCAATTGCCTTTGTATTTAATATCATATCCATCCATACGTTGATCATGTCTTTTTTGAGACAGTGACTTAGTGAGAGGATCTGTAAGATTCTCTTCAATAGGAACTCACTCTAATACTTTGTCTTTTCTTTCCGCTATCTCCCTAATCAAGTGAAATTTCCTAACTACATGTTTGGACCATAGATGAGACCTTAGTTCCTTTACTTGTGTAATAACACCATTGTTGTCATAGTATAATACTATAGGCTCAACAATGCTAGGAACCACTCTAAGTTTAGTAATGGGCTTCTTGATCCGAACCATTTGCTTTGTCCCCTCTAACATTGAAATGTACTCTATCTCAGTCATTGAATTTGCAATGGTTGGTTATTTGGAACTCTTCCAGCTTATCACACCACCATTTATTGTGAAGATATAGCCTGACTGTGATCTACTATCATTAGGATTTGACTGGAAAGTCGCATCTGAATATCTTTAAACTCTCAATTCAGATCCTCCATAGACCAAGAAAATATTTTTAATTCTTTTCAAGTACTTTAAAATGTTTTTCACAGCTGTCCAATGACCCTCACCTAGATTAGCTTGAAACTAGCTTGTTATACTTAAAGCATAAAAGACATATGGTCTATTACATTGCATCGCATACATGCTAAACCTCTTTAGCACTTTGTCTATGTATATGGATTAGGATAACCCAAGCAACCTCTTTGATCTATCTCTATAGATTTTTATTCCCAAAATATAGGCTGCTTCTCTCATATCCTTCATGGAGAAGTTCTTGGATAACCAAATCTTTACAAACTGAAGCATTGGTATATCGTTTCCAATCAATAATATGTCAACCATATATAGCCCTAAGAAACGATGGCACTCCCACTAATCTTCTTATAGACACATAGTTCACCCATATTTTTTATAAAACCAAACTCTTTGATTATCTCATCAAAACAGATGTCCCAACTTCATGACACTTGTTTAAGTCTATAAATGGACTTTTACAACTTGCATACTTGAATAGGACATTTCTTGGATTCAAAACCTTTAGGTTGTGTTATTTACATATCTTTTTACAAATTTCCATTAAAAATACAGTTTTGACATCCATTTGTCAGATTTCATAATCATGGTATGCGGCTATAGCCAATAAGATCCTTATGGAATTTGGTATAGCTGATGGCAAAAAGGTTTCATCAAAATCAACTCCTTATTTTTTTTTGTAACCTTTGGCCCCTAAACTCGTTTTATACATATGTACATTAGCATCCATGTCAGTTTTTCTCTTAAAAACTATCTTACACCCAATAGGTACAATACCATTAGGCACATCTACTAAAGTATATACTTAGTTAGTGTACATGGATTCCATTTCAGATCTCATGGCTTTATGCCATTTTAAAGCATCAATGTCAAATATTGCTCCTTTAAAATTAGTAGGCTCATCATATATAAGCGATATATTATCCTTCCCCTATTCTATATGTATATCTAATTGGGGGAGGGGGGTAATGATGTCGTATCCTACTAGTGCGTTGCGGACTATGTCTCTCTTCAATTCTCGATTGTACATCATATATATCAACTTAAGGTTATTGATCCATCTCAATGTGAATTTTTGTCTCTTAAACTTCACTAAGTTCTACCTCATTCCCACTACTTTCTTTAAGAATATAAAGATATCATGTCATGAGACAAACACCTTTTTTTCAACAGCATGGTAAAATTAATATTGGAAACTCTCTTTTGGATACCCTGATTTACCTTGAAGCTTTTCAGATATAGCACGATTCACATAACCATCAGATCCCCAAATCTTTAAATGTGACAATCTAGGTCTTCTACCAATCCATATCTCATATGGTGTTTTGTCAACCGATTTGGATGAAACTCTATTTAGA
>JANZXR010000172.1:35657132-35679712 GCA_027575705.1 Erythroxylum echinodendron | reverse complement strand
TAAATTAATATTATTAATTAATAACATTACATTATATTTAATTAAAATAATATTATAAATTAATTAAAATTATTATTCTTAATTAATTAATAACATAATTAATTAAATTATTATTAGGAATTAATTAATTAAAATATAATTATATTGTAATTAATTATAATATTTTAATTAATAATTATATTTTAATTAATTAATTAATTAAAATATATAGAAGTATGGAACCAGGAAGAAGACCAGGAAAGCAACCTAGAGAAGATCATGGCCGCAGCATCACGACGAATGTTGTGGAAGAGTAACATCTTCCAGCCACGTATATTTTCTTTGTTGGATTTCATTATTATCTGTTGTAACTAACAGATATTCCATTGGTTCCATAGTAAGTGTTTTGAGTACTGTTGTATGATCAGGGTCTTCTCCTTCTGATTTGGATCAAGATTCATTTCTAATGTTCTTCTTCTGTTGCTATTTCCTGTAAAACGGCTTATAGCATTTCTAGTTGCAGCTGCTGCTACCAACATTTCATATTCTTGTGGATAGGCCAATCTCCATAATTACAAAATAATTAATAAATTATTATTATTATTTAATTACATTACATTATATTTAATTAATATATTGATAGTCATTAATTAAAATATTGTAATTAATTAATAATTATAATTTAATTATTAATTAATTAATACATTTGTAGTAAATTAATTAATTACAATATAATTACTTAAATTATTATGATTATTTAATTACATTATATTATATTTAATTAAAATATAATTATGCATTAATTTAAATATTATAATTAATTAGTTATATTATATTATAATTAATTAAATTGTTATTATAATTAATTAAATTGTTATTATTACTTAATAAGTTTGAGAGATGTGTTTTGTTTTAGGTTTTAAGGGAAGAGTATTTTTAACATTTCACCAACGTCTTCGATTTTTGTCTCCATCCCCTCATTTTTGTGCCACAGTCATGGAAGTCACAAGAATTTAATGTCCCTGTCTCCGAATTCGGGACAAAATTGAATGGAGATAACAATTAAACTTATTAGGGGACAAAATTTTTGTGTCTCTGTCGTCCGTCTCCAGCCTGAAAGAGATTAACCACACACTACGTTAAGAAACAAGAAACACAAGGGTCCGGTCACTACAGTCAGCACAATTTCTGCCATACCAACACGCTGCGTATCATCGTTGTCCCAAAACCCCTAAAACCTCCCTAAACCCCAACTCACACACTGTCTTATTGCCCCATTTCCTGGGGTCAATCGCAATTCGTGGTCTCCAATTAGATCTCGAAAATGAGTGGAGAAGACAAGGGTCCTCCAAGCAGAGAGCTGTACGCGCGCCTTCAAGTCTCACCAGACGCCACCAGTGAAGAAATCAAGAAAGCTTATCGCCAATGGGCCCAAGTTTACCACCCCGACAAGTACCAAGACTTTCGAGTATGTTCGTTTGTTTTCTGGTTTATTTGCTTTTCCTTTCACAATCAAGAACCTGGTTTCTGTAAGTATAGATTGCATGGCCTCCTGCCAGTTTGTTTCTTTGAGAGATTCTACGCCACAATTTCTTTTTTCTTGTGTGTGCCTTTATGTGATCAGACATGATTATGCGTACGGGGACATTTGTTTTTGGAGATTTTGGAAATCTGGGGTTCTTACTGTGACTTTTTTCATCAAAAGATTAATGTTACTGTTTAACATTACCTCTATGTGCTTTGTAAAGAATAAAATAGATGGAAGTTAATTGCGCTACATGAAAATTCTGCCAACGTTTTTTACTTGGTAAGTGGTATTTTCGAGATTGGGCAATGGTTGCTTTCCGTCGGGTTCTCTCTATGGACATTCTGTGGCTCTTTGTCTCCCTTCTTAACATAAAAAATCATTTTTTATTCTCCATTGATTTTAGCTATGTTATACAGAATTAAATGTTAATATTTTCATTTGAATAATTACTGTCAGCTGAAGGAAATGGCGACCCAAAATTTCCAACGGATTTGTGAAGCTCATGAAATTTTAACTGATGAATATAAAAGGCAAATTTATGACATATATGGAATGGAAGGGTTGGCATCGGGTTTGGAACTTGGTCCAAGGCTAACTAAGGTTGAAGAGCTGAAAGAAGAGCTTGAAAGGTTGCGTAGGAGGAAGGAAGAAGAAAAGATGCTGTCTCACATCCGACCTTCTGGCACCATCCTGGCCAATTTGTCTCTGCCAGATTTTTTGGATGGTTATGGCATCGTTAAAGGGTGGGGCGTCTACCTTTTTGTGGCTTCTGTTAATATATCTTTTTCTCGCATCTTATCGTGACATAGACAAATACTTTCAAGTCCCATATACTTCTATGAGAATTAGGAAACATTATGCTAGTACAGACATACTAGGTTCTTTGCCATACTTAAAATTCCTAGTTTTCTTGTAATAATCTATGAATTTTTTTTCACACAAATGATAAGTTATCTGCAAAGCTGGATTTACCAATTTGTTTCATTTTATGATGCTCTGGAGTTTAAGGGACAATGAAGCAATAGTCTTCCCATTACATAATTTGAGCCTTAAATTATAATGGGAATTCAGTGCTGTGGGTTGGTATATTTTGAGAGAATAATGTTCCTTTTACTTATTTTTCCGAACAATTCATTTATTTATTCCAATTTCAGTATGGTTATGTCTAGTGAAGTTCATTCTCAACTATCAAAGCGCAACGCTGTGCAACTTGGTGGAAATTTGCAAGTGGAGGAAAATTCTGGTGGTGGAGCTGTCAATGCTGTGTTCAGACATCAACTATCTTCAGTTTCTTCCATAGAATTCGTAGCTTCTGCTGGTTTACGCTCACTAATTGGGTTACAAACAACACGGTGGGCATCTATCCTTTTCCCAAAGTTTGTAGGGTGCTTTTGAAATCTTATTACTTTCATTTGATTTCAACATTTTTCTTTTTCTGGTCAGTCAGTTATCTTTACACTCCACAGCAACAATTGCTATGGCAAAGTCTTTAAAGGATGGCTCAATAAATCTTTCCAATACATGGACCCGTCGACTCTCTGAAACAGCTAATGGACATGTAAGATCTTTTCTCTTAAGTTGAGTTATATCTCCTATTTTAATTTGTACCTGATAATAATCAAAATTGGGTAGCTTTCTGAATATGTATAACAGCATGAACCTAACATATAATTAGTTTTTAGTTAATCATTTGATATGTTTTCTGTGGCTCCTGAACTATACAAAACCGTGAAATCTGCAGTTAATCTTCAGTTTTCTCTCAATTCCTGCACCTGGCCTTAAATTATTCTGGGTTTGAAATTTTCTTCACCACAGATACAGCTTTTATTAGGTCCAGAATCATCTGTAGCAGTTGGATGGCAGAAGAAGGATGAGAAAATGTCTGCCGCTGGAGAGCTAAAGGTACATCTGTTTTTGCTAATTAAGCAAGTGAATCAATTAGTTATCCTGCAGAATGTCTAGAAAAGGTGTGTCAGAATAGGCTATTGGTTACGTTATGGCTAGTTTGAGAATAGTTAGGCTTATAGTTTCTAGCTGTTGGTTGATTGACTTAGTAGGTAACTTGTAATTCACTGTAAAAATGTTTCTTAGATTCGTAATTCTGTTTCACTTGTTTCAAGTTTAACTCTCACTGAAATACCAGGAAATGAGGCGTTTTCTCATCCTTGTGTTACCTCTCTTTCGTTTCCTATTTCTATTCAGTCTAAGTTATAGCTTTATTGTTATTGTCCAATTTTCTTATTCTTTATAGTCCGATTTTAAGAGGATTTTTTTTCATCTACTTCTTATATTCCCTACTGTAGATTGGTACAAGTTCTTTTGGGGCATCAGCCCATTATACTCATCGCTTTTCCTCAAAGTCCCATGGCCGAATTGGCGGGAGATTCGGAAGGTACTTGTTGGATGTTATGTCATTAATCCATGGAGGCAATAAATATCACTAGTATCTCTTATCATATTTATCATTTTACCAATATCTTTTGTTTCACCTGGAAGTAAGGTCATGGGCCCTGTACACTTAGGTTAAATCATACTTTTCATATGCAACAACTGAAGAAGTCATGCTTTAATGAACTGAAGTATTAGTAAATTTGCTGGCCAAGTACAATGACATTCAAATAGATCTTGCATATTATGTTTCATCAAGTAACATAAAGATGCTAAGAGATTTCAATGCCCTTTCATTTTGTATACATTTGTGAGGCTTACTGTTGGAAGATTAGCTATATGCTGAATGAGGATGCCATGGAAGTTGTCAATTCCATACATTTGAGTTGGAAACTTTTTAGAAAAATGACGGGTAGATGTAGACATTGGCGCTAGGCAAGTTAGAATTGCTATATGAATTATACTTGATATGACAAGCAGCTTCAGGTTAGGGGCTTAAAGGGCTAGCCTCTGTTAAGTTGTTCCAAGCAATTCTAGGGATAAAGTGTTTACCCTAATAAGCTATTAACTTCTCTGCTTACATAGGATAGAGTGTTTTCATCTAGTGATCACTATTATCACAGTTCTGCACTGGAGATTGAAATTGGTGGTGGGAGGAAAGTCTCTGATTTCAGCACTGTTCGGATGCTGTATATTGTGGGAATTCAGGTATCATGTACATATATAGACAAATTTTGATTCTGTATGCCAAGGTATTTTGTTCTCTGGAGTGAAATTTCAATTTCTGTCAAACTAGTTTGAAGCACAGAAGTAGCTGTTTGCATTAAACCAAAATCTATATTATTCTTCTTCCTCTTTGCAGGGCACTTTTTGGAGATTTGAATTACATCGTGGGGGGCAAAAGTTGATTATCCCTGTAAGAAAGCTTTCATGCCCCTTGTTTTTTTATGATAGGCGATAACTGCTTGCATTTAAATATATGTCACATGCATAGGTGGTTTGGGACTCTTAACAGGAATTTACTCATTCTTAAAACAAATTATTGAATGTTTGAAATTGGCGGAGAGAGAAACCTTTTTTTTGTATGCTATGGAGCTTCTTTGAAATTATCTGTTATTTTGAAGGCAAATTTTAAGGTGAGTTTTAAATTCAGAATATGTTTATAAAATACAGTATGCTTTCAACTTGAATCTTTGAAATAGCCTGAGGATTTACTACAGTAATTTGCTCCTATTTGCCTGATGGCACTTCATATTTCTGCGCATATTGAAACCAATAAAAGTTTTACCCAATAAACTTAGTTATATGAAACATGACGTATTGGCATGAGATTGCCATCCTATCACAATAAAAGGGGCTTGTCTTCTCATTGTAGTGATCATGGTTGAGAAATATTGGCTTGGAATAACGGAAAAGAAGTTTCCTTTTGCATTTAATATGGTTTATCTGTCTTTCTTTGTTCATTGCTCACGGAATTGTTTCCTGCAGATATTACTATCTAGCCGATGGAATCCATTGTTTGCTACTGGAGCATTCATGATTCCAACATCTCTTTATCTTTTACTGAAGGTCAGCCTAAATATCAGACTTATTTTACAACCAGTTGTGCAGTATCTTTTGTTGTGTTATTATTCTTTAAATTTATTTTTAAACATTGTAACTTCTCTAAAATACAACTGTATACTCATTTTTCTTATTATTTTCTCATAATTAATCATGCGTTTATGTTGCCTTATAATTTGATTATTCTCATTATACATCTCCTGAATGCATGGTTTGTGCAGTAGATTATCTGGTTTCTATCGTTTTAATATTGTAGAAATTCATTATGAAGCCTTATTACCTCACAAGGGATAAACAGAAGGCCTTGAAAAATAAGCAGAAGACTTACGCACAGGTATAAATCACGTTTTACTTGACTTGAGCAACTTCTGTTTGTCCCTCTTCTTGCTGCAGTGCTTGCAGTTGCATAATAGTTGATTCAGACACAAGAAAGTGAGCACTTTCTTCTTCTTTTTAATTTTTATCTAATGGTATTGGACCATATGCAATACTGATTCCATAAAGAGAATGATCATTTTTTTGTTAAATTTCTTGTATCTAGTTGCCTAATACTTGAAAAATCACGGGAAAAAAAACTTGCGTATGTTATGAAAAAAAAAAATCCTGAAATTAGTGATAAGCCTTAATTCATTCCATTTATTAGCAAAATTGGCGCGAGTTAATGAATTGTAGTACGTGGCGGAACTTGTATCCATATATTGGGTTAAAACTCTGTATGATTAGCAACGTTTAAATTATCTATTTACTTTACGCAAATTTAAGTATGTTAGAGAATTTAGATATGCTATGAATTGTGCTATAATGACTAGATGATCGGGAATGCTATGAATTATACTATATTAACCGGATAATCAGTATGGTTTGGAGTTCTTACTGCTAAATTGATAGATGTGGTATGATTTGGTCAACTGAGATAGTATTAATTTGTATAGGAACTAGTCATTCAGAAAATTTCAAGTATTTGTATTTAAGTGATACAAATTAAACTTAGACCGTAAGTAAAACTATCTGCGAAATTCAGGATTATTTTTAACATAGCATAAAATTTTTTCGTATTTTGATCACGACTTGAAGCATCATAGTGAAGAATTCTGTGTGGTGTTATTAGTAACTGTGAGATTATGTTTATTAACTTGCACGTCTTTACAAACAAATGGAATTAAATACTGATATGGAGTGGTGAGAATAAATGAAAATTATCTGCTTACAATCTCTATGCTATCTGCTTTCTATTGACGTCAGAATGATAAGAGATTCAAAAAAACATACAGCTGGTTTACATTCATTCTGTATCATATTTCATAAATATTTAAGAAAACAGACATGGCATCCTACTGTGTAGAAATGTCAGAGTTATCTTCTCATGACTTTTCTTTGCTTCTTTCACCTATTAATCGTGAAAATAAAATAAAATAATTAAAAAGGTATTGTACAGATAAATTTTTACATCTCTACTATCTCTTCTTAGTTCTAGTCTTATCTATATCCATAATTTAGTCGTATCTTGGTGCTTTAATTTATTAGAGTCACATTGTGGTATGGTTTTTTTGGGTATGAAATAAGTTTTGTGAAAGAACTTGGGCCAATTTGTATAAGAATTGCTAAATTTCCAATACGGTTTACTTAACTTGGGTATTCTTACTCTCTGCACATGCTGGGCTTTGGTATCTGATATTTTTGTCAATCTGGCTACAATTTGGCTGAACCAGAAGGTGCCTTTTGGAGTTACTTGCCATTTTCAATAATTATGCTTGGTGTTTATGAATTCGTTATAGGTTCAAGAGGCAAGGGCGGCAGCAGAAAAGGCACAGCACTTGATGCAAAATGTGGCGAACAGAAAAAGAAGCAAGCAAATAGAAACAAATGGACTAGTCATCACGAAGGCTGTATATGGGAATCGTAAAACATTGAGGAAAAGGGAGGAATTAGGAGAAGCAAATGAAGATTCTGAAATCACTGATGTTACAACGCCTCTCAACTTCCTGGTTATTGATTCAGGGCAACTGAAGGTATTGATGTCATGGTTTTCACTTTCTTGATTGATGTGACTTCCAATAATTTTTGTCTTATTCTCCACTGCTTGAAATATTTTTAGTAGCAAGTAATTGTGTGTCGTCCATGTATGCTTACTGTTGGTAGTGATGTTTTAGCTCCATAAATGAGTGAAAATTGATGACTAAGTGTGTGCTAATTATTAATTAATACCAAGGCTTCTATCTGAACACTAGTTGTCTTGAAATTCAATGATCCAAGTATTTCCCATGGATTTTGGTTTTCAACGCTTGCAGCTTCATGAGGGTGTAAAGAAATCGGGCATCATGGGGTTCTATGATCCTTGTCCTGGAGAATCTAAGCAGTTGTATGTTGAATACACATATGGTGGTCAAAGATTTGAGGTACAAAAGATTTTTGTTGTGTTTTCCTATTGAAGCCAAGATGAGGAATGAATGATATTGAGGGTTATTAAAATTCTTGTTATCAGGCAGTGGCTGGCGATTTTGAGGAATTGTCAATTCCCCAAGAAGCTCATAGAATCTGAATACTTCTCATAGAGTTTTGAGGCTTGTATTTCATCCCAACAGTAAGGCATTTTTCTTGTTTATCCTGAGATTTATTAAAGCATCTCTCAGGATGATTGTCGAGAATTTGATGGTTCTAATATGATTTTTCTATGTTGATTCGATCTTCTTCATGAGAATAAATGGAAAGGGTACTTTTGCAAGTTGTAAATTGTTTCTTCTGCAATTAATACATGATTTTGTTCGATATTTGATTTAGCACTGTAATAGAGAGACAGAGCTTCATGAATCATGGCAACTTGTTTGTAGGTTATCAAACTTTATGCTGGTATCTTTATGCAGGCTAGGCCTAAGAATCAGAAATTGCTAAGAAGAGACGGTGACCATTTCCTGCCAACCTTTGTATAGCGAAAGGTGGTCAAATAGATACGTTGATACACGACACTGTTCTCCCCTTCTTTGAACAAAGTAGCTTGGTGAACTTAAAGAGGAACCTTTTTAAACACCCTTTCGAAATACATGCTGGAGGCTCAAAAGCGTTCGCCCCTTGCTAATAAGATCAAGTGAAGCGAGGACACTAATTGCCTATCTTATTTCCAGAAAATCAGGGACTGTTTCTATCAGCGTATGCTAAAAGTAATAATGCTGTAACGTTGCAAGTGGCAAGTGATAACATAAGAATGTTGGGAAAGGGAAAGAATGGATCTTGCAGTGCATTATTACTTTTAGCTTCTGGTCCGTCTCGAGTGGAGTCAACGGCATCTGAATATGTGGTGCAACGGCATCTTTGTCTTGCATGCGGAGAGTATCTCCAAACTCCAACGTGCATGAGCTAATACTGTACAGCTCAAGCTCATGTCAAACATTCTGTAATTAAGAGCCAGAGGACGGACTAGAGAGAATACATGAAAAAATGACAAGATTTCCATTTATTGCCTAGATCAAGAGTGTTGTAGATGTTCAGAAAATTTTCGAAACATAGAAACAAAAATCCACTTCTATATGATGTACGATAAACAATTTCAGAAACAATTACACTCTGATGTAGAATGTTTAACAAATAAGTTCAGCGATTGAAGGATCAACGGATGCTTCACCCTTCAATTCCAATAACCACAGCCCATGCCAGAAGCTAGAGCTACACCCCATGCTTCCAATATCTTTAATCTCATGGCATGATATTTATGAATGTTCTTCTAAATCAAAATTTCAGAATTATTAATGGAATAGTGAGGATGATCCTTCCTAGTTAGTGAACCTGATTATTTTATTTTCCAGGTACTTCTAAACTATTATTTTATTTTCATATATTAAACTGGCATGACATGTTCTTAATCAACATAAACGTCTGATTTATTACCGATTGTGTTACTCAATTGGAGGAGACATTACATCTCAAAAGTCAATATTCCAATGGTGCTCTAACGAAAGTGTACTCGTGTCGTGGCCAAAATCTGAGATTGGAAATTGCTGTAAATGTAAAGCCCACAAAAGGATAAACCTAGCAACACAGCCTTAACAACTAACTCAACCCATAAAATAATTAAACGGTGGGTATTAACAGAAGTCAGAAGTTGGAATATTATATACTGACAAAAATCAACTTGTCTTCTCTATTTTTATGTCCATTTTTTCAGCTAGTAAGTGTGTAAATGTACCATCTTTCTTTTGTACGTGAAACTTTTAACTTTTCTCATGTGTTCCTCATTTTATTTGTTTTGCTTGTGGAGGTTAACAATCCCAAAATCTATTAAAAAGGCATAGACTTCACGTAGGTAAAATTTCATCTATAATTATATGCCTTTAATTGTAAGTTTTAGTTATTCTACACTAATTTATTTTTGGAATGTTTATTGTGAATGGTTGGGACAATAAATTGAAGTCATGAAAAAATGGAGAAAAGGTGGCTAGAAAATGAAAAAAAACGAGGTAAGAGAAGAAGAGAGGTTCAAGAAGAAGGCAATTTTGAAAAATTGAAGTTGTATTAAGGAGCAAAATAAGAAATGTAAAAATTTAAGAGTAAAATTAGAATTTACTTCCAAGAATGGTATTTTTTTATAATAGAAATAAATGAGGATAAAATAAGACTTTTAATAGTTAAGAGTATTTTAGTAATTATGGTGGTTAAGTAGGGATTTTTTTATAATTAACAATAACGTGGAGAAGGGGATAATGTTGGATTCTTAAGTGTAATTGCGTTGAAAATTTTCTTAAATAAGTCTAATTGAATTTTGTAATATCTAGGTCCAAGGGCGGATTAACAGATAAATTGGACTACCAATTAGTTGAGTTTGAAATTCATGTAAAGATAATCTTAGACTGTACTCTTAGAATAGTGTACGGTTCTTGAAACTTTAAATTTTTGATATAATAAATTATTTTATAGCAAATCATATTTTAAATTAGTCATTAATTAAATTAATGGTTAATAATTACATTTCTGAATTTATAAATTATTTGATCGTGTTTATTTTATTTCTCAAATAATTGACAAATTACAACGCATTTCCTTTTTATTTTTCTTACATATTATGAGGTGTATCGCTTGTTAATTCGATGAAAATGTGTTAATTAAATAGTGATTGACTGATAATAGGTTGTGAATAAATGGTGTAAATCAAGAATATGTGGCTTGTCGACGATATGCTACATTCGATGGTCATAGATTAATAGGCTGGTTAAATATGAGCGAGTGATGACTAGGTATCTGTTCGTAGGGTAGGTATCGGAGCATCTTGAGTTTCGAGGATGTCCTATGCCGATTGGTAGGTATGGGAGTAGGACCGAGATATCCTGAGTCTTAGGGATATCCTATATCGATGGCTAGGTAATGAAGATTTACCAAGGTACCAAAATAGATTGAGAAATTAAGGTACCTTGTGTTATACATTTAATTACGCTTCCACTTGGTGAGAGATTATGATGAGTAGAAATGAGGCGACAAACCATTGAATGTAAGCCTACTAGGTTAAGCAAGACCTAGGCAATTCAGTTAATTATGGAATAAAACACAAATGATAGTAATAAAATAATATTAGACTTAATCATTGCTTTGATAAAATTTTGGATGATTGTTAATTGTTCGGATAAGATGAGTAATGTTGTGTATTTTAGTATCATACGTATGGTTTAATCACTTGACTATCTGTTTATATTTCTAGATTGAGTTATTTGATTTTAAGGGTACGGTTGGTTACCCTTATTGAGTAGGCAACTCACCCTTACCACTATTTTTTTAGAAGATAGAGAGATTGTCGATAACCCTAGTGCACTTGATTGAAAGAGTGGAGTTTAGGTGGGGCTAGCAGATTAAATTGAGCAAAGTTGTTTTATTGTATATATTTTTTAATGTGACAGTTTAGGTAATTATGCTTGTATGGAATATTTTTATGACTGATGAACATTCTTTTTTAGAATTAATGAGGATTTTGATAATTAATGTTATGGTTTGGAAACAATTTGGATAATTGTGGATTAAGAGTGTTTCAAGCGTTACATTAGGTGGTATCAGAGCGGGTTTACGTTTCTAAGGACAAATTAAGTGAAAAAAAACTAATGATATGTTCTTGTTTTATCTAGGATGGTTTTAGGAGATGATACTACTGGCCAGAGTTAACTAGGGAATTGAATAATTTGGTCCATGCTTTGGATGTGCTTGATTAGGGGAATGCCTCGAATAGATCGAGTAGGAGGAGAGGTGCCAATGCCACCATAGATGATGCAATTCGTTTAGATGATGCATCAAGCCATTATTGTGGCTCTAACTCAAGGTGATTCTGGGGTGGATCGTAATTATAAGCGGATTTACACTACAAGAATAGAACGCAATCTGCTACGTTTTTAAAACATCATAGAATATCCAAAAACATCGCAGAATCCAACTTGTGAAGTTTTCAAAAACGTCGCAGATTGTGGTGTAGGCAAAAGGTTTCTGCGACGTTTTATGTAAAACGTCACAGAATATGCCGACATTCCACGACGTTTACAAAAACATCACTGAAAGGTTGTCCTTTCCGTGGCGTTATAAGAAAACGTCCCGGAATCATTAACATTCCGCGACGTTTTAGGAAATGTCACGGACAGCTACATTCTGCGATGTTTGAAATTATGCGTTATTATAGAAAACGTCGCGGAAATCCACATTCCTCTACATTTTTGAAACATCGCGAAATGTAGTTTTTTGCGACGTTTCAGAAAAACTTCGCGAAATTTTGATAATTCCGCGACGTTTTAAAACGTCGCAAAATACACTTTTCTTCTTTTATTTATTTTTTATTTTTGAAAATAAATTTAATTTAATAATTTTCTAATTTTAATATTATTTTTAAAATCTTATTTATGTAATAACTATTCAATATTATTTATGAATTTTATTTATTTAATAATTCTTCAATTTTTTAGTATGTCATTAATTTTAATAATTATTTATCTATCATAAGAATTTCATACTTGCAGACAATTTATTATTTAATTGCAATTCCCAAACATGTCATAATATAATAATTAATATAAAAAGTACGTCATAAGTGTATAAGATATCAATATGAGTATGTATCTAATATAAAAGTTCCAAGAGCTTTTTTGTTGCTTAAATTCAATTCTTTGTTGCTCGGCTTCGGTAGTTAATCGATCCTGCATTTGTTCAACTTTTTTAGTCAATTCATAGACTTGAGAGTGTAACTCTTGATTAACCTTCTTCAACTCCTCTAGTTGGTCTCAAAGTCTCTTTCTGACTGAAGTCTTCTCTTGTGGTCGAGGTCCCATTCCCATGCCATCAACATAATCAGATCTAGTGCCTAAGACTTTGTCGCACACTTCATCCACTGTCATCGGATGACCTTGGTTTATTGAATTTGCCAATTTCTTACACATTAATGCTTGAAAACATTAAGAATTAATTAGAAACTAAGATTCATAAATACTAACAAATATTTGTAAATGAACTATGTACTCACCCATTTTTCTCTGCATTCAGTAGTTGTCTATTAACCTTTACTTTTATCATAATGAGTATGATACCATAGCTTCATCCGGTCACACTCTTCTCCATCTTTGTCACTCTGTTGTATTGAAATATATTATTAGTAATATTTATTATAAATTTGATATGTTAATCATAGTAAAAATAATTAAAAAGATAATAACTCACAATCTCATGCCGTATCGCTACAAAAGCCTTGAAGCCGGAGTTTGGTCGACATTTGACCTGACTCCTAGCCAATTTGGCTTTTTGACTTTTTTCCTAACCATAAATGTAACAAAATCAATTATAACATTTATAAATCACAATTCATAAATACTAAAATATAATCAGTTATCAATAAAGTTGTGAAATTAAGTTTTGTGATCAAATTAACTAACCTTTGTAGCTGATTGCTCCCCATATTCGCATACGTCTATCCACTCTACCACTGTGACATTTTGCGACTTAACTTCCTTTCCGTGCTTGATAAAATGCTTTTTTAAATGAAATCTTTGATCTTTAGATCTTAAAGAAAGAAACTTCTTGACAGCAGCATGTACTTCGTCGTCTATCCTCATTCCCTTAACTTTCAACTTTTGTTGCAAAAAGTTATAAATTATTGGTCAAAGTTATAAATTATTGGTCAAAGTTCTAGGTATATGGAAAACATGTACATATTAGATAGTTTTATAATACTTACGACTAACTTATCAAATGCAATGTCTAACTCCTCATTAGTTATTTTTTCCATTTTATTCTTACAGGTAAGGAAGATCAGGATACCACATCAATCTTACTCGATAATTTGGCAGACTATATGGAGTTCGTTGGTCGTCCTTCAGCGGGGGAGATCTCTATCTCTAATCTCTTACCTATAGCCTTATTAATCTTTGCCAATTCATGTCCTTTTGTGACACTCCTTGTCTTTTTCAGGTCAGTCGTGGATCCTAAAATATAGCAAAGGAATATTTTACAATAAGCATATAACATACTCTTAATTGGTTAGATAAACAAAATTATTAAACTTGTATGTTTAACCAATGTGACGTGAAATGTCATACCTGCAGTGCTTGCAGAGGTAGCACTAATATTGGGAAAGGGGCTCGTGTCATTTACTGATGGCTGATTAGAAGCTGGAGGCATCTCTTCAGAAGTTGATAGAGGCATCTCTTGAGAACTTGATGGAGAACTAATATTGCGTCGCATTTTCAAAATTTGTAGATACTTATCTTTAAGATGAGTAATAGGCGCAGACGTGACATCTCTTAGTGTTAGAGTAGGCTCACAAGGTGCAGGTGTGTGATCTTCTTGCTGTGTATGAGCAGATGACTAATTAGCTACACTTCCAAGAAGCTGACAGTATCGCGACTGCAGTTGTGTCGGTACTAAGTTGCTTGGTGCAGCCTTATTCTTCTTCTTAGGTAAACCCGGTCCTATGTCAATCACCTACATTCAATTCAACATTAGATTTCAATGATACTATTAATTGGTCAAGTAATATTCATTAACCATATTTAAAGAAAATAACATAGTGTACAACTGAAAAAAGACCTAGTAACTCAATGTAAAAGGGCAAAGATCGAACAATTACAAACTGTCCACAATATAAGTACCTAATAATAAGATCGGGTTATGTGTATCATGCCTAATCTTACTTGACAACAAGTTTATATATATTCAAGCTAAAAGTCTAATAGGCAAGGAAATGGAAATTCATATGCTGATAATTATTAGCAATGCAAATCATAGCTGGTTTAGCATCGTTTCTCAGGTTGCTCACAATTTTTTGTGATCACTCCTTATCAACACCCAATCTATCAATCCTTGTTAACAGTTATATCATGCCTTATTTACTAATCCACATCATAGAAGAAAAAAAGAGAGAGAGATGACTGATCTCCAAAATTTGCTTTATGATAACATCTCACTTAATAAGAGAAGTTCCTTTATGGTATATACTACAGGTTGAATCTTCTTTTTGCATATTGTTGGATTAGCTGATCTACCCCAGACACCAAAAACTTCAGAAGAACATAACAGTTGACAAGGAACCTATCTGTTTCCTAATTGATTTTCTAATTTTTCTATAATAATTGGTTGTAAACATTCTGATTTTTCTAATTTTTCTCTAATAATCATTCACTTTGCTTCAAAGTGAATCAATTAACTATAATATACTTTAACATACTGATATAGAGCATTGTAAAAACAATTATTAATGCTAATTAAATTTTTTAAAAAGTAAGTGAATGATATCTTACACCATCTCTAACTAAAGGCTGATAACACAAAGCCGAAGTAAATGGACAAATAATTGTTCTACCATATCTTAAAAACATACAAAAAAGACCACGTTGCATTTGCATAGTTTAGATCATTCAAATCCGTCTACACAAAACCAATCTTTATATATATTGATGGAAAAAAAACTAAGAGTGTCAACCTTTCAAATTTCCTGCGGCTATTAGTGTCCTCAAACCTACTTCCCTTAAATAATTATGAGAATAGCACCTCACTTATGAGACTTCTACTGTAACCTCCATGCATGAATTATACTATAACCGTAATATTTGATTTCCCTGTTCTCTAATCCACAACGTAAGTTCTTTCTTCTTTGGAGCTAAGTTTCTCTCATTTTTGTTAAACATCCATGATTCCTCTCTTTCCTCAAGTAAAAAATACATGAGTCATAAACTACTGCTACTGCTCTGTCTCAGTTAAGTCTTCTATTTCTTGTAACCAGCTCAAAAAATTATTATAATGTTGACCTTGCTTATCAAGTTGGCATAAGTTAAGATCATCTTTTAAACCTCCTCAGAAACTTTTCATTTAAAGAATAAATGCTTGGCAGATTCAAGCTCCTCTTTGCATAACAAAAAAGTGCCACTAATTTTTAAAAAAGTATTCTATTCAAGATAAGAATTTTCTTTATAACCACTAGCCATATAAAGTACACTTTAGACATCAAGTTCTTACTCTACACCACTCTCAACCTTTTAGTCTCTAGCTTCTTTCTCTGAAAAATTCTCTAGTGGAAGTATTAGTGTGTTTACTAGATAAGTGCCCCAACCACACAGATTTATCCCTTCTCATTTGGTTCAGATTGTAACTTGGTAAATAGGCCTCTAGCTTATTAGGAGTTTCATACCATTGATTGTGATTAATCCACACTTTAACTTGGAACTTGAAAGATATCTGCTGTTTAGCAAGGACATCACATGAGTATTTATTTCTTTCAAACAAGATTTCAATTAGATTTATGGCCCACTATTAGCTATGTTAAATCTTCTTGCAATATCGTATGCAGATGTCCAAGCAATATATATATATATATATATACACACACACACACATATATGCTTCATATTGACTTAACTAAAGCTTACCATTATAATATGCCATAAAGTCAGTCAATGTCATTAATAAGCAATGAAAACAATGGTGTTGAAGTTTTAGAATATTGAATTATTATAATTTCCAACTGTTCTTGTATGGAAGATGTAGATTTATCTGATGGTTTATGGTCTGAATATGCTTCCTTCTTGAGGTTATATATTATATACCTTTGTGAGGCCATCAATTATAGTGGCACAAAAATGGAAAGATACATAGGAGAATAAACAAAAAGACCAAACCAAGGTCCTAGGTAAGAGAAAAAAGTAAACAAAAACAGCCCTAAGACAAGGAAATATTTTTAGCTGAATTTAGAACAGAAATTTGCGTCTCTGGAAAGCATACCATATTTGAATTACATAGGCCCTACTTGCTTGAAGCATATTTAGGAGTAGTAGGAATTGGGAAAAATATAATTCGTATTGCCTATTTAGTGATTTCTTTAATTGTTCCTTAAGGCTTAAACTATTCTTGTGTTGAATTTACCCTTTACTAGTTTTTGGAAGATTAAGCCCTTACCATTATCATTCTTTCTGTTTTGATCCAAGTCTTTAGTTTTAACCCTATTCTTTGATGATTGAATTGATCAAAGAGAATTCTAATTTTGAAGATAAGAAGCTGATGAAGACTTTTACTTTTTTTGAGGAGGGTACAACAAGAGTAACAGGAACAGACATCAGGTGGAAGGAAGGCATGGTAAATGATAACGCTATTCTCAATATGCTTACTCTTTATTTGTATGTATGTAATTATGAATATATATACAATACCTTACCTACTCTAGTTTGTACACCTAGTAATTCTGTAGTTTACTAATATGGTCATCTTTGAGTTCTTGAAAGGATGGACATTTGTGTTATAGATTGGGCCCACAGGTTACTCTTAAACTATGTCATGGCATGATGAGGACAATAATGATGACAATGGCAATGGTAATGATAAGATAAGCCTGATGTATTCTCAATTTCTTGTACTGAGATGCACTTAGGACTTCTTGTTAATTCATTTGAGATGATAAGCCTTGTTAAATGACTTAGGCAGATGGAACTGCCATTAATATTTTGTGAAAGAATATGTATTTTTTTTTATAGATTGAAAATATTGAATTAAGTTTTCATGAAAGTAAATGTATAGGTTAATATTAGTTGTTGAAATGTGTACTTATACTTATCTTTGTTTCTAGAAGTTTTACATTTTAACGTTGGTTAATTATTTGTTTGTCAACTGGATATAGCTTTTTTAGTTGGTTTAGTGAAATAGAATAGAAGGATATATCATTTTGCTATACCACAACTTTTTGTCTAAGAGTTTGTTTCCTAGATCATAGCTCTGGTTGATGATTTCCATAAGATGAATTACTTAATCCAAATTGCAATTCTATTAGACACAACAAATGCAAAACAATGTACTGTAACCTTCAATGAAGAAAATGATTCTATAGGATACAATTTTCTTTGTGACAGTACAGCACAAGTGTCTACACTAAATTCTTACTAATTGCATTGATAAGGACCTATACGCATCTATTGTTCACTCCTCCCAACGTACAACTGATGAATAACTTGTACCATTTCTATATATGCATATGCTAAAGTTGATTGGTCTGGTGGGAATAATCAACATTTAAAAGAAGTTGAGAAAGGTGAAAATCTTTGAGCTCAAAGCAATGTCACCATTGTAAAATGTACGACCATATTTCTTATACGCTATTTTACTAAAGAATGTGGTATAGATATGTGGTATGTCAACAGTAGGTGTAATGTGCATATAACAGGCCAACTTTTTTTTCTTTCATTATCTTAGATAAGTCAATACATATTCGAGTTACAATAAGTGAAGGAATGGTTCGAGAGGCTAAAAAAAGCTACCATTAAGATAAATACATACGATTTAAATCGCATTAAAAATTTCAGAACTTAATTGAGTATGAATCAATTCCTTTTATAAGAAAATTTACTTTTAGAAAAAGAAATTTTTCTTCAAAGACTTATCCTACTATGTCTTCAAAGATAATTTTAAGAAGCATCTTTTGTTTAAGGTATAAATAACAATGAACTAAAGACTAATGAATATGGTTGATCATGAGAAGATGCAAAATATTGCAGAAGCGACTTTTGAAATCTTACACGTTTATCACTAGACTATGAGCGTTTTGCTAAAGTTGTAAAGGAATTCATATACCTCTCATCTATACTTGCCCAAATAGAGGGGTCTATGGGTGAAGACCTATGTTCTGGAAAGCTTATTGACATCTATGACAGCAAGAAGTTGCTATTTCACAATGATTCTCACCAACACAAAGCAGCAGTAGCTACTTTTGAAATTTCTGAGAATGGTCTTAAGTCATTACAAGAAGACGTATCACGTACGAAAGAGATGCTTCTTATGCTAGAGAAGCAGATTAGTTGTTGTGAGGCTGAGACATTGAAACTGCAAGCTTATGTGGAAGAGTGTCATGAAGATGCATTGGAGTCAAAGAGAAGCATGGATGCTACATATAAAGAAATGGTAAAAGATATGGACTGGGAACCGCAGAGGGAAACAGTGGTGGAAGTAGCAAAGACAGCACTGAAGACATCAAGTTCAGCTCCAGGTCTCCAACTATCTTAAATTGTAATAATATTGTAGATGCTTTGTAATGCTTTGTAGGAATTTGAAGTTATCTTTTTGCATTATCTATGAGTTGTTTCTTACAAAATGTATTACTATGTTTTTATCAGTTTGTTGTTGACGAATTGTTGTTTCTTATAAAATGTATTATTATGTGTTGCATTAGCTACGAGTAGTATGTATCACTTATCATTTATACACCCCGATATGGTCTAATCTATCTTTCCAATTCTGCAGGATGCCAAGCATACTATGAATTGCAAATTGATACGAAAGACTAATGAAAGCATTTCTAGTTACAAAATGGCCATACGACCAATATTCTTTAACATAGTGATAGCTTTAAGAGCTACTTGTAAATTGTTTTCTCGCTAGATAATGATGGGAATATAATTATAGAACCTATGATTAACTCTACTAGGTTAAAAAAGGTCCCCTATTTATAATGTTCCTAATTTAGAGCTCCTGATCAATCCAAGAGTACTGGAAGATGGCATAAACTGCGATTCAGAAATCAATACGGACACTTTCATTTCTCATACTTTATGTTATCATGAAGAAACACTTCTTAGTTTACATATTTTAGCATGCTCTAATATATAAATGCAATGCCCCATTGATACAGGCCCATATAAATGCAATCCTCCATGTATGAATATTTGACCTAAAAGCATCCAGAACAGTAGATAATGTGCAAACCACTTAAGAATTTTAAAGCTATGTTTATATAAAGTTAAGGAAATAGGCGTTAACAATGTAACAACATAATTATGTGCTTTCTGAATCAAGTATTAGTAAACTGTAACAAAGATTAATTACCTCCAAATATTGTTCCAATGGAAATGGCACCACAGCTGAAGGAGTAGGGAACCCTCAGGCAATATAACCTGAAATGTAACAGTATTTTGTAATTTTAAATTCATCAACAATAAGAGGTATAGGAACAAATACACAGAAACATCAAGTGGCATTCTTAAATTCTTTTCCTTTCCTATTATTACCATAATTTTCTGCATGAGCCATAGTACAATTCCAAAACAATAAAATCATTATTCAATACATGTTGTTGTTTACAATCCCAGCAACTGCATTTTCATTAATCACTAATCAGTACATTTTCTCCAAAATTCCAAAACTGACCATAGCTTCATTATATTATGTTAAGTGTATTTAGGACTATCTCAATTTAACCCAACTAAAAATATACAACAATATGCAAGGTAAGTACTGCCATGAACATGGGAGCGTATGTGTGAAATTATAAGCATGTGTTTGTTGAGCATAAACAAAATTGCACGTGCTTAACCCATATTCAAGTGGTTAAATGGAAGTGCTATCTTGGTCTTGAATATAAATCTATAATAAATTATGATTGATTGGCAAATGACGTGGTCTCTCATTTATTTCATTCATGTTAACTTTAAAATTCTCTTAAAATTTGCATACAACAATGAAGATAAAACAACAAAGGTTTAATTGCATAATAAGAAATTATTCATCATCGTCATCAATGGACTCTTCCAATACAATATCACATTCATTCTCACTACTGCTTGTCTCTATGTCCTCCAAATCATCATTCAAACGTTGCTCGGAATTCAATAAAACATTATTTATTACATCATATAGAATATAATTTCAATCTAAAAACTCTAAGGAACATTCCTCGACTTCCACTGGAACTTCATCAAACTCCTCAACGTTATTTGAACCTTCTTCATTACCAAGAAAAGGGATATTATATGCATGTCTAACTTTACATTCTTGCACAATCTGCCAATTTGGATCAAATAATAAATCTTCCACATAAAAGACTTGCTTCGTTTGATTTGTCAAAATAAATGGGTCATCCTTGTACCAGAACTTAGTTACGTTGATGCTTTTTACAATGCTATTGACCCTCATATTCGAGTTTGCAAGATCGTACCATTTGCACTTGAAAAAACACAACATTTTTACCCCTAAGATATTCAAGCCTGATAATATCTGTCAGAAGCCAATAGAATGTAATATTATCTTCCCCATAATTTCCTAACACTGCAACATCACTATTTTGTGTAACCCTACGCAGATCACCGGCTTCAGTGCGAAATTGCATGCCATTTGTGTTGCATACAGTATACTTCTGTGCCAAACTAGGTCCACATCCTAATGCATACAAAAACTCAAAGATACTTCCTTCACGGGAGCTAGTTAATGTCGTCATCTATAACAACAAATAAAAATTAGTTAATCATATATAATTGTTAAAGTAGACCATATACAAACCTTCTTCTCACCCGATGCTTTAACCATGAAGAAAATTGTTCTCTATGTCTCTTGTCAACATATAATGGACTTTGTTGCCTCAACTCATCTATGTGCTCACTATCGATGAAAAGTTTCAATCAAGATTATATGAAATATCTCTACTTAGTACATATCTTAATTTGACAATAAGTTAGAAAAACTTACTCAATAAAGGGCCCAATCTCATAACAATTTATAAGCATATACCAATGTGCAATCTCTAGCTCTTTTGTAGGAAAAGCAATTGTTTTGGCAGCACCAATGAGCTTACATCGTTGAAAGAACACTGATATGTGTAACATCCCACTACCATAGGATACGTACCTACATATTTAGGAACATAACCTACGATAATGGTATATTGGAGCAATGGCAAAAACTAGCTTTCGAAAGGTATTATCATTTTTCTTAAAACATTCATTCTTTTCATTCACTGATAACGTTTACACTATTATTCTCAACGATTGTTTACAACACTCTACACAAGTTCTAATAACATTACAAAATGGTAATAACTAGTTTTCTTCAGGAGTCAGCTGACGGACCTCTGAGCCATCTCTTAGACCTCAGACACTCTATGTTCTAACTACAACTTAAGTCTCCTGTCTCGTACCTGAAAAGCCACAATGCAAATTTTGATGAGTTTTGCAACTCAATGAGTGAACCATCATCGATGAATTCACCGGATTACACATATATAACATAGAGATTCATCCAAACAGATAAGTATGTATTCTTCATTCAAGTAGATGAGCATTTATTCAGAGATTAGCATAACAGAAGCTCATTCATTCAAACAGGCAAGCATATCTAGTTCAGCTTAAATATCATTCAAACAGTGCACACGTACTTGCATGGACATGTATGAGACTCATGTTCATTTTTATTGTTGTGACTGAGAGCCTTTCACAGACAGATACAAATGTTTTGGCCCGTAGGGCTCAAATTAGATATTCACCGACATAGCTCGACGTGCAGAACAGATATCGCGAAGCAAAGCTCTACGCGGAAGCGCTTCTAACTGGCTTCTCAAGTCACAACGCCTTCATCTGAGCATGCATTTTATGAAATGCATCAAATCCTGAACAGATCACACACAAAATCTCATACAAATGTCAGATGATATTTTCGCAATCATCGGACTTCAATCCGGTATTTAGCTATCGCTGAAAACCAATTATCATTCAGAAGTTCATATCAAAGTATCAAATCAAACACTTCCAATATGTGATTGCAGTGCAAACTCCTCAGACCTCAGGTCCGGAATTCATAACCATCACACATACAAAGTTCAATGGTATTGGAAGGTAACAATTGAATACACACAATCAAATAATCCTAGGAATTC
>JANZXR010000172.1:35624955-35657032 GCA_027575705.1 Erythroxylum echinodendron | reverse complement strand
TCCTGTTTATCTCCTCTGACTCACCATTTATCATAATTACAACCGGTAGTGGAGTCTTCCTAACTTAAACAATGACTTATCATTTGTCATAATTACAATTTGTCATACTTACCCAAAAATGCCAAATGAAAGAATATACAATCGTATGAATGTAGTAACCGATATATAAGTCACAATTAACTTATGTCTAATGTCCATTTATCTTAAGTCATCTAAGTGTCTCACACGTATTTGTCCTAGCCGTATATATAGGAGTCGGGATGTTACATATGTCACTACCATCAACCATATCATTGATTCGCTCTAGCACGTTGAAATTGTTTTCAATTCCTTTTAGATACATTGAACAGAATGTCATGCACTCTTTAACAACATACGTTTCAGCAATTGACCCTTCTGGATGTGCTTTATTTCTAACAAATGTCTTTAGTGTAACTAGGAATCTTAACAAATGATTAACCATAATTAGATAGGACACTATTTAGTTAACTTTGTTAAGTGATAGGATAAATTTAAATAATACCTCTCAATTGGATACATCCATCTATACGCAACTGGTCCACCAAGTAAGGCTTCATTTGGCAAATGAATAGCCAAATGTACCATGACATTAAAGAATGCTAATGGGTATATCATTTTAAGTTTGCATAAGATTAAAGTTATCTCATCACACATCTTCTGTACGTCATCCTTATTCAAACTTCTATTACAAATTCAACAAAAAAAGTCCCCTAACTCTATTAAAACACCTGTCACATCTTTATTCAAGATGGCATGCGTGTCTAATAGAAGAATACTTTGTAACAGTATATGACAATCATGAGACTTAAGTCTAGTAATCTTCCTTTGCTTAACATTAACAAATCTAGATATATTAGATGCGTAACCATCTAAAAACTTCACCTGCTTTGCAAACTCATAAAACTTCTTCTTCTCATCGGAAGACATTATATAGCATACTGGAGGTTTTGCCACAATAGTTCCATCAGCAGCTTTTTTCAAGTGTAATTCCTTTCGAATGTTCATATCTTCCAAATCAAGCCGAGCTTTGACTGTATCTTTGGTTTTACCTTTAACATTAATCAAAGTACCAAGGATATTGTCATAAATATTCTTTTTTACATGCATGACATCAAGGTTATGCCTCAATCTAAACTTATGCCAATATGGTAGATCAAAAAGAATGCTTTTTTATTCCAATTCAACTCTCCTTCCAATCTCGTTCTCCTCTTATTGCTAGGATGCTTTCCATAACATATATTCTGCACATGATATAATTGTTCCACCACATCATCTCCATCTGGTAAGTTAGGTATAGGCTGATGATCACTCTTGTCATCAAACTTCTTACTTTTTCTCCATGGATGATCATAAGGAAGAAAACGTTGATGGCCTAAGTAACCAATCTTACTTCTTAACTTACAAGAAGGAGTGTGTTTGTTACAAACAGGGCATGCCTTATAGCCTTTAGTGCTCCACCCAAAAATAGTACCATAGGCTAGAAAGTCGTTGATAGTCCACATTAACGCTGTATGTATTCAAAAATTTTCTCCTTTTGAAGCATCAAAAACATCAAAACCATCTTCCCATAACTTATTTAACTCATCTACTAGTGGTCTCATATAGACTTCAATGTCTCTACCCACAACTATCGGACCTAGAATAACCAGTGATAGCTTAAAAAATGACCATCCATACATATCCAAGGGGGTAAATTATATGCTAAGAGAACAACAAGCCACACGCTATATGAAAGTGACAAATTGTCATGTGGATTGAATCCATCTATTTTTAAGGCTAGTCTAACATTATGTGGTTCGCTGGTAAACTCAGGATAAAGCTCATCAAAGCTCTTCCATACTTCTCCATTAGAAGGATGAACCATCATATTACTGTCACCTTTAGGCCTATCATTATGCCATGTCATTTGTTTAGCGGTCTTACTTGACATGAATAATCGTTGTAATCTGGACGTTAAGGGAAAGTACCGCAAAACTTTATGAGGTATCTTCTTACCCCTGCCATCATTAATTCTCCATCTTGATGTTCCATACTGGGGACAACTTTCCAAGTTCCTATACTCTTTCTAAAATAGGGAACAATCATACTTACATGCATATTCGACACTTAACCCAAACCTAGGCTCCTTAGAAATTGATTTGCTTCATAATAGGACTTCGACAAAGATTTATAATTAGGTAATACATCCCTAAGTAGAGTAAGTAACATATCAAATGAATTATTGCTCCACTTGTTGTATACTTTCAAGTGAAGCAACTTTATTAAAAACGACAACTTTGAAAAGTTTATACATCCAGGGTACAACTCTTTAGTTGCTTTACTCAACAATTCATGAAAGGAACCTATAATAGAATCTCCGACGCCTATTGGAGGAATCCTTCTATCCTGATCAATCAAACAATCATTTAAGAAAGAAGTCACATTATGAAGCAAATCTTGCATGCCATCATCCTCCTTATCACCATCACCTTCATTAGTATCATTGCCCGTCCCATCAATGCGTACATTTGTAGCTTCAACCCTTTCTTCCCTAAAGATAAATCTATATTCTGGCAGTTCACCATGTAAAACCCAGCGGGTGTATGATTGGTCCATGCCAAATTGCATTAAATGGTAAAAAACATTCATCTGAGACCTCATATAATAATTCATGCAACTTGCACAAGGGTATGAAATTTTACAATCTTTGCCCTTTTTCAGTCACAAAATTCATAAACATTCTCACTCCATCAATGTATTCATGGGAAACTAACACTGTTCATCCAACTCTTATCCATAGTTTTCCAATGGCTCCTCCAACTATCTCCTCCTTACATTTGGAAATAGTATCTGTCATAAAGCACGATTTTAAATATCCCTAAACTTCAGCAATTAAATGTATAAAATATTAACACCATATATTGTTCAGTATAGCAACCACTAAGTTTACAAACTAAACAATTGACTCTTTCTTAACTTCTATATTTTAAGGCTATATTACTGGAACTTGGAAAGCATGGGTATCTTGTAAGAAATTAAGAACGATTATTCATTCGATGCTTCATTCCTTTTAGCTTTCATTTGACTTTTCTATGATTAGAGGTTATCTTTGGAGCCGCTAAGAGGCGCATGGCACATCTTAGTGGGACAATGAGTAGGGAGGAATACAGGCAGTTGGACTAATCATAGAATATACTTTTGGATGCTCTACATATTTGGGATAGAGGTAATGGTAGCCAAATTTAAGATTGAGAAGTTTAAAGAGGATAATTTTTCATTGTAATTACTTTAGATAATCACAATGCTTTTTGTTTTGAAGAAACAATCATAATTGAAAGTAAGAAGTCATTACTTAATTTATGACTCTTCAAATTAGGAGCTAGTTTTCATATATCCTCCATAAGAGAATGGTTCTATTATTATGAACCTAAGTTAGGAGATTTATGTATAATTATGATGATTATCCTCTAAAGGTTGTTGATATTATAACTATAAACTTAAAGATATATGATGTTACAAATCATATTCTTCAAGAAGCACGATTTATGGAAGGTTTCATAAAGAATTTGTTATCTCTAGTACAACTATAGAGATTCCCAACAATATTTTAAAGATAATTTAAGACATGCTTGTACTTATAAGGGGATAAAAAATAACTGCAAACTTGTACAATTTAAATGGAGAATCATTACTAGAAGTAGAACCATTAGTTACCACATCTATAATCCAAGTGAAAGATTTTCAATGTTATGCCATAAAAAAATTTGGAAATATATCTAAACCAAAAAAAGATCCTTACTGATGAAATTTTCTCCTTAAACTTACATAAATATCGTGACCCTTTTGTAAGTAATGTTATACGTAGGCAATAATACGAGAAATTTAAAATATCAATATGCAAATTTTACCTTGAATTAATTTACTTTGATGTGTTGAAAACACTAGTTCCATCCATTGGAGGAGCAAATGTTGTGCCTCTTTCACTGATGATTATTTAGGGAGGTGTTGGGTGTGCCCTATCATGAGGAAACAAATATATTCTTAATCTTCAAAATTTTTGAAGTAAAAGTTGAACTTGATTTTGGTAAAAGATCAAGTGTTTAAGAATGAATAATTAAGGGAATATGTTAACAATAAATGTCATGCATTATGTAAGTAAAAGGCATCAAAATATAGTTCATTACTACATAAACTACACAATTCACTACATACAATAACACTTTGTTGTATTCATTTAAATAAAATGAATACAAAAAAGAAACTCTTAAATAAAAAATTAAAAATGAGATTACAAATATAGTCTTTTTAGCATTTATCATTCGAATTCTATTTTTCTTATTCTCTTTAAATTTTTATTCAATTGTTTGATTAGTTTATGTTACAAAATCCCTTCATCCTTATATATATTAATTGTTATTAATTAATTTTGTAAATGCTTAATTTGTCCACCTTTGGTATCATTACAAACTAAAATCTATTTTGTAAATGCGAGGCTAGAATTCCCTCACGAAAAGTAATAGGCACAAAAAATTAAGAGAAAGATAGAGTTATAAAGTAGTATAATCAATTAAAGATCAATTGTTTATACACTATTAAATATTGAAGCGAGCTTATGCAAGTTCACAAAGTAAAGCCCTAGCACATATATGGGAAGCCATTAATACTTAAAAAGTGGCACCTAAGAATGGAGTTAGAAAGACTTAAACTAAGAAATGGGCTTATATAATTGAACTTCCATAATATACCTCATAAGCATTGTTCAATTTTGGGTCTAAGCTACCTAACAACCTCTGTAGGAAGACTAGTGTGCCTTAGTGAGAACATTATTTCTATGAGAAGAATAGGATACACAAGAACTTGAATTAACGAAAGACTGAAGAAGGAATTACTCTAATCTATGAAAATTTTGAGGTTAGATCAAAATAGGAATCTATTTTAAGATGAAATAAAGCTTAGTTATCAATGGAAGCTAGGCAAACCATAGTATCATAAAATATATAGACTAATTGGTTTATGGTGACTGTAATGAACTATCATATTCAATTTTCTTATCAATACTTATATTTAATTTGATCCAACATATTCAATTTTCTTATCAATACTTATATTTAAAGGCATTATTGCCTTAAACTCCCATCCCAATTAATATCAATTATTTCTAAGCTATTACTTTAGCCTTCTAAAGGACTCCCATCCTAATTATTACCAATTATGTCTAAGCTATTACTTTGGCCTTCTAAAGGATGTCTCTTTAAGAGAATATAAAATCTTTGTGAGCATAAGTTTTTAAAACCATAGCTGGTTCTTAGTGATTTTAGTAATATTCTCTACTCTCATGAATTTGAGGGCCTTAATATTTGTCTAAAAGGATTTTATGAAATGCATAAATCTTTTAGAAATCACAAGTATGAGGTACGGTGGACAATATTACATTTGGAACAATAACAAAGTGGGAAGTGGTTATCCTAAGAAAATATTCAATAAAGAATTAGTTAATTCAACTTGGTTGTCTAAATATTCTAGCAATATGGCCCATTTCAACACCACTTTTTATTTGATCACTCACCAATAAAAGCCATCATTTCTGCTACCATAGAAAAAAAAAGCTCCTTTTATATTTTATAACCACCATATTGGTATGCTTGAGAATGAAGATTTTGTACTTAAAGATATGAAGGAAAAAGAGGAATGATATAAGTTTACAAATGTATAATAAAGATGCAAAAAAACAAAAAATGAGCTCAATTTGTTATGGAAACAAGAAAAAACTTCAAAAGATTCAAGAGAATATAAATTCCAAGCTAAGTAGTGAATTTCTTTTATTAGAGGAGAATTAAGTTATGACACAATATATAAATGCTTTGGAATCTCACAACTCTATTTAAAAAAAAATATCCAAAGTGATTTGTTAAAAGATTAGAGACAAAAAACTTCAAATACTTTTACAATGCCATCTTAACAAGACGCAACATTAATTAGATAGTGTCTTTAATAAATGAGGAGGTAGAGATCCATAATAAGCCAAAATATCTGAAAAATATTGGCATTTGCCTACTTCAAAAACACCTTTTAAAAAATTTATTGCTTATTTTATTTCAAAAATTAAAAGTTAAATTCTAATTTTAGTCTAATAAAACTGCATTTTAAGCCTCATATATCCTCTTAAACCCCAATCACATTCTTAATTACTTAGTTCAAACCTTATTTAAAATTTAAATATATTTTTTAATTTAGGTAAAATCATAAACTTCTAAGCATTCATCCATATGCTTTTATTTTAAAACTTAGGTAAAAGTATAAACTTTTAAGCACTCATCTACATGATTTCACTTTTAAATTAAGATAAAATTTCATTTCAATTGAAGTGGAGGGGTTCTTCAAAAAACAAGGAGCTGGGTCAATTGAATTCAATCAAATGATATTGAGCATGTTTCCCGTCTCTTCTCGAGAAAGAAGTGGGTTATTTCTTTGCAAAATTGTGCTCAATTTCATATGTGGCAATTCCACCAAGATCTTATGAATTTCTAGGTAAGTTTTGTCATTTCAAGTCCACAACCAAAGTCCCATCTTTCCCTAATTTTAATTTTTTTAAAAGATTTAGGTAACCACTTAGGCAAGTGAACTAGGTGCTTAACATTCTAATTTGAAAAAAATACTCTTAAGGTCATTTATCTTATTTAAGAGTTTATAGATCCTTTCCTTATAGGTTTTTCTATCATCTCTCAAATGAGATAGCTAGTGTTCTCATAATTATTCATGATGTATTCATGAAATATATGAAAAAGTATTATAAACAATCAAGTTAGATATTTTTAGAAGACATGCTATAATTTGACGTCTAATTTAGCTCAAACATATGCACAACTTGTAACCATTTTATTTTCCAAATTTTAGCCCCTTAAATTAGAAAATTGTGATCATACAACCCAATAAATCAGATCTAGAATTTGTATAATAAAACAACATATAAGTTACTAGTTTCATCTCATTAAACTTCAAAGACTGTATTCTACATAAATCCCTTTAATACCCAACACGTAAGTTGTCATTTATCATGTCTTTGGAACTTAAAACAAGCTAAAATCATGTTGGAACATCAAAAAATCACAACTGAATCCACTGTATCTGTCAATCACAAAAATACAGGTTAATTTGAGGTTAGAAATTGACTTTTAATCTTACTGTATCACAACATAGTTCTTCAATTTAGTTTTTGTGAATTCCTCTAAATAGGTCAATCAAAACACCTTTGGTTCACTAAAATGTTATATACAACATATCATGTATTGTTTGATTTTCGCACTTTTAGACTTAGAAAATTTAATGTGACAAAATATAAGTATAGTAGGTTGTTTCTGTAAATACATTGCAACTAAATTTGGGTAAGTAAATAACCAATTACCTTTGGAACATTTTCACAAACACTTTCTATTCATATGATTTGGAGACGCTTAGGCTAGAGATGAAATAAACATAAAACATAAACAATGACTGAACTTCTATTAATATTCCATAAAGCGTTCGACTAAAACCCATTTTGCCTACATTACGTACATATTTAGAAGACAGTTTTGATGGAGAATGGAGATAATATGTACTAACAATATTTGGCCGAGTGTTCTAAATATAGACAGGGCAGTTGGAAACTTATCTCATTTGATCCCATCTCTAAGAAAACACCTCAAATACTTCCATATGAAATTATGGTCTAAAATGTAGTTCAATCTTCAATTAAACAATATAAAAAACATCCGAAGTATTAAAAGTATTGGAGGTAAAACATCTGTCTTCCTCATACCACACACATAAACTAAAAAGATAGAGAGAAGATGAAAATATCTTGATAAAATACGTTAGAGAAGACGACGATAATGGCTGGAGACGCAACGAACGATGAAGCAAATCAGACCAAAGGATACAACACGCAGGTTGGGTGGGGGGAAGGAGACTTAGGTGGAGGTTTTAAGAAAACCAAAATGACATCGTTAAGTTTTAAACCAAAGGATGTCGGGTTTCTCCTGAAGCCAACAGTGACGTTTTCTTCAATAAAACGTAACGGTTTCTCTTTTGTGACATTTTATTAAAAAAGTCATAAAAAGTTTCACATATCTGCAACGTTTACATAAAACGTCGCGAAAAGTTCAAACTTTTCGTGACGTTTTTAAAACATCATAAAAAGTCTTCATAATCCACGAAGTTTTATAAAAAAAAACATTACGGATTCTGTGTATTTCTTGTAGTGTTATAAGATGAGTGCAGTGGAGTTTAAGGTACTACTAATCCTAAGGAGGTTGGGGCATGGTGAGAGCAGATATAGTTAATTTTAGACTGTCTAGAGTTTACCTTGGAAAGAATGTTGTATTACATCATTTCATTATTCCAAAGCAACACACTGACTTGGTAGAAGTCAGTGAAGAGATCTTATGAGACACGAGAGATGACTTGACAGACTTAGCAGGAGTTTCAAAGAGAGTTTTAAAAAGAATACACTTAGCAGATATATCATGATCGAAAGAAAATGGATTTCATGAGTTTGGTTCAAACAGAGGAGATGTCGATGGCAGATTATTGCATCATTGTCTAAGTATGCATTGGGGGCTATAGCAAATCCAAAAGACAGATGTTACTAATTTGAGCAGGGTCTAAGGATGGATATTTGCTTAGGTTTAAGAATTGTTACTTCTGATTTCAAAAGGTTACTATAGACTGCACTCAGAGTAGAGGATGTGATAGAACAAGGCAGAAGGAGAGGAGAGTTAAAGAGGTAACCATAGAGTCATTATAGAGAGGGGAGTAGTATGTTAAAAGGGGAGCTAGTCATTTATGGTATACTAGTACAAACAGGATCTAGGAGACCCGATGCCATATCGAGCAAGAATGGTAGTTTCAACTAATTTGGTGGAGATTGAGGAGCTGGCAAGGATTCAGGACAGTGTAGCACTATTATTGCACCATCAATTGGATCTGAAAAGCTAGTTAATTAGCTAGAGGTTCAGAGGACTTTTTAATAGAAAAGTTGGAGGGTTACAAAGTTATGTTATATATGAAGGAGTTCACAAAGGACCTTCTTAGGGACACACTGGGATCAATCAAACTTGCTATATTTGTAGAGAGCGGGGACATTTACAGAGGAGTTGTCTGATAGTAGGGAGGAGCTCAGAAGTAAAGGCAAATGAGACAATACGTGGTTAGAGTGGTTCCTTTATTTTGAGTAGAGGTTCGGGTAGAATTAGTAGTTAGGTGGTGGTAAGGAGTTTAATGCAGACCAACAATGAGTACAGGTACTAGTGGGACATCCTCAACACAGAGTCAAACTCAAATGAGGATATACTATATGACAAGGGAGGAGGCACCCTTAAATAATGATGTCATTTTTTATACAATGTCATTATTTGATATTAACAATGTCATTATTTGATATTTACACTTATGTGTTAGCAAACCCAGGATCTACATATTCTTACATTTCTTTAGAATTTATCTCTAGTGTTTCAGGAGAGGTTAGTCCATTAGGATATGATTAAGAGTGTGGTTACTAGTAGGAGACTGTATGGTAGTAAATAGTGTAAGGAGGGGGATGCCAGTGAGGATTGGTATAGAGGAGCCATCAGTTAACTTGTTAGTGATGAATTAAGGGAGTTTGATGTGATTCTTGGCGGGCTGTAATGGATGGTTATGTGAAGGAGGTAATGATTAAGTCTTCTGGCAAATCAAAAGTGATATTTCTAAGGGATCGCAAAGTGGTCCCAACATGTGTGATCTCAGCCGTATTGCTAGACAATTGATATTAGATAGATGTGAGGCATATTTAGCTCGTATTATAGATATGAGGGAGGTTATAGGATATTCTTATGGTGAGGTAATTTTCAAAGGTATCTTAGATGATTTACTAAGTTTACTATTTAACAAGATATAGATTTCACCATTAAGATTGACTATAGTTGCACCGATTTCCATTGTATGTTATAGAGTGACTACTATTGAGTTACAAGAGTTAAAAAGGTAATTATAGGAGTTGTTAAAAAAGGGCTTTATTAGATAGAGCATATCACCTTAGGGAGCTCTAGTGTTATTTGTGAAGAAAAAGGATGGTAGTATAGTATGAGACTTTGCATGGATTACCGACAACTAAACAGGGTGACAGTGAAGATTAAATTTCCATTACCATGGATAGATGATCTTTTAAATCATCTGAGGGGAGTTGTCATATTTTCTAATGTTGATTTTATATCGGGATACTAACGGTTGAGGATGGCTAAGTCAAGTATTCCCAAGACAAATTTTTTTACTCAATATGGTCATTATGTGTTCCTAGTGATGCCTTTCGAGTTGACTAATGCACAAGCCACATTTATGACATTGATGAACATGACTTTTCAAGAGTATGTGGATTACTTTGTAAAAGTGTTCATTTATGATATATTGATGTATTCAAGAGTAAATAGGAGCATAAACAACATTTAAGGATTGTGTTATAGATTCTGAAGGAGAGACAATTGTATACAAAGTTAAGTAAGTGTGAGTTTTGGATAGAATAAGTAGTTTTCTTTAGACACGTGGTGTACTGAGAGGGAGTGATGCCTAATCATGCTAAAGTAAAGGCAATTATGGAGTGGGAGCTGCCTAAAAATACATCAGAGGTAAGTAGTTTTTGGAACTTGCTTAGGTATTATTGAAGCTTTATAGAAGGATTTTCGATGATAACCAGCTCTTTGACCAAGCTGTTAAAGAAATGGGCCTAGTTTGAGTAGATCAATCAGTGTCAGGAGAGTTTTGAGAAACTTAAGCAGAGATTGACTTCTAGCCCAATTTTGGTGCTACCGTCGAGCGGTGGAGGTTTTGAGGTATATACTAACACTTCGAGGGTAAGTTTGGGGTGTGTATTGATGTAGTATGAAAAAGTAATAGCTTAGGCCTCTCGTTAGTTGGGATCACTTGAATTAAATCATCCTAACAATGATCTGGAGTTAGCAGTAATTATGCATGCTCTTAGGATTTGGAGACATCATTTGTACGGGGAGACATTCCAAATCCTTACAAATCACAAGAGCCTTAAGTATATCTTAACTCAGAGGCAATTAAACTTAAGGCAAAGAAGATAGATCGAGTTGTTGAAGGATTATGATAGTACTATTGATTACTATATGGAGAAGGCTAATGTAGTGACAAATTCTTTGAGTAAGAAAAGTTCAAGTGTAATGACTAGTTTGAACGGACACAGTATGACACCATTAGTGGAGTTGAGAGCACTGGACAAGAGATTGGAGATTAATCATGTGAGTGGTTTATTAGTGACATTAAATATTCAACTAAAATTGAGAGATAAGATTAGAGAGGCACAAGCTCGGGATTCTTATTTAATACGAATGAGAGAGAGAGTGCAACAAAGTAGGGGGACTAAATTTTCAGGAAGTTCAGATGGAATGTTGGTGAATGGGAGGCAGTGCCAGATGTAGATGGACTATTAGAGGAGATTTTGAAGGAAGCTTATAGTGCACCATATGCTATGTATCATAGTACTATAAAAATGTATCAAAACCTGAGACCTTATTATTGGTGGCCAATAATGAAGAAAGATGTAGTAGAGTTTATATCAAGGTGTTTGACCTGTTAGCAGGTCAAAGCAGAGCATCATGCATAGCAGTAAAATTAAGACCTTAGCCATTTTATCGTGAAAATGGGAGAAAATTACGATAGATTTTATGGTAGCATTATCGAGGACCAAACGTAGACATGATTCAATTTAGGTAATTATAGATAGTTTGATTAAATCATCTCATTTGTTACCTGTACAATAGATAGATTCTTTGGACAAGCTTGCCAAGTTGTATTTTAATGAAATTGTGAGGTTACATAGGGTTCTAATGTCTATTGTATCAGATTGAGATCCGTATTTTAGTTTCTGATTTTGGATAAGTTTACAAACAGTTTTGGGGACTAGGTTGAATTTGAGTACTTTATTTTGCCTCAGTTGGATGGATAGTTGGAGTGTACAATTTAGACATTGGAGGATATGATGAGAGCTTGTGTTCTGAACTTTGAGAGTGATTGGAATAGATATTTACCTTTGATGGAGTTTACGTATAATAATAGTTATCACTCTAGCATTAGTATGGCACCATTTGAGACATTATATAACACGAAGCATAGAGATCCGATATGTTGGGATATAGAGGATGCTAAATTGTTAGAGGGATTAAAGTTAGTTCAAGAGACTATGAAGAAAATAAAGGTGGTAAGGCAATATTTGAAGGCAACTTAGGATTTACAAAAAAATTATGTTGATCAACATCATTGAGAGATGCAGTAAAATATTGGAGATATGGTATTTCTATGAGTATCACTTTGGAGGGGAATTCTAAGGCTTGGTAAGAGAGGGAAGTTTAATCCGAGATACATTGGGCCATATAAAATTATAAAACATGTGGGGCCGTTAGCTTACAGATTAGCATTACTACTAGAGTTATTACAGATTTATTATGTGTTCTATATGTCAATGTCAAGACAATACTGATTAGATCCTAGCTATGTTATATTGAGGCTTGAGATCAAAGTTACAAATGATGTGACTTACAAAGAGGAGCCAGTGGAAATATTGGATAGACAAATTAGGAAATTAAGGAGACGGGAGATTCCAATGGTGCAAGTTTTGCAGAGTCATCATCTTTCTCCAAAAGAGGCGATTTAGGAGGTAAAGGATGAAGTTCAACATCAGTATCCTCATTTGTTTGAATTCTCAGGTACGTAATTTAATTTCGAGGACAAAATTCTTTTAAAAGGGAACTATAAAGCCCATAAAATGAAAAACCCAGCAGCCTGGCCTTAACAATACTACAGAGGGGTATAAATAGAAGCCAATAGCTAGAAAATTATACACTAACGAAAATTAACTTGTCTTCTTCATTTTCCTCTTCATTTTTCCAGTTGGTAAGTATGTAAATGCACCATCTTTCTCTTACATGTGAAAATTTTCTTATGTGTTCCCTTATTTTGTTTGTTTTGTAGCAAATTATGAGGAAATTGTGAAGGTTAAAAACGCCAAAATTTCCTAAAAAGGCATAGGCTTCACATAGGTAAAAATCTTGCAATAATTATATGTCTTTATTTGTGAGTTTTAGTCATACTACACTAGTTTATAGTTGAAATGTATTTTGTGAATGGTTGGGACAATAAATTTAATTCATGGAAAAAATAAAAAATGGAGAAATGTGACTAGAAAATGAAAAATAAAGAGGAGGTAGGAGAAGAGGAGGGGGTGAAGAAGAAGGCAATTTGGGAAAATCGAAGTTGTATTAAGGGGCAAAATAGAAAATGCAAAAATTTAAGGGTAAAATTGAAATTTACTTCCAAAAAGGGTATTTTTTATTAATAAAAATAAATGAGGGTAAAATAAGACTTTTAATAGTTAAAGATATTTTAGTAATTGTGATGGTTAGGTTAAGTAAGGATTTTTTTATAATTAAGAATAGAGTCGAAAAGATAATAATTTGGATTATTATATATAATTGGGTTCAAAATTTTCTAAAATAAGTCTAATAGAATTTTGTAATCTCTAAGTTTGAAAGGCGAATTAAGGAGTAAATTGTCTATTAGAAAATGCAAAAATTTAAGGGTAAAATTGAAATTTACTTCCAAAAAGGGTATTTTGTATTAATAAAAATAAATGAGGGTAAAATAAGACTTTTAATAGTTAAAGATATTTTAGTAATTGTGATGGTTAGGTTAAGTAAGGATTTTTTTATAATTAAGAATAGAGTCGAAAAGATAATAATTTGGATTATTATATATAATTGGGTTCAAAATTTTCTAAAATAAGTCTAATAGAATTTTGTAATCTCTAAGTTTGAAAGGCGAATTAAGGAGTAAATTGTCTATTAGTTGAGTTTGACATTCAGGTAAGGATAACCTTATATTATTCTTTTAGAATAGTGTACAGTTATAGAAACTTTGAATTTTTGTTATTAATAAATTATTTTATAGCAATCATATTTTGAATTAGTGATCAATTAAATTAGTGATTAACAATTACATTTATGGATTTCTAAATTATATGGATTGTGTTTATTTTATTTCACAAATAACTAACAAAGTATAAGGTGATTCACTTTTATATTTTGTTATATATAATGATTTGTATCACTTGTTAATTCGGCGGAAAATGTGTTAATTAAATAGAGACTAATTGATAATATGTTGTATATAAATGGTATAAATCGAGAATTTATGGCTTTCCTAGCATATGCTACACTAGTTGTTCATAGACTGATAGGTTGGTTAAATATGGCAAGCGATGGCTAGGTATGTATCTATGGAGCAGGTATCGAGGCATTATGAGTCCCAAAGATGTCCTATGTCAATGGCCAGATACCAAAGTGGTATCAAGATATCCTGAATCTTAGGGATATTTTGTGCTGATGGCTAAATACTAGAGTGGTACTGAGGCAACAAATTAGATTGAGAAACTGAGATACCCTGTGCTAATATTTATACGTGTAATTCCGTTTTCACTTAGTGAAAGATTATGATGAGTAGAAATGAGCCGACAGACTATTGAATGTAACCTTACTTAATTAAGTAGAGCCTAGGCAATTCAGTTAATTATGAGATAAAACATAAATAATAATAATAAAATAATATCAGTCTTAATCATTATTTTAATAAAATTTTAGATGTTTGTTAATTATTCGAATAAGTTTGAGTAATATTGTATATTTTAGTATTATATGTACGTTTTAATCACTTGAATATTTTTTTTATATTTATATATTTAATTATTTAATTTTAAAGGTATAGTTAGTTACTCTTATTGAATATGTAGCTTATCTCTTGCTACTATTTTTTTTAAGAGAAAGAGAAGTTGTCGATAATTTTAATGTACGTGATTGATAGAGTAGAGTTGACGTAAGTTCAGCGGATTAAATTGAGTAAAATCTTTTATTATATATATTTTTTAATATGACAATTAAGGTAGTTGTGTTTGACTGTTTGTATGGAATAGTTTTGAAACGGACGAATATCCCTTTCTTAAGAAATAATGAGAATTTTGGTCATTAATGTTATGCTTTTCCAATTTTGATAATCGTGGATGAAGAGCGTCTTGAGCGTCAAAGTAAAGGTCCGACATCGTATTACCTTTGGCATACATTAGTAATTTCGGAGTGAAACTAGACAGAGACTTGCAATTGTAATTGTAGAAGGCTGCAGAATGTCGGGAGCGAGTTCACGATGCGTCTTCTGCCAGATTGCCCAAAATGCCACTTCCACTACTCTCCTTCACCATGTGGGTTCTCTCTCTCTCTCTCTTTCTGTCCTTTTCTGCAACAAAATAGATCATTTTTGCTCAATATAATAAAGTTGTGTTTTGGGTTCTGCAGGATGACAAAGTGGTTGCATTTCAAGACATTAGACCTGCAGCTTTCAGGTTTGTCTCCTCATCTACGTTTTTTCCCTTCTTCTATTTGTTCGTTTGTTCTAGGTTCAACGCGACGATTGAGTTTTGTCGAGGATATAATTTGGTGCAGGGCCAAGTGTGTTTTTGGATACCCATTTGGCTTGGATATCTGCGTGTAATTTATATCCTATTGAATCTTGAAAACATCTTGTTTTCAGTTCTGTTAGCGAATGCCTTAATTCATTGTTATAGGACTTTTCCGTAAATTGTATTTGGTTTGGACAAAAATTGTATTAGGCATTATTTGGTGGTTCCTGTGGAGCACATTCCAACGACCAAGGATCTTCAAAGGAGAGATGAAGATTACTCTTTGGGTAAGTAGAGTGCAAACCTGGTCGTTTGCGTGGTTTAAAGCGGAACTTGTAGACGGCTTATTTTGGTTAGTTCTTTCTAAAGACCCTCTGTTTGTCTGCCTCTTGTATCTAGTAAATCATATGCTAGATGTGGGGAAAAATCTTTTACACCGGGATGCTCCTCAATCAGAGCAGTACAGGTACTTATTTTTGTGCAGTAAACTACTATTACTACTACTGCCTTTTGACCTTAAAACTTTCTCTTGGTGAAGGAAACAGAAGACTCCGTAACCACTGAGAACTTGTTAACTGAAATTGAATTATTTAAGTGGAAAAATGTTTTGCATGCTTTATCTTCTACGGACAGCTCTGTTAGATGATTAATTGATAATGGAATTTGATTGGCGGAATTTTGTTTCTTTTGCTTTGTTTTTCTTTTCCTTCTCATTTGAAAGGATATAATTGTTTTGGCAAAGACGAAATATAATCAAAATGATTGGTTTTGTTGTTAATGGTGTGCGGACAAGTCCTTTCCCTGTAACCATAAAAAGTAAAATACATCTTAAAATTAAGTTTGTCATAAAGAGAAAAGACAACTAGAAATATACACAACTAGCTCATTCTGAATCTAAGCAAGGCTTTTAGGCATATAGCTCTTGGTACTTGAATCAGTAATATGGAGATCATTGACAAGAAATGGTTATGGGTTATATTACATCTCATTTGTTGATTTGAATCTTTTTTTCGTTCTCTTTTAGTTAAGTAACCATTTAGACAATTGAAAAACGACATGATCTTGCTAATAAAGACAACTTGTACTGAAAAATGCTGGTTTTGTTGTAAATGATGTGTGCAAGTCCTTTTTGTGTGAGTAGAAAAAGTAGACATCTTAGAAAGAGGAAATTTATAAGAGAAAAGATAACGGAAGTATGACAAGTAGCATATTCTAAAACTAAAGAAGGCTTTTGTTCATGTAATTGACTCCCAATGCTAAAGATCAAGTTGAAGTGTACAGAGATCTTGGACAAGAAATTCTTACAGGTTATATTACATACTCGTTGCTTTTTACGTTTTTCTTTATTTTTCAGTTAAATAACTTAGTAGACAAATGGTCTTAAGCATACATACCTTGAAGCAGAATCAACGCATCAAGCACATTTTAAATATTTTTGTTTGCAACAAACTAGCACCAATTTTCAAGCAACTTTCTTGAGCAAAAATGGCAAAAAGAAGACCTAAAGGGTTGTGTTTTAAATGCAATGAATTTTACTCAATAGGACATGTGCAAGAGGCTTTTCTGGATAGGGCACCGGGAATTCAAAACTGACAAACCATGCAATTACAAACCATAGTAGCTGAGTAGCTGATGTGGGTGTTAGTGGTTCTAGAAGTACGCACAACTTCATCTACAAAGGAGCTATACTAAGTTTAGGCATCATGGTGGGGGAACAACTAGTAAGGTGGTAACATTGCAAGTTGGGATTGATTCTTTCGTTATTAACCTTTATTCTATTTCATCGGATGAGTTTGATGTAGTTTTAAGGATCAAATGGATACAACATTGGGGCCTATTCTTTGGAACTTTGCATCTTTGAGAATGAGCTTCCAATTAGAGGGGAAGAAGGTGCAATGGAAGGGGCTTGCCCCTAGTGTGGGACCAAGAGTGACATTATTATGTGGGCAACATTTGACTTCTGTAGCCTTAGATAAATTGTTGTTTGAGGAATCTTCAAGGTTACCTCTAAGTCGCAATTGTGACCATAAAATTCCCCTTCTACCAAGAGTAGAGCTAGTGGTTGTGTGACCATATTGCTGCCCACATCTCTAGAAAGATGAAATAGAGAAGCAGTGTGGAAAGATGCTACAACAAGGGGTCATAAGGCCGAACAAGTCTCCTTTCTCTTCACTGGTAGTATTGGTGAAGAAGTATGATGAGTCATCGCAGTTTTGTGTTGATTATCAGGAGCTTAATGCCCTTAGAGTTAAGGACAAGTTCTTGACGCCAGTCTTGGATGAATTGTTTGATGAGCTTCTTGGGGCAAAATATTTTACAAGGCTTGATCTTACTTCAGGATGCTATCAAATAAGAATGAATCCCTGCTATGTGGAAAAGATGACTTTTAGAACACATCATAAAAACTTATGAATTTTTGGTAATGGCCTTTGGTTTAACCAATGTTTACTCTACTTTTCAATGTTTGATGAATGAAATATTTCAGGTTTACTTATGCAAGTTCGTCTGAGTCTTCTTTGATGATATCTTGATTTATAATAAAACTTGGATTGAGCACATGCACCGTCTGCTTGGATTTTGATTTGCATCTAGTTCACCATCTCTTTCTTAAGCGGCCCAAATACACATTTGGGGTGGCTCAGGTAGCTTCCTTAAGTCATGTGATTCATGGTGTAGGCATCGAGGTAGACAGAAGCAAAATTAAGCTAATGGTGGATTGGTTTGTCCCCAATTTGGCCAAGTCTCTCAAGGGCTTCCTAGGATTTGTAGGATACTATAGGAAATTCATAAAAGATTATGGGTAATTGGCAGCACCCCTTACAAGCTTACTTAAAAAGGATGCTTACCATTGGAATAACCAAGCAAACTCAGCCTTCAAAACCTTAAAGAAAGCCTTCTTAAAAGCGTCAATTGCCTAATTTTGAGGAAGAATTTATGGTGGAGTGTGATGCATTAGGTAATGGCATCAGAGCGGTTCTACAATAACAAGGCCACTCAATTGCATTCTTTACTAGAAAGTTAGTTGATAGTTAGTACAAGCTCGTAGCCTATGAAATGGAGCTAATTGGCCTCGTGAAGGCTGTAGGTCATTGGAAGCTGTACTTGTGTAGTAGACATTTGTCATTGGAAGCTGTACTTGTGTGGTAGACATTTTCGTATACGAACCAATCACCACAATTTCAAGTTCTTGTTGGAACAAACATTAACTACTATTCTTGAGCAACATTGTTTTTTGAAAGTTAATAAGAACACTTTTCTTGAACAACATTGGATAAGTAAACTAATGGGTTTTGATTTTAGGATAGAATACAAGGCAGAGAGACTTAACCGAGCTACTGATTTCCTTTCTTGGCAAGATGATAGGGATGGTCAATTCCTTGCCATATCCCATCCTCAATCAATAATCTTTGATGCTTTTTGAGAAGAGGTGACCATGATGGCGAACTTGAGGGATTTGTGGAACAAAATTAAAAAAGGAGAAGCTGAATCTGAGTGGCAGTAAAGGATGGGTTGATAGTCTTTTAAGGAAATGCTTACTTACTGTCTATTTCTCCCATAGTACAAACCATTCTTACAGGCATCCATGATATGACCTACGAGGGGATTCATAAGATATTACGGAGGGTGCATAGAGGTTCCTTTTGGGAGGGGATGAAATCTATAGTGGTAGAGTTTGTGTAAAGTTGTTTGGTGTGCCAATGAAATTAGTAGGAAAACTTGCATCCTATAGGGCTCCTACGACCTCTTCCAGTACCACATCTGGGCAAATGTTCCAATGGATTTTATTAAAGGTTTACTTAAAATTAAAGGGAAATTGATTCTGTTAGTGATGGTTGATTGCTTTTTCAAATATGCACAGTTTATCCCACTTACTCTTCTTTTACTACCATATCTATAGAAATATTCTTTTACGGGAATATTTCGTTTGCACGATTTGCCTTAGACAATTGTTTTTGACAAAGATACAAATTTCACTAGCCTCTTTTGGAAGGAACTGTTTCATCTGTCTCGTACAAAATTGACTTTTTCTTTAGCATATCATCCTCAATTTGATGTTCAAAGAGAAGTTACCCATATTATAAAACTATATCTCCCTTGCTTTATTGGGGATAAATAGAGCAAATGGGTTAAGTGGATTCTTTGGGCTGAATATTGTTACGACATCTCTTTCCACTATTCCTTACAAGGTATGCCGTTCCAATTAGTGTATGGAAGAGATCCTCCAAATTTGCTTAGTTATTTTACTGTGTCTGCTCGGGTAGATGCGGTGGACCAAGTCTTCAAAAGAGGTCTATTGTGTTGAAATCTTCTCAGAATCGTCCACTGCAATCACAACAAAGAATGAAGCTCACGTATGACGCAAGTCACCACGAGATTGCCTTTAAGGAGTGGGATTGGGTTTGGTTAAAGCTCCATCTATACTGACAACTCTCCATTGCCAAATGCACTTCCACCAAGCTCTCACGCAAGTATTTTAGCCCTTTCAAGGTGTTGGAGAAGGTGGGATCAATGACCTACAAATTAGAGCTGTTGTTGGAGAGTCGCATATACAATGTCTTTTGTGTCTCTTTTCTGAAAAAGATCGAGGGGGAGGTTCCTGATTCAATTACAGCCCGACCACTTCTTGATGGTCGCCTGCTACCTGTTCCTTAATAGAGGCAGGCAAGAAGTGTTGGTTCGTTGGGAGAACAATTATGACGAAAATGCTATGTGGGAGGACTTTGTGATTGTTTGTAAGGCTTATCCTGAGTTGGAGCTTCAGGAAAAGATCCTTCTCGAGGAGGAGAGTAATCTTGAGGATGCTTTTGTCGGCAAGGTTTATTCAAAGATGCAAGAAAGGTAGCGGTTGATAAAGCTGACATGGCAAAAGGGTTGCTGATAGGGCAACCGAGAGTTAGGCTTGATTCTATTATATTTTATTTAGTATTTTCAAACTACTAGGTTTCAAAGAATCAAGCAGAATTTTATCAAAACGTCGAGTGTGAGGCTAAGACTTTGCCTAGGATGAGTCTATTCCTCAAGTTAACAGCATAGGTTCATCGAAAATAGGGAAGAACAAAGTTAAAGGAAAGGAAGTAGACCTTCTCGTGTCTCAACCTGTGACTAGGTCCTATACCAGGTCTTGTAACACATTTAAACACTAGGCAAGGCATCCTCTGAGCTGTTTTGGTTGCATTCGTTCATTAAATTTGAATTTGACCTTCAAATTATTGTTCCTTGAGAAATCTTTGTCTGATCCTTTGAACAGATTTGGGTTTCATCAACCTCCATTTAACAGTGTTGATCATTTGCACCTTCATTGTCTCGCACTACCCTTCACACCCAGGTAAGCTATTGAACTTTTCGTTCTAATTTCATTTCAATAATCTTTGTAAATTTGGTAAACTTTATGTGCTTGAAATAAGCCTTCTACTCTCTTTCCACATTGAATATTTATGGGAAATCAGGAATATTTATATATGAAGAGCTTGGGCAGATGGAAGCATGTAAAATACTTGCCTTTGGGACCAATTGGATATATTGAAGCTGAGAGTTTGCTAGAGAAGATAAAACCTTCACAGCCAGTCATGTCTTAGGTATGACGTGTGATCTATGACATAAATTGCATGTAACTTCTGTTGTTAGTTCACAAGCATTTGTTAAAGGAGAAAATGAATACCTTGTTTTCCCTGATATGGTTATACATTCTCTATTTGCTCTTTGTAGTTCTAACATTTCCTTTTTCCTTTGGGCATGTGGGTAAGTGACTTTCTTTTGGTCTTTTGATTCTTTTATGCAGGTTGGTGATCGTATCTTAAAAGTATCATCGAGACTCTTCACTTCTTATTGGTACTTGGTGCTTTGCAGCATTATGTATGACGCATCGCCTGATGGTTGGTAAATAGTGCCCTGCTAATTTTCGCAAGGGTGGAAACATCAGTTATTCAATGACCTGCTTGAAAAACTAGGGTTGAATCTTTCCTGTTGATCTAATCAATTGATAGGGTTTTATCGGGGGAGCAAGGGTCCTTTTATGAAAATACATTTCTTGTTACTCGTAATAGGTGGCCCTCCTACTGTCAAAGCTTGAGAGAGATGGTTCCAGATGGAAATTCAATGGATGTTTTTGTATTACGTGTAATATCTTGTTAACTTTGTGTCTGGATTCCCAGTGCATTAACAGTATACCATAAGCATCAGTTTGCATCAGATTGGCTTTCCTCTATTATGCTCCGTCAGGTACAATTTGTCTTCTTACAAGTTATTCCTTTGCTGTAAACATTTACCAATTGATCAGAAATAGGAAATGACAAAAGGTGCCTTTTTTTCTGTACCAAAACATGACTCATTTTATCCCTGCACCTTCTCTCCCTAATATACTCTACGCATTTTGAAAATCCTAATAACTTTGACACCTCATTATTGTAGAAATGTACTAGTAAACAAAACAGCAAAAATAGTAATAACAAATAAAACAAAAGATAATAGAAATCAGTACATAGTTCAAATGACCTTTGCTCTTGATGGTCTGCTGTAATCAGTAGATGTGTTGCTTTGAAAGTTCTTCCTGGGGAATTGGAAGTGAAAGTAGACTTGAGGCTTAACAATACACTCTCCTTATGACTTTCACCTTGTATTCAAGGTGGAACTTGGGAAATTGTTGATCAATGGTGTCATAATGCCCCCACGAAGCCTCAAAGTTCGGAAGTCCCTTCCCATCAGAGTAGCTCTGTTGGTGTCTTCTTAGCTAAATACTTCAAAAGCTTCTCTGACTCCGCTTTCCATTCTAAATCCTCTTGCAACACTTTGGGGAATCTCTTGGCAAGTTATACTAGCCCTAATGGCAACTTGAAGTTCGAAGACATGAAACACAGGGTAGCAAAACTAGAGAGCTCGAGCTTGTGTGCCACCCGACTATATGCCACTGGACCTATCTTCTAAACAATCGTATATGAGCCGAAATATGGGGAAGTGATAGTTTTTCATTTTTCTTTTCGGCCAATGAATTGCTTCGGTAAGACCTAATTTTGAGACAAACCAAATCCCACTTGAAATGAGACATCCTAATGGTGTTAGTTCGCATATTTCATTTTTCTTATGCCAACCCCAATTGTTCTTTTAGCTCTTTACTAATCAAGTTCCTACCTGACAGTTGCTTTTCCAAAGTTGAGTAGGATGAAATTGCATAAAAAACATAAATAATTCTTTAAACTCTTCTTAACAAGTTTGGTTTAACCATCCGTCTCAAGATGATAGGTAGTGCTTTTTTCTCAGCTTTACATGTCGTAGCTAAATTAACTCGGTCTAAAAATGACTCAAATTTTTTTATCTAAATCATATATGATGAACCTTGAAAACCCATGTAGTTTAAAAACATTATTCACAAAAATATTCATTATAATTGTGATTGTAAAGGGATGTTTCATAGCAACGAAGTGCCCATATTTATCAAATTGGTCCACATCCACCATAATAGCGTTGAACCTGGCAAACTTGGGAAGACTTTCGATAAAATCCATTGAAACATCCTCCAACGCATGTTTTAGAATTGATAAAAGTCATAGGAAATTCCTGGGAGATAATTGTCTATTTTGGCAAATAAATTTTACATGATTTAACAAAATTTTTAATATCATTTTTCATATCTTCTCAATATAATTTTGCCATCACCTTTTTTTTATAAGTCTTTAAGAATCTTGAGTGTCCACTAACCATGCTTCTATGAAACTTAGCCAAGATTGCTAGAATGAGAAGAGAAGATTTTGAGACCACATGGCAGTTTTTATATCATATATGTTCTTATACTAACGATTAGTCAAGTTTACCGTCCAAATCGATGCTTAATAGGAATGCCAATTTTGACCTGACTCAGTCCAATTTTGGTCTGAATTGATCAGCCACAGGCCAAAATTATTTGGCCAGACCTCGGGTCGACCAGGCCCAACCTATCAGGTCATAGTTTGGGCCAAGCTAAGAGCAACTCGGGCTCGAATTGGCTCATTGACATCCCTAATACTTAAGGCTTCTTTAATGGCCCTCAATTCTTCATCTCATTCTAATAGTACCATTAGCTCAGTCACATCTAAACATTAAGCAATTGTAATATTCAGTTATGCCGATATTATGTAAACTACATCAATTGCCTTCTTTTCTCCCCCCAATTTATACTTAATTTTAAAATTAAAACCCAACAGTTTGATCAGCCATTTCTGATGTTCTTATTACGTAAGTCACTACTCAAGAGGAGCTTCAGACTTATTTGGTTAGTGTGAATAAGAATTTTTGATCTATAAGATAGTGACGCCATTTTTGAATAGCAAACACTATCAACTTCAGTTCTCTTTTGTAAACCAACTTCAATTGAGCTTGCCCCTTAAGTGCTTGACTATGAAACGCTATAGGTTAGTTTTTTTGTAATAGAATAGTCCCCTCTCCTATGCCTAAAGCATCCGTCTCAATCTCAAACTGCTCCTCAAAATCAGGCAAGGCTATGATAAATATTGTTTTCATAGCCCATTTAAGTTTTATAACAGCCTCTGTAGGTTCATTATTGTAAAGGAAGACATTTTTCTTTAATAAATTAGTTAATAGAGCTATAATTTTGTCATATTCTTTGACGAATCTTCAATATTAACCTATCAACCTAAGGAAGTCCCTTAATTCCTTTTAGATTCGTAGGTATAAGCCATTGTTCCATCACCCTCACCTTTTAGGGTTGCCTCAAATACTTGTTTAAGTTTAACAAAAACAACACTTTTTAATGTTAGTAAATAATCAATAAGCATTTAGCAGAGAAAATACCTTTCTCAAGTGTTATGGACGTCGATCCAAAGAGGTGTTGTAAACCAATATATCATTGAAGAACACTAACTCTCCTTTCTTCAATATCATTTTAAACATAGGAATCATCATCAATTGATAAGTGGCAGCGGTATTTTTAAGTCCAAAAAACATGACTAAAAATTCATAATGACCTTTGTGGGTGTGAAAAGTTATTTTAGGCACATTTTTACTCTTCGCCCTTTTTTAGTAATACTTTGACTTGAAATCTAATTTTCAGAACAGACAAGCTCCTTTCAATTTATTAAGTAACTTGTTATTTTTTGAAATGGTAAATTCATTAGGTATTATTACTTTATTTAATACTTGATAGTCAATATAAAATCTCTAAGAGCTATTGACAATCAAAGAAAAAGAAGAAGACAGAAAAAGATCCCAAACTTTCCTTACACAAAGAAGGCATGAGGGCTATGGGTTCTCTTGCTAACGAAAATCCTAACGAAAACCCTAATAATCATGCATCGTCCATAGAGGAAGATGATCAGCGTTCTCGGAGTGTTAGGAGGAAACGGAAGGATCTGGAGGTTGTGGATAGGGGTTCTGAGGACTGTGTTGAGGTACCCCCGGAGACTCAAAAGAAGTCTTTCATGGAGACTCTTGTGGGTTCGAAGATTTTGCATGGGGCTAATCCCCATGGGCACTCGACGGCTCAAAATTTTGACTCCAACTATGACTTGGAGGATGATGAACTTGAGCAGGAAGGTGAATCTGAACCTTGATTGTTAAATTGTTAGGGCGTAGCATAGGATATGGCTATTTGTCCAGGAGATTGAAGGAACTGTGGAAACCTAAAAAGGCGATGGACACTATTGCTTTGGATAATGGTTTATTCCTTGTCAAGTTTCAGGATGCGGAGGACCTTAAGCATGCTTTATTATCCGGTCCTTGGATGATTGCTGACCATTACCTTATTGTTAGGAGGTGGTATCCTGAATTTGACCCTAATGTTGACGTACTTGAAAAACTTACAGCTTGGTTCCACTTCCCTTGTTTACCTATTGACTACTATGATGAGCAATTTTTATTGCGAGTAGGAGAGCAAATTGGGACTCCTATTAAAGTCGATATGAATACTAGATTGATAACTAGGGGTCACTTTGCCAGAATGTGCGTTGAAGTTGATATGAAAAAACCCCTTTTGTCAAAGTTCAAAGTTCGACGGAGGATCCGATTGATTGAGTAAGAGGGACTGCATCTAGTATGTTTTGGTTGTGGTCGTTATGGTCATGTCCAGGAGCTTTGCCCTAACAAGTTGGGGTCTGATAATGGTGATAGAGCTCATGTAGCTCCGGTTACAGAGAAAGCCCCTAAGAAGGTTTTTGATCCTGTGGCCACTGAGGATTTCAGGGAATGGATGTTGGTCAAACATGGCAAGAGGAAAGGTCCTGTTGGACAAGGCAATAAATCTTTGAACTCGGGTCGTGTGGGAGGCAAGCCTGGTCCTTCAACCTTTAGGGGTGGCAGCAAGTTTTAGGCCTTGTAGGATGGTGAGGTAGGTGATGTGGTGAGGAAGGATGTAGCTCCAAATACTGCGCCAGTGGTTGTCAACTCGGGTCATGTTTCTAAAAATAAGAACTTTGAGTTGCTTTCAAACAATATCAAGAAGATAGTTGGGTATTCAAAGATTCCTGTGCAGTCTAAATCTAGGGGAAAACAGAAGGGAATGATGGATTTGGGACCTTCTAGACGTTGCATTATTCTCAGCATCATTTTGTGGGGTCTAAGCCTTCTAGGCATTCAGCAACTGAGTCTGAACACGTGGTTGTTATGGGAAATAGAAACAATGTAGAAGGCTCGCAGTGGGTGGTTAATCATGAGGTTAATAAGATTGGGTTAGGGGGATTTCAAAATGGTGAGTTAATAGCTCCCAATCATTTTGAAGACCCCTCAAACCCTTATCACGCTGCTCCTGTTGACTCTAGCCTTCATAATGTTGACCATGTTCTTAATTCTTAAGCGGATAATAATGATGTGGTTCTTACTATAGCAAAATCATCTATTGAAGCCTTTGAGTCAGGTGTAAATAATGTTGCGATGATGGATTCTCACCCTGTGGGTGAGGAGATGGAATCTTAAGGAAGTTTTTTGCTTCTTAATTGTTTTCTATTTTTGATAATGATAATTTGTGCTTGGAATTGTCAAGGAGCAGGATCGTAGGAATTTCGTAGAGCTTTTAAAGAATATCAACGTATGTTTAAAATTGATATATTTTTGCATTGTTGAGCCACGTATTAGTGGTGTTTTGGCGAATAATGTGTGCAAGAAACTGGGACTTGAAAATTGGATTAGAGTTAAAGCGGTTGGTTTTAGCAGTGGCATTTGGGTGTTCTAGAATCCGGTTGGTTTCACGATCCAATTAGTTAATTTAATCCTCAATTTCTTTATTGTGATGTCCTTAAGTCTGATGGTGAGGATTGGAGGGTGCATTTTATCTATGCTAGTCCGAACTTGCATTTACGGAAGCTTTTATGGGAGACTATTGGAGTGTCAGTTAACAATGCTATTTCTAAGCAAGTTTTCCTGGGTGATTTTAACTCCACTGTTAGCGTGGAGGAAACTTCTGGATATCTCTCGAATCGTTCAGCGGGTTGTAGGGATTTCTCATCTTGGAATTTTGAGAATTCGTTGATTGATTTGGGCTTTGAAGGTATACCTTTTACATGGAGCAAGAATTGTGGTCCTAATAATGTTAAAATGGCCAGATTAGACCGATCCCTTTGTACTGAAGATGGGAGGTTGTATTTTCCTCAGGCTTTTATTCTTCATTCTCCGAAACTGCACTCTGATCATGTTTCGTTAGTGTTGTCTCTTTCACGGTCTGAGTCGAGTTTCACTAGGAGGTTTCGGTTCCAAATTGCTTGGTTGCATCATCCGAATTTTAGAAACTTTGTTAGCAATGGTTGGGAACATGGTTTGAACGTTCTGGAGGCTCAAGACAAGCTGGCTGGTGAGTTGCAACAATGGGGTTCAGATGTTTTTGGTTGCATCTTTTGGCGTAAACGAAATCTCATCAGTAGGATTAATGGTGTGCAGAAACGTATGGCTTTTCATTGGAGCCGGCAATGGGTGAAATTGGAGCTCAAATTAAGAAAGCAATTAGAAGAAGTGTTGGCCTAGGAGGAGCTTTACTGGTTCCAGAAATCCAAGGAGGAGTGGATCGTTTCCGAGGATAGAAACACAAAATATTATCATTTAGCAGCTCTGGTTAAAAAAAAGAAGCCAAATGTTGTCCGCTTGAAGGATCAGAACGGGGATTGGATTGAGCAGCCAGCTTTGGTAAGTACTTTAGTGAATGATTTCTTCAAAAATTTATATTCAGTGGAAGATGGTTTTGTATCTCAGGAACTACCTACTGGTAATTGGCCGATACTCTCTGATGATTTATTAACTGATTTGTCCAAACCTTTCAGTAGAGATGAAGTTTTTGCGGCATTAAATTCTATGGCTCCTTTTAAAGCTCCAGGGCCTGATGGTTTTCAGGCGGGTTTTTATCAGAAGTTATGGAATGTTTTAGGGGATGATGTGTCTAATTTTGTGATTTCGATTCTAGAGGGTGATCTCATTCCCCAAAAGCATAATGAAACGTCGTTGGTTCTAATTCCCAAGGTCTAGAATCCTGAGCTTCCTTCTCAATTTCGGCCTATTAGTTTATGTAATGTGCTCTATAAGCTTATCACTAAGACAATGGTAATTCGGATTAAGAGTATTGTGCAATTTTTAATTGGTCCTGAGTATAGCAGTTTTATTCCGAGTAGGCAGATTGTGGATAATATTGTTATTTATCAGGAGGCTATTCACATTGTGTCGGATTTAAAGGGGTCAACGGGGTTTATGGCCATTAAAATTGATTTAGAAAAAGCGTATGACAAGTTTGATTGGAATTTTATCCAGTGGACGCTACGAATGGCTAAGTTTCCTGATTCTTGGGTGACTAATATTATGAAGTGTGTTTGTTCAACTTCTATGTCGGTTCTTTGGAATGGTACAAAGCTGGATTCTTTTTCACCTAGCAGAGGCATTCGGCAAGGGGATAGGCTTTCGCCTTACCTTTTCGTGCTTTGCATTGAGCATTTAGCTCACCTTATTAGAAATTCTGTTAATATTGGTGAATGGAAACCTCTCCCCATTTGTCGACGAGGTCCACATATCTCTCACCTCATGTTTGCGGATGACATGGTGTTATTTGCAGAAGCCTCGGTCTCGCAACTTACTTTAATTATGCATATTCTGGATTTATTTAGTAAGGCTTCGGGTCAGAGAGTGAGTCTTTCGAAGTCCTCTCTTTTTGTATCTCCTAATACTGATCTTCTTGTAGCGGCTCAACTATCTTCCATAGCGGGTATTCCTCTAGTGAATGATTTGGGGAAATATCTGGGCACCCCTACATTTCATGGCCGGGGTAGTCATAGTTCTCATAGTTATATTCTAGATAAGATGAAGGACCGTTTGGCGGGGTGGTGAGCAAGCAATTTATCCAGGGCAGGTAGAATTACACTAACTAAATTGGTTTTGAATGCCATTCCAATTTATCCGATGCAGTTTAGCGTGTTTCCGTGTTAACTAATTGATGAAATGGAGAAGTTATGTCATGAGTTCATTTGGCATGGCTCTTCTAATGAGCGCAGATTACATTTGGTGAATTGGGAAACGGTCCAGAGGCCTAAAGATGAGGGTGGTTTGGGTGTTTGTAATCTGCGTAGAAGGAATCAGGCTCTAGTGGGTAAGCTGGGATAGAGGTTGCTTCAGAACCCGACGACGTTATGGATGAAGTGTTTAATTAACAAATATTCTTTTGGGCAGTTATCTCGTTTTCTTAGTAAGAAAACGAAACTTTCACCAATTTGGAGGGCAGTTTTGCAAGGCCTAGAGCTAGTCAAGCGAGGAGAGATTATTGATGTACATAATGGTGTTCATACTAATTTTTGGTTTGATAATTGGTTAATGGTAGGACTGCTTTTCCGTTTTACTATGAGAGATCTTTATGACGACGAGAAGTTGAAGTCCATTAATCAATATTGGGAACCAGACGTTGGTTGGAAGTTCCAGGAGCTGCTTGATGTGTTGCCTGATAACATTCTTGATTTGTTGAAGCCTTTCTTTCTCTCGGATGTTGCCGATGATGGGGATCGCAAGGCTTGGCTGCTATCTAAGGATGGTGAATACTCGGTTAAGAGTAGGTATAATTTGTTGCATGCTAATTCAGCACCTTCTTCCCAAGTTTAGAAATTATTGTGGAAGGTTAAGATCCTAGAACGTATTCGTTTGTTTATTAACGTATTTGTTTGTTTATTTGGGAGGTTGTTTATGGGAAAATAATGTGTAATGCGGAGAGAAAGAAAAGACACTTGATTTCTAATGATATCTATTTATTATGTCATTCGTGGGCTGAAGATGTGATGCATGTTTTTCGAGATTGTCAATTTGCTCGAGATTTATGGGAGATGCTTAATGTGTCTTCTTTCTCTCCACAGTTTTATACTTTTGCAGGTGTTGGTGATTGGGTTTTACTTAATATTCGTCTATTTGTAAATCAGATAGCGGGTATTGGATGGGACAGTGTGTTTGCGTTTGCAATTTAGTTTCTGTGGAAGGATAGAAATCCATGCTTATTCCAAGGTTCATGTTCGAATCTAGAGCATTTAAAATTGGTGGTGCTAGATCAAGCTAGGTGCTCGCAAACGGCTTGGAAAGCTGACCCGTTGCAACTTGTGTCATCATCGCCTTCAGTTTCTTTCATTATTTGGTTGCTTAGTATTTCTGAGGGCGTGGTGGTTAATTCAGATGGCAGTGTTGCAGGATGTCCGGGAAGAGCTGATTGTGGTGGTGTTTTTCATTTTCCGTTAGGTCACTGGTTAGGTGATTTCCAACATAATTTGGGCATTTGTGTTGTGGTTGAGGCTGAGCTTTGGGATATTCTTCATGCTTTAGAGTTTGGGTGGCAGCATGGGTGGAGAAAGATGGAGATACAAACTGATTCAGCTACATCCATTGCTTTGATTTCGAATGGTGGGCATCTTCCTTTTCGCCTGCGTAATCTGGTGTTGAGATGCAAGCAATAGTTAGGTCGTGATTGGGTTGTCGATTTAAAGAAGATTTATAGAGAAGCCAACGAAGTTGCTGATGCGATGGCGAAGAATGTTGTGGGTCTTGCTAATGGTGTGCAATGGTTGGATGCTCCGTCACCGTTTGTGAGTCAGTTACTGCTAGCTGACTTAGTTGGTATTATGAGGCCAAGGATTTTGTAATCTGGGTTAATTCCCTCATCAGTTAAAAAAAAAGATCTTTAGCTTACATCCTTCTTTTTAACTAACAACACTAGACTCAAAAATAGGCTTATACTCGGCTGAATGATTCCTACTGTTAACATTTCTCCAATAAATATCTTAATCTCATCTTTTTGGACATGTGGATAATAGTGAGATCTTACTTTAATTGGGACAATTTCAAGCTTTAGATTACTCTCGTGACTTCTATCTAATTTTTTTTTAAATCAAACTAAACATTGAAACAGTCAAAGGAAAAGCTTAAGGTTTAAAAGTTCAACCATTATTAAACTACTATAAAGTCAGTATATAGTAAATAAGAAGAAAAAATTATAAGAAGAAAAAATTATAAGAAGAAAAAATTACGAGATTAAGTAAAAATAAAATATTTTATTGAAATAAAAAATACACAAATGTCTATATTATATTATGAACTAATAATAAATATAATATAATAATTAAAACTAAATCTAATCTAATATAAAACTTAAAATAACAATAAAAATCAATGTTGTATTTTTGAAGGAGGTTGTGTCTTATCATTGCCAAATTTTCCAAATTCTCCAACGTTATCAAAAGACTCGTAAGCTACACTTTCATCCAAAGTATTTACATCAATTTCTTCTACTACTTTCAAATAAATTACAAATTTGTAACGTATGAAATTATTATCAATTGTAAAATTGTAATACATTATACATTATGCTTTTAACTTAAATATGAATAAAATAAAATATGAACTAACCATTAGTAGTTTTTCTCATTTCATTCCTTGTAACAAAAGTATTTTCTTCATAAATTGCCTTTTCAAGTTCATTATAATCAAGATCAGGCGATGGTTCTTCTTCTTCAATCCAAAAATTAGTATAGTCAATACAATCAATATCAACTGGATCATACATTCTCTTCTTACTAAAAGTTTTGAATACATAATAAACAAATTATAAACTCAATAATAAAAAATAAAATAAATGAAAAAATTATAAAATACTTGTTCTTCATTCTCAAATTATAGGTAATGTAAACAAAATCATTAAGTCTTTGATGTTTATATTAATATGTTAAAAAGCACTCTAATTACATTCACAACCTGATGCAAAAGCTATTTGACTGAGTAATCTAATAACGAATTTTCTTAAAGTTGGAGCAGTTCACTTAATAATCTCCACCACTCATATGTATTTTAAATCAATAGTTATGAAAAATAAAAATATATAATATCAATAAGCAAGGAATGAATTAAAAGTATAAAAACTTACTAAACTGCAATTTTTTCATCATAAGTTCTCTCTTTACTGATGATTTAGCAAAACCCTTTAAACCTTCAAGATACAATTTAATTTCATTTGTCGCTTATGAGTGCTCTTTATTAAAGAAAATACCTTTGCATTCAATCACATCAAACAAACCTCCCATAATATGATTTGTACATACATCTCCACTATATATGCAATAAGGATTGAGAAAATAAGTTGTTAAAGTGAATCCTTTAAGTAAGATACTTATCTCATCATTA
>JANZXR010000172.1:35611386-35624745 GCA_027575705.1 Erythroxylum echinodendron | reverse complement strand
AATAAGTTGTTAAAGTGAATCCTTTAAGTAAGATACTTATCTCATCATTAGTCAAGAATATATATATATATATATATATATATATATATATATAAAGGGAAGAAGAAATTGTACAAGCCTATAAGGCTTGTACATTTTCTTCTTCCTTTTAAAAAGATTTATAATTGTTTTGTGAGCTTTATACATATCATCATATATATACCCAAAAGATGGCTTCTCATATGAGTCAACAATCCTCAATAACCTTATAAGCAGAGTCATAGACTTCACAATGATCAAGTAAGCATCCCAAAACATTAAAACTCAACATACATTACGCGGACGAAACTGGACAAAACCGAAGGCTTTTCAACACAAAAACAATTTGGGAAAAAGTGAAGATGAAGAATGAAGATGAAAAAGGGCTTCATCTTCGTGTTTAAAATAACACAAAAATGATGTCATTTGTTCTTTAAGAACTACTCAAAATTTGGTGACGGTTTCAGGAAAACATTGTCAAATGTAGAGAATAGGCGATGAACTCAAAAAAATGTAGCCCAATGTTAGCCCTTTGGGGACGATATCATGGAATCGTCACTAATGGGTAGATCATTAGTGACAAATAGTGACTAATGTCGCCTAAGGGTTGATCTTTGGGTGGCGTTTTTCCTTAAACATCACTAGCTTATGGATTTGGTGACAATTTTATAAATCGTTGCCAAATCTTTTCATATATATGTATATATATTTATCAAATTTTATGTCATATAGAAATTCTATAAAATAGTATATAATTTATATATAATAAACAGAGTTTTGTGACATCAGATAAAATTGTCAAATCATATATTTTAAAAAAGATAAATAAAAAGTATAAATCTATGCAATATTAATTAATTTTGTGTTTTTAGTTTTATAAATTTTTGAAATGACATTGTTGTTAGTTAAATTTATTTTTAGATTTACAATCATTATCAATAATATTAAATTTGATTTTTAAGAATATGATATTAATATTTAATATTGATTTCCACTTTTTTTACTATATTACAATTATTTTTAATTGTATCGCAATGAATATAATTATATATGGTAATTGATATAATGATATATGAATATATGAATAATAAGTGTAACTAGTATAATGATTCATTAATGTATACATAATAAATAAGTTTTCTCATATCTTATTTATATAGAATTTCTACAATGTATAGAGTGTAATATATATGAATAGTTTTTCGACGAATTATAAATAGAGTTTTACCTTTTCCTGATGATTTTGGTATTCGTCGCCAAAGTGAAGCCAAAACTATGTCGAACCTAATTACCCAACTGTAGGCATAAATCTTTTGGATAAAGCATGCAAACAATTAGGGGCTCAAAACAGGGCTCATTTTTACAAGCAACAAACATTCTACTTACAAAGGAATAAAAATGACAACGTAACCTACAGTTACTAACAAACGAAAAAATGACAACATTGTTGTAAGCAGCAAACAAGGTAATTTATCTACGATGTTGTTTTATAAATAAGGTAAATAAATCCTCCCCTATAGAAAGAGTCTCCAGATGCTTCGTAATTAGGGTAGAACCATCAAAGGCGATCTTCTTCTCCAAGCTAGTCAAGTTGCAAGGTATGAGTTCCTCTGTCTTGCTTCTAACCTTTTCTTCTTCTTTTTACCTTTGGTTGTTGTTCTGTAACAGGTAATCATATGCTTTCTCTTGGAGGAGTCATAGATCACTCCCATCCCAGGTGAAAGTTAACCCTCAAGGTATGAAATTACTTGATTCCATCACAGTAGCTCTCTCTATGTTTGATGAGGGGCCCGGAGACCCAACTCCTTTTATCAGAATAGTGACTTTAGAGGAAAGCACACTTAATTCTACATCCCCTAAACATAGTACAAACATAGTTAAAATTCTCAACCTTATCATATGACGTTGTCTTAATTAATAGATTATAGAATTAACATTACTATAATGTTGGAAAATTCAAATAAAAAGTCTTCTATTCTTAAAGATGTCAAATCACTTATTAATCTGTGGCATGTCTCTGGGGTTTTATTTATCTTTAAAGGTGATTGGCTAATATAGAATGTGCTTATGCATGGAATTTTCGGCTAGTTAAAAACTTAAGTTCCAATGATCTTTCCTTTTTCTGTGAATATTTTGTTAATTGCATATAACTTCATATAATTTTTCATTTCCTTATTAAATTGTACACTTTGCTTCTTTATTAATTATACCTATGACTTGTTTTTGTTTATATTGATTTTTTAAAATAAAATTGTTAATATGAATTCATTGCAAAATGTCAATGTGGCAGATAGTTTCCGATGGTGGAAATGAGCTTCGATGGGAGGTATCTAGCCAAATTTTCCCTCTTAAAGAACAAATCAATGCACAACAAATTTGCTTATCAAAGTCTAATCATTGCTTGCCTTCACTAGCTAATCTTCTTCTTCGAGGTTTTTAGTATCATCTGAATTAGCTCTCTTTCTTTATTATTTGTATCTTATTTTCTGTTAGAAAGCTATCAGATGAATGTGTGATTGTATATAATATATGTTGTGTAGAGCTTCCTTAAACCTTCAAGAGAATGTACATGAAAATGGAGGCGATGGTGTTGTCTCGATGGTCCTACAAGATTAGGGAAACTAGTTGTTTTGGAATAATTATCCATTGCAAAAACTATGTCTATTCATTGTAACGATGATGGAGTCATTCAATTAGGTATGCATGTGTTAGAATTTGGGTTCTTTGTACCATTTGATTTAGCTTTTTAAGTTTTTAGGATTTAATTTTTCAAAGGATTGTGAAGAAATTAATGTGATTATTCTATACTATTTGTTCCTCAGGTCAAACACATGGTACATGTAGTTAATCTAATTCAATGATCCATATTGCATTTGAAAAATCGTTCACTATACCTTTTGCTAGTTTAGTTAAAGTCAAAAAGTTGTTAGAAGAGGGTGTCAATAAACCAACTCCTGGGGGAAGATCTTTGTCTGTTTCACTTGATGCCTTCTAACATCCATGGAGTCTTCTTGGGGATCTAGACATTGGGAACTCCTTTACCATATCTACTGAGTCATATGTCACCTAGAATCTAGAAAAGTAATTATTTCTTTTTCATTTCGACGGAATAGGCATGAAACTTTATTTATTGTTTTTTTGTCAGAATTGTTAAACTTCTAATTAAAATCTTGTATTATTTACCATATATTATTATATTATATTACTTACCATATATTATTATATTATATTACTTCCAATATATCATTTTTTATTGTTTTTTTGTAAGAATCATATATCATTATATTACAAACTTTATGATAAAATTATTTGAAAATTTGTGACATCATATAATTTAAAAGAGAAAAAAATAAAATGTATAAATCTATGTAATATTAATTAATTTTGAGTTTATAGTTTCATAAATTATTTATGATTTGACATTTTTGTTAACTAAGTTTATTTTTCCACTTAGAATAATTTTCAATAATATTAAATTTGATTTTTCTCAATATAATGTTTAGTCATAAACTAATCAAGTTAAAATTAGTGAATTCATAATTATAAATAAGAGAGTTAGTTTGTTATTAAGCATTTGGCGACGATTTTTGCATTTAGAATCATTGTCAATAATATTAAATTTGATTTTTCTAAATATGATGTTTAGTCACAAACTAATCAAGTCAAAGTTAGTGAATTCATAATTATAAATAAGAGAGTTATATTGTTATTAATTATTTGACAACGATTTTCATTCGCGACAATTTACAACATCACTGCCAATAACTTACCAAACCGTTGCCAAAGGATAAATCACTTGCAACGATTTCTAAATGCGTCGCCAGAGGCTTACCACTTGGTGATGATTCTTTTTAATTGTCACCAAAAACTTGCTAATTGGCCACGATTCTTTTGGCGACGATTCTAAACATAGTCACCAAAATCTCACATTTAGGTACAATTTTAAAATCATTGCAAAAAAACATAGCCAAGTGTCCTTTTTGTTGTAGTGTTATTTATTAGAATCTAGTCTTTTTTTTTGCACATCTAATGGTCTTATATTCAATGGATTACCTAAATTGAAATTTGGCATGAAATGTATGATTGAGGCTTCATGCCTAGTGATGTGTCTTTTAGTTTACACCATTTCCATTTTGAAATAATATTATTCTTGTCTGCATTGAGAGAGGTATCATATGACCTTTAGAATGAATGGACTGCATGACACATATATGTGGTTTAGTGACCATAGATTTTGAGACAGAGAAATGCTTTTGTTGGGGAGGTGAGATATTTGAAATCTATATGAGTATAAAAAAAAAACACCTCTATTAGACTCATTTTGTTTTTGTTTGGTTATCTTACATATTAAACTGTATAGAGCACATAAGTGTTTGAAACATGTTCTTCACAAAGTCCAGGGAAGCCTCAGCTCGTGATGCTTAGGAAACTTTACATCATTTTTATTTGTTGAGTTTTCAAGGATAAGAGCGGGGATGATAGTTGTTATGCAATTATAGTAAACTTTGAAACTTAGAAAACTCGACCAAATCACACACATCTTGTTTGATGAGATTAACTCCAGCTAGCAGAGCCTTGAAAGTGATATTGATCATTGCTTTACGAAAATAGTGAGATAGGAAATTTTTGTGTGCAAAGAAAATGCTTAGATAAAGTCCACAAAACTCTTGGCTTAGGTAGATTAAAATGAATCCTTATTTAATTGGAATTGTAAATATCAGGGAATATAACTAATCTGTTTTAGTATAAACAACCACTAGCATGTTATCCTAACGTAATGCAAATGATAAAACTTGGGATTTTGAGATTTGAACAACAAATGGATTAGAAACTGTAATTATTAATCTGTTAATTGTAACACGTAGCATAGACCTTATTACAAGTCCCGGATTGTTCACGAAAGAGTTAAAAACGAAGGAAATATAGAATACCTAATTTCAGTTCCATCTTGACTTTCGAAGCAGATTTTATGGCCAAAACAAGCTCCAATCTCCCGATACCTTCACAAAAAAATGTTCACTGACATGTGGTTAACGCCTTTATACAATCTTCTCAATATGTAAGAGTTCTCAACGATTCAAGGGATCCGTATGCTTACGAATGATATAAACAACTGTAGGAGACTTTAACCTTTGTATATAGCTTCCATATCGGGCATCCCCATCACAAGTCCGATATGGGTCCGGTCCACACGAATTGGGATCAATTTTCCTCTTGGACTTTGACTCATTAATTTAGGTCATTTATTAGGTCACTTTATTACCGTTATTTGGATCAAATTACGTAACTTAACCTATAAGTTATTGAAAAATTGAAAAATACAATTAAGAGTTGTCTAACATAATGAGAAAGGACAAAATTGTCCAACATTTTCCCGTTTGGAAAATCATTAATTGCCGTTTTGATTCAAGTTTAAAAATAGTTTGAAAACTTAGTTAAGTCACACTATTGCTACCAAATTTAAAAATTAAAAATATTTGATCCAAGGTAATGAAAGTCTAACATTCCGTCCTGCAAGGCTTTTGATACCTAAAAATATCAAACATATGTATCATGTGTGAGACAGGTCTAATATAATCTCAAATATCTAATACGTTACTAAATATCTAATACTTTACTAACATGAATAGGAAAATGGAGGATGGCAAACTAGGATGATACTTGTATGATTTAATATGTATTATCTTCATTTGTAGGTCTCGATTTGTCCAACTTTATGCTAAATTGCATGTGTTAAACTGCGGCAGAGAAATCCTGCTTTTTCTTACCAAATGCTAAATAGCATTAGAAAAAACCTTATTTTCTCTTACCAGATGCTAAACAACATTAAATAAAACTTCTATATTCTCTAACTGAATGCTAAATTGCATTAGAGGACCTTTATAGAATTGTACCTTATATCCCCTTATGCCATGTCAAATTTATGGATAGCTGCACTAAATTGTACGTGTCTAAATGATATAGGCTCAAGGTCAATTTTTATATATGCCCAATGACCTTTAAAATGCTTAAGATCAATACATCTTAAGGCTTTCATATGTATTACAACTATATACATGAACAGTTATTACTGAGGATAAAAAGATGATCATTTATTTTAATAAACAATCATAATGTCATAATATATTAAAATGTACAAACATTTAAGGAGCAAATACAATAATCCCTAACTACTGTTGTTTAAGGACCTTAACATGCCTACACTGAATATATGTTTAATAAACACTAGTAGGTGAAGTCCTTTAGTCAATGGATCAGCTAACATCTCCTCAGTCCTGATATGCTCCACCTTTCTGAATCAACTCCTTTATAGTCAAGTATTTGACCTCTAAATGCTTGACCCTGCGATATTATTGTTGTTGTTACGGAAAAACACTGCAATAAGATTATCACAATATAAACGAATGAGTCTAGCTACTGAATTTACCACAGACAACTAAAAAATAAAGTTTCTGAGCCAAACCGCCTGTGTAGCAGCTCCATAACATGCAATAAACTCTGCATGCATGGTTGAGGAAGTTAACAATGTCTTCTTGACACTCTTCCATGATACTTCACCATCTACCAACATAAAAATGTATCCTGAAGTAGATTTGTAATCATCCAGACACATAGCAAACTCAGAGTCTGTGTACCCTGTGAGTTTTAAATAGTTGACTTTTCTATATGTCAACGTATAATCCTTAGTATCTTTTAGGTATCTCAACACTGGCTTAACTACATTCCAATGGTCCATACCTAGGTTAGCCAGATATCGACCTAGCAGTCCAACAGCAAATACAATGTCCAGTCTAGTGCACACCTGGGCATACATCAGGCTACTAACTGCACTAGAGTACGAAACATTCTTTATAGCCTCTCTCTCAATTTCATTCCTTGGACACTGTGACAAAGATAATCTCACACTATGAGAGATAGGTGCTGCAATAGGTTTATAGTCAGCCATATTAAATCTTTGTAATGATATGCTCTTTGTGAGAGGCTCAATGAGTGTTGAGATCTGTCCCAGTGAATCTATCTACTAAGGACAAAGGATGCTTCACCTAAATCCTTCATGTCAAACTGTTTGGCCAAAAGTTGCTTTACCTCATGCAACATGGTCAAATCATTTGATACGAGCAAGATATCATCCACGTACAGTAATAGGAAGATAACTTTGCACCCCCTGACCTTATAGTATAAGAATCTTTTGACTTTGTTTTCTACAAAGCTGAATAAGGTCAAAACCTTATCAAACTTTAGGTACCATTGTCTAGAAGCTTGTTTCAGATCGTATATTGATTTAGTCAACTTACAAACTTTGTCAGTTGCATCTTGATCCTAAAATCCTTCAGGTTACTCTATATAGACCTCCTCATAAAGGTCACCATTCAGGAAAGTAGTTTTAACATCCATCTGATGTAGCTCTATGTCACCATTCAAGAAAGCAGTTTTAATATCCATCTGATGTAGCTCTATATCATAATAAGCTACTATTGTCATAATCACTCTAAATGTATCCTTCGAGGATATAAGAGAGAAGGTAATATTGAAGTCAACTCTTTTTATCTGAGTGAATCCTATAGCAACTAAATGCACCTTAAACCACTTAACTTAACCTTTTGTGTTCTTTTTGGTCTTAAATAGCCACTTACAACTGACAGGCCTCCCATGTTTAGGTAAATTAACAAGCTCTCATACCTTATTATGCCTCATAGATTGCATCTCATCCTTCATTGCTTCCTACCACAAGTCCAAATGGGGTCTAAAAATGAATTTTGTAAATGTAACTGGATCCATAACGTGTCCAATATCATAGTCTTGCTCACCCAAATAGACTATGTAATCTGACGAGATAGCAGGTCACCTCTCTCTGATAGATCTGCACAATTGCATAGATTCTTGTACCTTAGAAACCTCTTCTTAAACATGTATAGGTCCATGTGCCTGTATAGGCATGGTAATTGGTCCTTCATCCACCGGACTTGACTGTATAAGGGGCGGATACGAAATAATCGTAGTATTCATCTTGCTATCTCCTGAAGGATGTGAAAATCCTCCCTCATCATGGACATCATATTCCAGAAAATTAGTCGTCTGCGATTCCACTAGTCTGGCCCCACCTTCTCTACAGTAAAATCTGTAGCCCTTAGAGTGATCGGGATAACTAACTAAATAGCAACGAGTAGAACGAGGTTGCAATTTACTCTCATAAGGATTATATAACCTTACCTCAGCAAGGTAGCCCCACATACGAATGTGTGCAAGGCTTGGTTTCCTATCAACCCAGAGTTCAAAAGGCGTCCTTAGTACTAACTTACTTAGAACTCTATTTAAGATATACAATGCTGTCTTTATGGCTTCATCCTAAAGGTATTCGGGTAGGTTAGTCCTACTCTACATTGACCTCATCATGTCCTTTAGGGTGTGATTGCACCTTTCGGCTACACCATTTTGCTCAGGACTACTTGACATAGTGAACTAAGTTACTATTCCAACTGATTCTAAATACTTGACAAAAGGACCTTTTTCTTGTCCTGCAATCCTATGTCTGTCATAGTATTCCCCTCTCCTATCAAATTTGACAATCTTTGTTGATTTTCCCAACTAGTTCTTATCCTCAGTCTTAAAAATCTTGAACTTATCAAGAACTTCAGATTTTTCTTTAAGTAAGAACACAAAGTCATAGTGGGAGTAATCATCTATAAACTTCAGAAAATATCTAGCATTGCATAACGCAACTGTATAGGGACCACTAACATCTGTATGTATGAGGTCCAATAAATCAGAAGCACGAGTTGCCCCTTTTTCTTTATCTTGGTCAACTTACCCCGACAACAATCGATACATTTTTCCATATCACTGAAGTCCAGAGTTGGGGGAATGTTATCCTTTATCAATCTCTCAACTCTCTCCCTGGAAATATGGCCAAGAAGTTTATGTCACAACATGTATGATGTTTTCTTTATAAAGGCTCTCTTTCAAGTAACAGGTTCAACAACATAAGAAGAGGCATACATTTCGTTAGGAGTAAGACACATTCTATATAATCTATAGGATAAGAAGGCAGTTTCAATGTCTTGTATTGATAGAAATATTTACAACTGAAGTATCAAATACAAAACTATATCCCTCTTTTATCCAAAACTGATACAGAGATCAAGCTCCATCTAAAAGACGGTATATAAAATGTGTCTAGTAAAACCAATACAAACCTTGTATTGGGGTTTAAGCCTATATCTCCCATATATAAAACATCCACCTCTTCATTGCTGCTGACCAACAGATTTTCCTCTCCTTTAGTCGGCCTTCTTTTGGATCTGAACCTTGCATTGTGGAAGCAACATGATTAGAAGCTCCACTATCTAGCCACCAAGAACTTGATGTGGCTATAGCTACATTGGATTCATAAATCATATAGGCCGAGAAGTTACCTAACAGTTCTTTCTTAACATTCCAAAGCTTGTACTTCAGGCAATAAACCATCATATGCCCCTTCTTCTTATAGAAGAAGCACCTCATACTATTTATATCATGTGGGCCCTTAGCAATACTGGACTGTCTAATCTGAATCTATGAAAAGGGTTTGGGTTTCTTACCCTTACCTTTAAGCTGTTGGGACTTCGCTTCCCCTTACCTTTGGCAGCTGCATGCAGGTCTATATGAGAAGAACTCTTAATCTTCTCCTTCGCCACAACATACCGAGAAATTAGGGCATTAATGTCCCAGACCTCATTCTGAGAGATGTAGGATGTCGCCAACATCTCAAACTCTCATGGGAGAGTATTAAGTGCCTCATGCACTATGAGCATGTTAGGAATAGGTACAACAAGTGCCTTTAGCTTACTCTGAAGGTGAACCATCATAATGATGTACTCTTTAATGCATCCTTCTCCTGTGTATCTCATAGAGAATAGTACTTAAAGCATTAAAGCAGTATCTGTATCGAGAATCCGATCACACAATTCTAAAACACCTTTGGGATAAATACATAATATATGCAATTAGACCTCCACATATAAGCGATCAGAGTACAAACCTTCAACTCTTATGACACTACCAGCTTTGGGTGAATAGATCATTTAAGCAAAAACTTTCCTTCATCTAATGCCTTTATGTACATCTCAAAACCCTATGTAAGGCCAACACCTTTAGGCAGAATAACCAAACATAAAGCCAGAGACATCCCCCAATATGTTAGCAGAATAATCTAAAATACTGACTTGAAAGGACACTTTGGTGATTATAATCTCACCAGTACCCTAGAAGGTCCACAAATACAAAGGATACATCTTTATGTTATCCTTACATTCTATATAGGCATAATGTATATGAAAATCAACTATAAATGCTAAAACCAAATGCATAGTCAAATAATCACATACTGGTACTGAAAACATTGTCTTTAAACTTTATTTGAGACTTTTATTTAAAAAGTTCTCAATTAGAGTGACTATCGTTCTTTCCCAAATACTGAACCTACCACATGAGATGCGAAACCTTAAGTGTCTCCCTTATGTGTAATTCGAAGCATGAATATGCACTCAAAACCAGCTTAAAAAAGCTTTAAAACCTTTTTCTGAAACCCAATTACGAACTTAATAAATCCAGAAAAATTGAAAAATTACTTTAAAAATTCCCACGACCTGGAAACTAATCCAAAAGGACCTAGGAAAACTTTATGGGAATTCTGAAAATTTTCCCTTTTTTTGGTGCTGACGTCAGTATGACGTTAGCAACACAGTAGAGTTGATGTCAGCATAACACTATGAGCTGACGTCAGCATAACACTATGAGCTGACGTCAGCATAACACTATGAGCTGACGTCAGCCGGCATCACGCTTGCTCGTGCCAAGACGAGCATACACGCTTGCACTGTACAGCGTATGCAGTGCACGCGCCATCCATATGTCCAAATCGCTGTCATTCGCCTGGCAGGACAAATGTGCGGCGCATGCGCTAGCAGTCCCTCACCCCATGACTGCGTGTTGCAGGCGCCCCACGCATCCGTCACCACGTGGGGCCACGTGGTTGCACGTGCTAACTAAACTGCCTTATGGTGGTTACTGTAACACTGTCGTCCAGTGATCTTGGGACTAGTTTTTCACACTTTTTGGCCTGTTTTTGACCTGTTTTTTATAGTTAGCCTTATGTATTCCACTTTCATATAATCATATACGCAAAAAAACCAAAAAATGAATCAAAACACACGAAAATTATAATGGATGAAAACTAAAAAACCTTCGTTTTTGGCAACTCGATCACGTAACTACCCTGATACCATGTGTAAACACATAGCATAGACCTTATTACGTGTCCTAGACCGTTCATGAAAGGGTTAAAATGAAGGAAATGTAGAATACCTTATTTCGGTTCCATCTTGACTTCTGAAGTGGTTTTCTTGGCCAAAACGAGCTCTAATCTCCCGGGACCTTCACGAAAACATTCACCGATACGTGGTTAATGCCTTCCTATAGTTTTCTTAATATGTAAGCACTCTTAATGGGTCAGAGGATCTGTATGCTTACAAATGATATAAGCAACTGTAAGAGACCTTAACCTTTATATATAGCTTCCATATCTAGCTTTCCCATCACAAGTCTAATATAGGTTCAATCCACACTAATTGACATCCATTTCCTCCTGTACTTTGACCCATTGATTTATATCATTTATTGAGCCACTTTATTACCTTTATCTAGATCAAATTACGTAACTTAACCAATAAGTTATTGAAAAATCAAAAAATACAATTAATAGTTGTCCAACATAATGAGAAAGGACAAAATTGTCCAACATTAACTAGAAAAATACCAAAGCACATAAATTCTAGGTAGAGTTTATTATTGATATATAAACAATTGACTCTGACCAAGGCATATGCTCCTGGAAGCAGGGCTGTTCTTAAGATTTTATAGGCCTCAGGTAAAATAAAAAAGAGCCTTAATAAATCGACAATATATAAATATGTAAAATTTAAAAGTATATTTTTATTATTAAAGAGGCTACCTTAAGCCCCTCATTGTGATACAATTAAAGAATCTAACGTGTTGCATTAATTCTTAGCGTTAAAGCTATATTTAGTTGGATGTAAAAATTTTAGTGAAATTAAATGGAATAGAATGAAATGGAATGATTTATAATAAAATGGAACGTAAATGAATGTACTATTAGAAATTTATTGTTTGGGAGAGATGGAAAGGTTCATAATATAATATAGTGAAATGTTGTTTGGATGAAGAGTTTATAATATAATATAGTGTAAAGTTATTTATCATTTTACATTTCATTCTAAACTCCCCAAATCTAAGGTTTTTCATTTTTATTATTTAGGATGGAATGAGATATAATATGAAACCCTTCTCTTCCATCCCATCATATTCTATTCTATTATAAATCCTCATCCCAAACAATGGAATAATATTACATTATATTTCATTCCATTCCATTAATAAACCTTCAACCAAACATAGTCTAAGATTAAGAGAACAACTAAAAAAAAATCAAATAAAAATATGTAAAGAAAAAAAGAAAGCTAAGAGGATTTGGCTCATTTTACTCTTTATGAGTGTCAAGAGTAAACTGAGCCTATTTTACCGTATTTTTGTCTTTATGAGGGTCTAGAGTGAGCTCTATTTTATCTCATTTTGTTCTTCTTGAAGGTCAAGATTATATCTTATTTTGTTCTTCATGAGAATGAGCCTTGAGCAAGTGCCTTTTCTGTCCTTACCCAAGGCCAGGCCTTCCTTAAAGTGAGGGCAATCATGCATTAATTAATAAATATTCACAAAATATTAATGAATCATGGTTGATGAAGGGAAGGTATGCTATGTTCTTTTGGAGTCTGAACCTAATCTTGGGGCCATGGCTTCCCAAGTACAGCTGTATAATTGGCTTCCTTTTCGGAGAAACCATGTTTTGTGTGTACTAGTTCCGATCATTAGGTTCACATAAAAAACTAATTTGCAAAATTGATAGCCTGCCTCTATCAAGTTACAAACTTACAACCACTAGTCGAAAAATAGATCAAGATAAACGATAAACGATAAACGATAAAGTGGTACTGATTCAAATTCTCAATGTTATATAGGCTAAGTTGAACTCATTTATAGTTCTTTAAAGTTTGTGCAAACTACTTGTTTACACCGAAAAAATGAGTTCGGCCCATTGTTACTGTTTTTGGCCGAAAATCCGAAGCCCAAAGAAAGTTCATGGTTCGAAGTGCAGACACTGGCCTTGGCCCATCAGATTTTAGTGTCCAGCAAAGAGGAAATGGTAGAGTTAGAGTTGAATTGGGAGTCTAGGAGTCCAAGTTTAAAGAGGAGATAAAATGATAAGATGATAGACACCAGCCCAAACTC
>JANZXR010000172.1:35587288-35602339 GCA_027575705.1 Erythroxylum echinodendron | reverse complement strand
AAGTAAGACTTCGGAAATTTTCGATTATCTCATGAAGATTGACTTTATTTCCTTGCCGGAAGACCATGTTCTGCCCAGTAAGGAGGAGACGAAGGCCAAAGATTATTGTAAATACCATAATGCGTGGACTCATTCTACTAACATGTGTTGGGCCTTCAGGAACGTCATTCAAGATCATATCAATAGAAAGATTCTCAAATTTCCAGACGAGGCAATGCTCATCGATAAGAACCCATTCCTGGTGGTGTCAGTGAATGTAGCAAGTATCGACATGAGAAGTTGGCTCAACCAAAAGAGGAGGGAAGAGCATACGAGCCAGGTGTGGAAGCCTAAAAAGTCGAATGCGTGGAAAAGGGGAGACGGCCTCATCATTGCATCTAAAGGAAGAATCAGTGCACTAGAAAGACTCGGTAGACGGGTCACCGGAAGTAGTAACGAAGCTGGTGACCAGCCAACCGCTCGTACTGGTAGCCATCCTAAATTTGTCAAGCCACCGATATCCAGCACAACTGGAGAATGGATCCGGGTGGAAAGCAGAAGGAAGGATAAGAAGGAAATACCTACTGCTGTAAAGAAAAACGCTAAAACAAGGAAAAGAAGGTTGCAGCGCAAGAAGTTGGCCGAGAGACTGTTCCGAGAAAAAGAAGAACTAGAGGCGAGACTTCAAACGTAGACCATGGCTCACTTGGCGGAAAAAGAAGAGATACTTACCAGAGGGAAGGAGTTAGTTAACATGGCTGAGCACTGTGAAAAAAAAATTCAAAGGAACAAGTTCAAGAGAAAGGCAACCGAGAATGGTGGTATCGAAGATCAGGAAGGCGACTACTTCAATATTAGTAAGGTCCCTGTATATTACTTGGGAGCCGCCTCAGTGTTGTTACCAGCCAGTTTCTGCCGGGTCGATCTTGATAACGAGACGACAGACAGGCCAGCAGAGGAAAGGAAGGTGTCGGCTGTGGAAGAAGATCAAAGTCTAGTGGAGAAGTTCTCAAAGAAAACGCGGGATACCGAAGGGAGTAAGACTCTGACGTTTGACAAGCTGTTAACTGTAAACCACACTAAACCACTGTACACACAAGCTTGTGTCAATGGGAGGCCACTAAACAGAGTTTTGGTTGACAATGGAGCATCTGTAAACGTGATTCCCTTGAAAGTACTACTAAGACTTAGGAAGAGAGAAGAGGATATTATTACTACAGACTTAGTGGTGACTGCGGTAACTGGGGACGTGGCAAGAACATTGGGAGTAGTCCCACTACAAATCAAGGTTGGGAGCAAGACCGGCGTGTCTGCTTTCTTTGTAATCAACACCAACGCGAGTTACAAGTTGCTTCTCGGCAGAGACTGGATTCATGCAAACATGTGTGTGTCGTCTTTTCTTCACCAGTTCTTATTGATTTGGAATGGTGACAATATGGAAATGGTTAAGGCAGACAGTAACCCTTTCAGTGCTGAAGTCAATTTGGTGGACGTCTGCTATTACCACGGAGACATCACACCAATTACCTTTGAAGGATTGGACAAAGAGGGCAGGCCTACACTGATGAAATTCGCCAAGGACAAGCATTATATACTTCAAACAACCAGTGCCAGTGAGAAGAATAAAAGCATCAGGCCTCTTCGGCCGATGGAAGGAGACGTTGGCCAAACAGGCCAATGATTGCTCAAGAAAGTGAGGAAGGCTGGTCAGTAGCTGCAATGGCCATCCAGGAAGCAATCTTGCAGCAGACCAAGAAGCAACTGGTAGTTAACCATGGAATCGAGATGTTCGGGACAGAGTTAGTGTATGAAGGAGAGATCACAGAAATAGTAAGAGATGAAATAAATCTGGAAGAGATACAAGTCGCGTAAACCAAATTGGAAGATGAGAGACTTCAAGTAAAGGACCCTCTGGAAGAAATCAACTTGAATACTACCTAGGATCCTAAAGTAATATACATCGGTGGGCACATTGGGAAATTGTTGAAGTCTACATCGATGACGTGGTTATCAACTCTAAAAAACAGGGTGACCATGTAGAACATCTCAAGCAGGGATTTGAGAGACCGAGGAGACACCGGCTCAAGCTTAATCCATTAAAGTGCACTTTTGGAGTCAGGGCTGGAAATTTTCTTAGATTTTTGGTACATCAAAGGGGCATAGAGATTGACAATAACAAAGCGTCCAAAAGCTACTCTAGGCAAAAGCGTTGGCTACATGGTTTTCTAAATAAGTTAAAGGCCATCATAAGGCTTATATTTATAAGCCCAATGGTGCAGGGAGCAATTGTTTACACCAAAAAATGGGTTCGACCCATTTTTACTGTTTTTGGACAAAAACCCAAAGCCCAAAGAAAAGCCCATGGTTCGAAGTCCAGAGAAAAACCACTGACCCTAGCCCATCAGATTTCAGTGTCCAGCAAAGAGGAAGTGGTAGAGTTGGAGTTGAATTGGGAGTCTAGGAGTCCAAGTTTAAAGAGGAGATAAAATGATAAGATGATAGATACCAGCCCAAATTCTATCTCTATTGGATAAGATAGGTTTTTATCTAAATCTTTATCTTTATCTAAGAAGATAAAAATTTATCAAGGTTAGAAGTTCAATTAGAGTAGGACACTCAACATCTTTGGCTATAAATAGGAGCTTTGAAGAAGAAAAAAGGGTACAACCTCTGACATATCAAAAGCTTGACATCCCATCAAATCTTTGAACCTATTAGCTTATTTCTTTTCGGCAATCCTTTACTTTTCTTAGCCTAGTCTTTTCTTTTCAATTGTTCTCATCAATTTTCAATTTCTTAGTCATTGCGTTTTGTCGAATTGTTTACCAATAAAACAAAGTTCTTTCTGTTAGATTTTTATCCCTTTCTAGCAATACACAGTCGTTTTGATTTCAGTCAGATTAAGAGGCGCAATCTTTTTCCTTATTTTTTTAGTTTGGAAATACTTTAAATTTCTGGCACGCTCGTAAATACATTTACACCGCAACAAAGGGCTACGTGTTGTCCTTTAATCAAAATAAAGGCCAAACAATTTGTAATACAAGTTATATTATTAAATGTTCATTTTTTTATTCCTGATATTCTAATCATATAGTACCGTTATATTATAAAATAGTATTGAAAAATACTTAAAAAATTCGTCTGAGTACAAAGATAAATCTTAAAATTTAAATCAAATATCAAATTTTTTTCTAACATTGAAAATAAAAATACAGATAGTGCATTATTATTAACTTTATTATTCTTAATATTATTAATTATTATTATTAATTTTCTACTTATTATTAAATTTATTATTGCTAAATTTATTATTTTATCAATTATATTTATTTATTTATTTATTTATTATTATTATTATTATTATTATTATTATTATTATTATTATTATTATTATTATTATTATTATTATTATTATTATTATCAGTTTTATTATTCTTATTAATTTTATTATTCATGATGATAATAACAACAATAACAATAATAATAATTGTTAATTTTCTACTAATTATTAATTTTGTTATTAATAATTTTATCAATTATATTTATTTTAATTTTGTTATTATTATTATTATTTTGATTTAATCATTCTTATTAATTTTATTAAATTATTATTATTAATTTTCTACTTATTATTATTATTATTATTATTAATTTTATTAATCGTATTAATTGCATTTATTATTATTATTATTAAATTCCTTATTATTATAAAAGAGTTACCATAGAGTTGAAAGAAAAGGAATAGTTGAATTGGCTAGCATATTTTTTAGATTAAAATCTTGAAGAACGTAATCTAAATATCAAAGAAGTGGTAATCTAAATACCAAAGAAGTGATGAGATTTAGAATCTAAGAAAAGTGTTACTACTTTCCCTAGATTCAAAAAGTTTTTTCCTTTCTTAACTACTCAAAAAAATAAATCAAACATGATAATATAAATTTTAAAAAACGATTACTTTCTCAAATAAGAATCTATGCCACCTAAACAAGGATTTAGGATATTCTTTCAAAAAAAAAAGTGAAATCTTATGCAGTCATTCATTCTTCAATAAAACATGGAACTAATTAATCTTTTTCAGCCATTCTTACTTTTTCCCAATCAGGCGTCGCTTTTATAGCTAATTATCTTCCTATTGTATTTTGACGCATTGAAATTGATCATAAACTGGCATGTTGTTGTTTAACGCGCCGTTGATTAGTCTTTAACAAAAACCACACTCCCAACCAAAAAAAGTGACTTCAATTGCTCTCTTCCAGTCAGAAATTGAGGGAAGTAGAAGCCTACACATGGGACAACTGAAGGAACTCTACTTTTCTACATACTATGGATTTGGTAGATCTTAACTACATAGGCAACATCTCACATGGTCGAATAATCAGCTGGGTCGATGGTTGGTTAGGAAGAAACTTGACAGATCGTTGGTGAACTTCTTGTGGCTAACACATTTTCTAGATTCTTTTGTGCACTTTGGAGAACCTATGGTATCAGATCACTCATATATGTGGATCCAAAGAATAGCTAACTAAACAAGAAGAAGAACACCCTTCAGGATGTTCAATGCTTTAACAGGTATGGAGGGCTTTCATGATGTTGCAAGTCGATGTTGGAGCACTGAAGTGATTTGTTACAAATCTTACCAATTAATAACTAAGCTACGTCGGGTTTGTTACAAATCTTACCAACTAATGACTAAGCTACGTCGGGTGAAGGATCCATTCAAACTATTTATGCTTGCTAGAAACATCAATCTTCAATCACTTAAAGATAAACTCGAGCTGGCCCAAGAGCTCTGCTACGTGTCTCCCTGTGACTCCACATTCAAACAGGTTAAAAGCAATTGTCTTAAGCAATATCAGGGAGCTCTTACTTTCAATATACGGTTTTGCAACAAAAAACTCAACTACATTCGTTGAAGGAAGGTGATGCAAATACAAAATTTTTATGTTCTTCCTTGCTTGACAAACGTAATACAAATAAGATTTTCATGCTACAAGATCACAGGGTAAGGGAGTATGTCGCGCAAAATGATCTCTTGGATCTTGCACAAACTCATTTCATGGATCTGATGGGTAATGACACTTCCTTGTCTCCAAGCTCAAATATACAATCGTTACTTGATTGCCACATAGAGCAAGATATAAGGAAACCTTTTGGTCTCTCCCATTACTGTAGATGATATCAAGAGAATTTTATTCAACCTGCATCTGTCTAAGTCCCCTGGACTTGATGGGTTTACTACAATGTTTTTTCAACAAACATGGGATATCACGGGACATCTCTTCACAGCAGCTGTTATGGAATTTTTTGGCTGTCCCGGTTGTTTAAGGAAATTAACCATACATTTATATGCTTAGCTTCTAAGAAACAAATCGCTTGCACAATGAATGACTTCAGATGTAATATCCTGAAGATTAAGCTCATGCGCATTGCATTAAATAAAATAAGTTATATCACTAGATGATTAATTTGGTGCATTAGGATACCAAATTTGTTATTCTATGTACATGCATGAGATTAGCATCCACATACATAGATTGTTATTTAAAAATATAAGAAATAAGTAACAAATGCTTTATGTGCACTTAATTGACATATTTCGGAATGCATGGATATGATTTTGATGAATTAGAATTGAATTAGAAATTGATGGATTTAAGTTAATAATTTGGAGTTAATTGTTAAGCATCGGAAGTTTGAAGAGTTGATGTATAAATTGGCTTAGTAGAATTAAGGATGGCCCTGACACTCTCGCTCCTCGTCCCTGACTCCCGATCCCCGAAGTGGGGATATTTCTGTCTCATTCTCCATCCCCGAGATTCTCGTTAAGTCCCCGCAAAGACCCGAATCCCTGAACCCTCACCCTACAGTTCATAAAAACCTTTGAATAATTTATCATAATTTTTTGTTTATAATTTATAAGAACATAGATAATTTCTTCTCATATATTTTAAATTATTATATACATTAAATTATTCTTAAAACTTTTACAAATTTCCAATATTTTCAAAAAATTTATTCCATATTTTATAAAAACTGATTTGTGCTTCTTACTTTTCATATTTACATAGATAATTAGTGCTTCTTAGAACTGCAATTGTTAATATTTACTCAATTAAAATTTTTATTTAATCCAACTGAAACTTTATAGTCTTCGTCGATTATATCTAACTTTTAGTAAAGAATTTAAAATTAAAATATATAATATATTTATAAAATTATCGTGAACGGGGATCCCCACGGGGCGGGAATTATTCAACCAGTCCCCGTCCCTGACTTTGTCTCGGGGGTTATATTTGCCCCATCTTAGATTCTACGAGGTGATTTTTTTTCCATTCCCCGCCCCAAATGGGGAATCCCCACGGGGATCCCCAAACCCCGAACCCAAATTGCCATCATTATTCCTAAATGGTAAGATTGGAGACAAGTGGAACTTTATATTTGCGACAAGTGGCCCTTTAAATTTGTGACAAATGACACTTTAAACTTGTGACAAATGGAGCTTTAGAATGGTGACATATGTGATAGTTGTCAATTGCATTGTATTTTAGGGTTTAATTTGTTAGGTATTTAGTGTTAAATTAAGTGTTGAGTTTGTGTTTATGTGTTAATTGTGCTAGTTTATGTGTTTAAGTGTTTTTATGGGTTAGTATGAGTCTTTGAGCTTAATTGTTATATTTTTGAGGTACCATGATGGGTTTGTTAGTGTTTCAGGGTAAACGGTGAAGAACGAAGAAGATTCGAGAAGTTTTCGAGCCAAATGCATAGCCCACGATCGTGGCACAGATCGTGACAGAAAAGGACGAGTCAGAGCAGCCAGGCCATGATCGTGCACATGGGGGCACGGTCGTGATAGAAAGTTTCCATTTAGGCTATGATCGTGCATATCAGGTCATGATCGTGACAGAAAGGTTTAGGCGCTGGCCACGATCGTGACAGACAGGGCCAAGATCGTGGCCTACGTCAAGCTGAAGGAAAAACTCGAGTTTCATAAGATTTTTCAAACCATTTCGACCTCGACTTTGACCTAGAGCACCCAAAGTATAAATAGAATATTATAAGATGGATGCAGAGGTTGGAGAGTCGTGCAAGAAAGGTATCATATCAGCCAATTCTGAGAGAAAACCTAGAGAGAAATCGAGAGATTGAGGAAGGAGACGAAGGAAGAGAGACACATAGACAAAGTTAGACGTGACGTACTTCCAGAAACAGGTAGTTTCCCGCTATCGCTGCCTCCACAAATTCCGTTCTCCACAGTATTTTTCCTTTATTCAATTTGATGTATGAAATTACAATATTTGTTGAGAATCGGTTGTGTTGAATGTTGAGATTTATCTATACTCACGTTCGGTTTTTAATTCTTGAGATTAATAAAGTTTAATTGATTGTGTTATTGGCGATTTAATTGTAATTCAATTTCTGTTCGTAATAATTCGACAATAAACTGAGAGGGTGAGCCGAGTGAAAATAATCAATTTGGTCTAATGAGAGTTAGGTAAATTGATAGAGAAGAATTGGATCAAACTGGTAGAATCGTATAACAAGAGATCGAGCGTAGGTTCTCGGTAGGTTAATAGACAATTTTAGAACTATATTAGGTTGTGGGTAAATTGTGAGTCGAGAAATCACAATTTCATAATTTTATTTAGGGATCATTAGGTAGGTTTAAGGATTATAACTTGAGAGAGAGTAATCTAGCCTAGTACTATTTAAACCCATGAATTCAGTAATTGCATAATTGGTTAGATTTTCATTAATCCCCTTTCTCTCACTTGATAGTTTCTAGGTTGATTTTTAAATTGGGTTGTGTGATTTTTCTATTTTATTGATATCTCTACATTTTAATATTCATAATTGATTGTTTGATTGATTATTTTCTCTGTTAGTTGTTATTTAGAATTATTGTAGTTTAGTACGACCTTAGATTTTAGGACTAGATTTCTCTCCTCGTGGGATCGATACTTTAGGTACTACGTGAACGACCCGTATGCTTGCCAAATTTACCAAGGTTAATAAATATTAAAACGTAGCATGTATAACCTTGCGATCAAGTTTTTGGCGTCATTGCCGGAGAGTCAATTTAGTTCTATAGTTTGAGGTGTTCAAGTAGTTTTTAATTTTTGTTTTAATTTCTTTCGTTCATTTTAGAAGTCGTGTTCTTGCATGAACACAAGAGTCACGAGAGGTTCGAGTCGTATAGTTGAGACAATAGATCTAGATATCATACGATTAGAACGAACCCTTAGAAAAGCTCGGAGAGAAGAAGAAGAAGAGATAGAAAAGTCAATAATGGATGAGGAATTTTAGAGAAATATGGATCAAGAAGCAACTCAGGGAAGGCAGCAGAGGACCCTCATGGACTTCATGAGGCCAGGGTTTAACCCATTGAACCAAAGAGTGGCTAGGCCGCTTGTTCAAGTGGCTTCATTCGAAATTAAGCCAGCCCTCCTGAACATACTTCAGTAGAACGTCCAATTTTATGGATTGGCGAATGAGGACCTAAATGCGCATATCGTGAATTTCTTCGAGATCTGCGATACTTTTTGGTATCACTAGATGTTAGAGGATGCTGTTAGGATTAGGTTGTTCCCTTTCACACTTAGAGATAGAGCTAAGACTTAGTATCATTCACTGAGCCCCACCAACATCATGACATGGGAGTAGCTTGTGCGTGCTTTTCTAGACAAGTACTTCCCATTGACGAAGACCACAAAGATTATAAAGGAAATCACCAATTTCTAACAAGATGATGGGGAGACCATTTATGAAGCATGGGAGCGATATAAAGACTTGCAGGGGAAGTGCCCACACCACAACTTACCCAAGGAGTTCCTTTTGCAAATGTTCTATAACAGAGTAAACCCACCTACTAGCATCATAATCGATGCAGCATCAGGCGGATCTTTGATGCGAAAGATGGTCGATGAGGTAGAGGGGCTGATAAAGGAGATGGCGAGCAACAGTTGCCTATGGACGAGTGAGAGAGGTAGGCAGCCTACAACTTCTAGAGAGTAGAAGAGAATTGTTACGGTCGATCAAATGATAGAGATGTAAGCTAAGATCGACAATTTGATGCGACAGCTCAGCAATATGAAGGCGTTATCTTCAACCTAATTCAAAGCTGTGCAAGTGTAGTGTGAATTTTGTGGTCAGCTAGACCATAACATTATGGACTGCTACTTGATGAGAGAGGATAACTAGGAGCAAATAAACTATATGGGAGTGTAGTTTGGATGAGGAGGGGGAAACAATCCCTACTCTAACACTTACAACCTCGAGTGAAAAAATCACTCTAACTTTTTCCGGTCAAACAACAATGGAGGACTGTTCAGGCCTCAGGGGCAATCGAGCTTTCAGCAGGGTAAATCAAGCTCGATGAAGTCAAAATTGGACAGGATTTTGGACAAGATAGGATGCACATAGGAGGCTTGAGAGCAAATTCAAGCAAGTAACAAAGAGTCATGCCTCACCCATACACAATTTAGAAGTCCAAGTGGGCCAGATAGCGAAGGCTATATCGACTCGAAATGATGGAACTATTCTAATTAACATCGAGTCCAATCTAAAGAAACGTACCATGGTTATTAGTTAGACTCAAGACGGAGAACCTGAACGAGTGCATGAGGAGGAAGAAGAGAAAGGACAAGGTGAAGAAAACCTTCCAAAGGAGCCCGTGAGTAAGTCAATTAAAGTAACATAACGGGTATTTCCACAGTAATTTTTTGCTCAGCAGGAGTTATATGGAAAGTGGAAAGTAGAGAAGTTACATGAAATTGATCCAAATAAGTTTGAGGAAGTGACATAACAAATACAGATGAAGCTGAAATTATAGGAGTCCGTAACGACAAAAGGTAAAGAGCGACCATTGGAAGATGACCCTAACATAACGAAGAAGAAAGATGACCCAAAGGACTTTTCATCTCCTGTGGTATCAATAGGATCATTATAGATAGGGCATTCGCGGATTTAGGTACGAGCATAAACATGATGCCCTATACCTTTAGTCTAAAATTGGGGTTAAGAGAGTTAGTGCCTACCAAGTTTTTAGTTAAGACAGCCGATAGAACATCACATAGACCGATAAGACTTATACAGGATGTGCTGGTGAAGGTTGGTAAATTTATCTTTCCCACGGACTTCTATATTTTGGATATCAGCGAAGACGAGAACACCCGATAATTCTTGGCCGACCGTTCTTGGTCACTACATGCTCAATTATTAATATTGATGGGGGTGAATTAACTCTGCGAATAGGAAAGGAGAAATTGACATTCAAGGTAACTACAAGAGAGTACAGATCTCCTTCACCTCCAGTGGATATTAAAGAACTCGAACCTCGAGGCGAATGGGAGGATATAGAAGATCCTGGGAATGATTTTAGGAAGAAGCGCTTGCAAAGGAGAAGGTGAGGAAAGGAAAATTGTACAGGCAGTGGTAACTACAGTATGGTAGCTAAAGTACAGACTTTGAGATTAATGAAGACACTACCATCAAACCATTCATTCTGACCACCATGAGCATAAAGGAGCGTCAAGCTATTAATGTAAAAGAAGTGTTACATGGGAGGCAATCCATGGAAAAGTAGTTCTTTGTTAATTTTGTTTGAACTTTTGAAATTTTATAGTTAGGTTCATTTTTGTTGAATAAAATCGAAAAAGGAATCAGACTTCGGAAATTACATGGAAGATTTTCAAGCATGAAAAGAGAGGCAGACAAAGGATAGGAAGTGAAATTGAACCAAATAGGAAAAAGAACAAAACAGGAATTTGGAGTGAGTGTATAGCCACCGGCGACGACCGTAGCCTAGCAAGGAAAAATCATGGCCTGTGATAGAGCGTGCACTAGGTGGTAAGTTGCATGTCACGATCATCGCCTACAACTATGCAGAAAAAGGGAAAAGTGTAAAAATTATAAAATAACTTACCTTTTACCCTTTTTACCACCTATATATTCAGTTCTAACTTTACTTTCACTTTCACTTTCATTTTTAGTTTATTTCTCTAGAATTCAAGCATTCAAATACTCTTACATCTCTCTAGAATTTTTCAACCTCTAAATTTTTCCCAGTTTCTACCAAATCATGCCACGCATTAAGCAATTAGCCCGTCGAAAACCATATGGACAATAGCAACTTGTGGGCTAGGGATGAAGAAACCGAACAACAAATTTCGGAGCACCTTTTTGTATTTACACTGAGGAGGAAGGTACTCATTTCTATTCCCTTCATTTTAGAAAATTTGTAGTCCCCAAGTATTTTGACTTTGACATACTAGATAGGCTAGAATTGCGTGAGCAGGTAGAAAACATAGCTAAGAGGATCCAGTAAACTCAATTTATTCGATTTTAATTCCCTGTTTATGAGTAGCTTACACTGGAATTTTTTACATCCCTGACCTTTGACCCCATGAATGTAAAAGAATTGTGATTTAGATTAGGAGGACGGGCATATGAATTAAATGTTGAAATCATATGCGAGATGTGTGGATTCCCTAAATCCATTGTCATCGATCAACTTGTTGATTTCTGTCCTTCCCAATACTAGCAGGAGCTTACTGGAATTGAGCGATTCTATGCAAAGAATGCTCACAACAACAGCAGACAGTCCCATGAACACTTATTGCTGCATCACTTTATGTGTCAATTTGTCTTTGGCAAGATCGAAACCAACAATTCTAGTAACTTTTTATACTATGGTGCATGAATTACAGTATCCTAGTATGCACGTCCACCCATTTTCTTAATGCCATTGCTGCGACTCCGTGCAAGCATAGAAACTATCTTAGAATGGGATACATAGTGTCTATCATTGCAGAACATTTTGATGTGGAACGGTGGGGGTTAACAGTTCACCTCCTTGACTTCTACAATCACCAACACTTATTTTGGGTTGAGATCATCCATTCCACAAAAATGACACTTAAGGATATCAGTCAAAAGATACATGTTTGGATCAGGGTAGGTCAGCAAGTTCAAGCTCAGCACCACCTCGGCAAGCACAAGAGGAATCCACCAGTAAAGAATCCGAGGAAGAAGCAGAAGAAGAACAAGGATGGAAGAAGGTGTTGGATGCAATCATAGAGACTAACAAGATACTTGTGGAGATGGAGCAAATATAACGACGCCAAAGCTAAGATATCCAATGGTTTCATCGGTATTTCAAGTCTTAAGGTGTTTAGTTACCTCATCTGACACCATCACCACATCTATCTCCTTAGGCTTTATACCTAACCTAATGTTTTCTTTTCCAAATTAGCCTTCAGCTTTATTTTGTTTTTAATGTTTATTTTTATTTTTAATTATTTACTGTCACTTTAATTTCTGTTTTGTTGTTCCTTATTTTATGTGATGTGTGTCTCCTCATATTGAGGACAATGTGTTGTTCAAAAGTGGGGAGGGATTCTGTGCTTTTTTGCTTTTGAACGTGATTTTGCATACCATATGATAGTTATTAGGTCACATTGTGCGAACTGTTTGAATTTGTCAATGGCTTAGATGAGTAAATTTTGTTTAATTTTGAACATAGTCTAGTAGGTTGTAAATGATCATTAGCTCGCAAAATTAGTGAATTAGGATTCTTTGGTTAAATATATAACTTAATTAGGACTTAGTGTAAATTTAGCACCCTCTAGGTTGTTGTATTCATTTATAATTTAAAGCTCTTTAACTTAAGTAGCTTAATTAGTATTTTTTTTCATGAAAATGAATAGCTAAAAACAACAAGGTAGGTGAAAAAATGTGTTTTGTTAATAAATAACTATTCCACTGACTTTCGAGTTATGAGTAAAGCTAGTAGTCAGTTGAAAATATGATAATAACTTAGTAATCGAATCAACACGCATCACAAAATGTGTGCCTTCACGTCAAAAAGCTATGATGATGTTTCAACCAAGCTGTTAATAAATGACTTAGTTGAGTAACCGGATCGAAATTCATCACCCATGTTTGCCTCTGAGTAAAAGACTAATTCCGTAGTTTAATAATAAATTAAAAAAAGAAGTGTTCTTAATAAAAACCTACTGGACTTATAATAAGCTTGAATTTTCATGAAAATGTACTTAAGAATAGTTAATAAGTTTGAAAGACCAAAGAATTATTAATGTGTGTACAATTGAAAAGGGTAATTGAATTGGCACTTATATCATAATTAACTTGTATATTTAGTTCAAAGTTCTTAGACATAGATTTTGCAGGTAAATGATTAGATATAACTTGTCAGATTGTGTTCAAAATTAAATTTATTTCATGAAGTCGAAGTCATTGTCTCATTTTTGCAATGTGTGCTTCATGTTTGTTATGCTTGTTGTTTTATTTGCTTGAGGATAAGCAAACGTTTAAGTGTGGGGATGTTGATAGTTATCAATTGCATTTTGTTTTAGGGGTTTAATTTGTTAAGTATTTAGTGTTAAATTGAGTGTGTGTTTATGTGTTAATCGTGTTAGTTTACGTGTTTAAGTATTTTTATGGGTTACTTTAAGTCTTTGAGCTTAATTGTTATATTTTTGAGATACCTTGATTGGTTTGTTAGTGTTTCATGGTAAACAGTGAAGAACGGAGAAGATTCGAGGAGTTTTCAGGCTAAAGGCATAGCCCATGATCATGGCACAGTAAGCCACGATCGTGACAGAAAAGGACGAGCCAGAGCAACCAGGCCACGATCGTGCACATGGGGGCACGATCTTGACAAAAAGTTTCCATTTAGGCCACGATTGTGTACATCAGGCCACGATCATGAGCGAAAGGTTTAGACGCTGGCCACAATAGTGGCAGGCAGGGCCATGATCGTGGCTTGGGTCAGGCTAAAGGAAAAACTTAAGTTTCACAAGATTTTTCAAACAGTTTCAACCCTGACTTTGACCTAGAGTGCCTAAAGTATAAATAGAACATTATGAGATGGATGTAGAGGTTGGAGAGTCGTGAAAGAAAGCTATCATATTAGCCAATTCCGAGAGAAAACCTAGAGAGAAATCAAGGATTGAGGAAGGAGACGATGGAAGAGAGACACGGAAACGAAGCTACACGAGACGTACTTCCTAGAACAGGTGATTTCCCACTGTCGCTACCTCCACAAATTCTATTCCTAACAGTATTTTCCATTTATTCAATTTTATTGATGTATGAAATTGCAATATTTGTTGAGAATCGGTTGTGTTGAATGTTGAGTTTTATCTATACTCACCTTTGGGTTTTTAATTCTTTAGATTAATAAAGTTTAATTGATTTTGTTATTATTGATTTAATTGTGATTCAATTTATGTTCGTAATAATTCGGTAATAAACTGAGAGTGTGAGCCGATTGAAAATAATCAATTTAGGCTAATGAGAGTTAGGTAAATTGATAGAGAATAATTGGATCAAACCGGTAGAATCGTGTAACAAGAGATCGAGCGTAGATTCCTAGTAGGTTAATAGACAATTTTCGAATTATTTTAGGTTATGGGTAAATTGTGAGTTGAGAGATCACAATTCTACAATTTAATTTAGGGATCATTAAGTAGGGTTAAGGATCATAACTAGAGAGAGAGTAATCTACCTTAGGACCGTCTAGACCCTTGAATTCAATAATTGCAAAATTGGTTAGACTATCATTAACTTCGGATTAAGATCTCCTTTCTTTCACTTAATAGTTTCTAGGTTGATTTTCAGAATTATTATTTAGAATTATTGTAGTTTAGTACAACCTTAGATTTTAGGACTAAATTACCCTCCTTGTGGGAATGATACCTTAGGTACTATGCAAACGACCCGTGCACTTGCAAAATTTACCAAGGTTAATAAATATTAAAACTTAGCATGTGTAACCTTGCGATCAATGTGTAGCTTTACAAATGGTGACATATGTATCCCTACAATTAGTGACATGTATAGCCTTACAAGTAGTAACATATGGAGGCTTAAATGAGTGACATATGGAGTTTAAGGTTAGTAACAGATGATGTTAGTAATGTGCCCTAGGCTAATGGATATTTGTGATTCATGTATTAACATTATGACTTGTTAATAATATATTATGAGGTATTACTTTTATATATACATGCATGTCGTTTATGTAATGTGATTTACGTTCTATGAATAGTA
>JANZXR010000172.1:35544125-35562730 GCA_027575705.1 Erythroxylum echinodendron | reverse complement strand
GCATTAGCACGCCATCCTCACGGGGCACGGACTCGAATATCATCAAAGATGTCGGGTTCGGGTCTTGCGAGAGTGGGATGCTACACAAATAGCTTCAAATCATTCTAAATTTGTCATAATTCATTCATTGTGCTCAAAATAAGTGAATTACGACCTAAAATATAAATGAATTAAGTACCAAAAATATTTAAAATGCTCAAATAAATAAGAAAAATTCACTAAATATAAACTTAAAAATATGAACAGTTAAGCTCCTATCACGTTCCATTAATGAGAGAAACAGAGGTATCAAAAGTACACCTAATATTTTAAATTAAGTGAACTATATGGTAATAGAGTCAGACTAGTATGAATAATGTGACGAATTTTTCATTCGCTAATTCGATTTTTTTCATAAGTATATGGACAAGCAATTCAAAAGTAAATAATTTGTTCAAGTGTTAATATTCACAACCCCAATTTAAATTGAACTATTTAATAAGGATATTAAGTTGCTTTTCAATTGTATTTTTGAAATTCAAAATGATCTCATAGACATGAATTTTATTTTTAAAAAATAAAATCCATATGAATTGTGTAAAATCATTAATAAATATGAGAAAATATTTGAAACCAGCACTAAAAGGAACAAGAGATGGTCCCCAAACAGCATAATAAATTATTTCAAGAGTTGAAGAAGTATGGTGTTCAAAATTATCTATAGATAATTTTGATAACTTTCCCATTAAATGAGTGACATGAAGAAGAGGACACCTTTTTAGACATATGCAAATTATTTTCTTAAACAATTTTAGATATTGGGTGTGTTTTGAGAATGACTAAGCTTGGAATGTCAAACTTGATAAGGTGTAGACTCAGCTAAAAGAGCAATAAGAGAGGTGGAGATTGGAAATCGATATAAGCCATGTTATTGACTCTTTTAAGGAGTTCCTACCTTATTGTATGATTCTTTATAAGAAAGAAAAATGGACAAACTTCAAAAAACCAATTATTTTCAATCTAAAATTTTTAATAGAAATTAAAGGCTTAAAGATTTAAGGAACATACAGAGCATTAGGCAAAACAAAAGTATGAGTAGGTGAGAGAATAAAAGAATAACCATGGTGTTAGATGATTAGGCCTTTACCATTAGCCATGATTACTTGATCATTATCACCATATTGCTGAGGAATATTGAGAGCGCAAATTTCTAGTGATATAGGTCGTGGCAACAGTGTAATCTAATTCTGAACAGGAGAAATAGAAGATGGTTTGCCATAATATGGAGTCATTATTGGAGAAATATAGGATTTCTTGATAACTGATATTTGTTTAGGGAGCATCTAGTCTAAACGTTAGCAAAAAGCTATGAATAAATTGTTGATAATGTCGTTTATATACATTAGTATAAATGGTGAAGGCAAAAATTTGATAGGTTGGTCCTTTGTAGTGTCTATTTTGCCAAGAAGAATGAAAATTATTAGGAGAGAAAGAGGGGTTAATTAGTGCCCGTGGTGATGGATATTGTGGCTAGGTTAGTGTAGGAAGTAGGGATGGATTATATGCAATATTGGCCAAATAAAGCTCTACGTAGCTCTTATTCAACAACTCATAGGCCTCAAGATAAATGTGAAGCTCATTGAATGTAATATGGATATCTTATAGATCGAGACTAGCTATGATTTCATGAAATTCAAACATAATATTTTGAAACTCGACAGCAGTGAACTTAATTGATATCAATAGTTTTCCTCTGACCACTAATACATCTTCAAGAAATTTCATTTTGAGAAGATATTTGGGTGATAGAAAGATCACTCTTTTAAAGCTTTTTGAGTTCAATATTCGTTTATAGTTGTTTGGTTTGGGAGAAAGCTCCAAAACATCTTGGGAAGACAACACAGAGAAAGACTTCATCATTTAAGAAGGAAAGAAGCCATAAAAGCATTATTTGGTCTTTATGAAACTATTCTTGATAGGCTGGATCTTCAATGGAAGAAGGAGGAGCATTACTGTGCAAAACTGTTTAACGAAGAGATGGTCTGGTACCATCAATAAATACTATTAAATTTTTACCATCAATAAATTACCATAATCAGTAATTATGGCCAGGTCTGTCCAGTCCAATCCAGTCTGACCCCTTTTTGGTTCTGGTTGGACAAGTCACAGGCTCACCATGGTCCGTCCGGGCCGGGCTACAGGCCGATTATGATCTGTCAACGCGGGCCTGCGGCCTGCGGCCTGCTCATTTTTCTCGAAACGACATCGTTTTGTTTAAAACGACGTAGTTTTCATTTTTCTTTAAAAAGTTAATAGATGGAGCCTCGGCCCGACTCATTAACATACCCAAAAGAAACTATGTTTTTTGGGCTTAGAAATTTCTAGAGTTTAATTTGATAGTAAAATTGAGATGAGCTGAAGTAGTGAGGTTGGATGACTGGGGGAAAAAAAGGAAGAAAGTGTTTGTGTATTTATATTGGAAGTCTTTCAAGTTTGATATCATGTAAAAACTTCAAAAATGATATTGATTTTGTTAATGTCTTTTGAACACATTATTTATACGAGTACTATAAATAAAAGGTAGATAAAGATAATACAATAAAGATAGAAAATGTATCATAATTAAGTAATTATAGAGATAATTATAATCTTTAGTAAAAATAAGAAATATACAACAAATAAGGATATAAATTTAATATCAAAATTATCTAATTCAACTTTATTATCTTTTATGTTTTAAATTGATGGAAGAAAAATATTTTCTTAAAAATTAAATAGTTAAACAAGAGATGTATTGGACTTACCATTAATAATATCCCTTACGAATTCATTAAGCATTAAAGAACTACTTAACAAATATGTAAATACAATAATTTATCAACAACTAATTAATTATGAAAAAAGCTAGACGTTTTAATTAATTATAATTTAGCTATCTGACTCATCTGAAAAAGTAGGCAAGACAAATATTATATCCTTGCTTCATATTTGCTTTAAGGTTTTCCTCATACTTCTATTTCTACGAATAAACCGTAGACAATCCAAAAGTGGCCTTACAAGCGGAAAAGTCGATATCCTTGCCAATATAATCCCCAAGAAATGGTCAGTACCATGTTTCTCTCTCTCTATCTCACAACGCTGAAACCAAAATTGACCCTTACAAATACCATGGAACAGCCTAAATCAAAATCAAGAGAACACAGTAGCACTTATGCCTCTGCTTAGGCAAGAGACAATTGGGGCTATTGGCTGACCTGGCAATCTACTGATGTGGGGAAGGAGCACATCTGCACATGGTTTACATGCCAAGTGTGTCTACGGTGGTGGGGATGGTCCAAAAGAGACGGTTTAGCCATGCACCGTTGTCTCTTCACCCCTTATTCTCTTGTCCCCAGCTCCCACTCCTTTGCATGTCCCTTATGTTTCAAGTGGAAGTCCCCTTCATATGATATCCACAATCATATTTGAGACAACGTTTTGTATATAAAAGGTGATGTATATCTAATTAAGAGATAAAGTCTACTAATTTCAGTAAGCTTATAGTCTCTTGTTAGTAAGCTGAAAAGAAATCCGAATGGCAGGACTTCACATATAATTTGCGTGAGGAATCAACAGGATCGATCAATATTGCAATAAATCAGCTTTCCCGTTTCCCCAATTATCTAGAAGAAAATATGTATCACCTTCCTGCCACCATGGAATTAAGATGGCGAAAGTAAGACCATATCCGATCGTTGATTATCCAGTCACCCTCTAGTTTATAGCTTCTGAAATAGCAAAAATCGCGCGTAATCTAGAGTTTTGGTTACGTCTTTTCTTATGATGAGGATGTATTATATATCTCCGTAAATCATATCGTCATTTATCGCCACGTTCAATGGGAGCTAAGCTCGCCATTGTTGGTGAATGAATAATGGGCATGAATATATAGCTAATGTTTCCGTCCAATAATTTCAAAAGGGAAAAAGGACTTGGAAAATGATATTATTATGATGATGCAATGCCCTTGTATCTTCGGATTCACAAGTTTGAACTTTAATGTATGGCAACAGTAAGAATACGTGTACTGCTCTTGAATGAGGTTGGATGAAGAGCTTACTACTAATTTAACCCCACTTCTCATTACGTTATCCTCGCTTTGTCTAAAATCAATTGACCATAGTTAGGTCCCTGATTATAGGAAGGAATTGCCATACCGTTTGATTACAGTCTCATTTCCAAGCTGCTGTTCTTATTTATTATGGAAAAAAAAAACCCATTTGGGTGACTGGTAAGTATGTGTGGAAGTTTGACTAGTCACCGCTGTTTCATTTTTGGGAAAGGTTAAAAACTACAAATGCATATCCACCTTACATATACAACTAGGTCAACAAAAAACAACTTTGTTGCAAGCCATGCAGCAGTAATTTCCAAGTGCAAGGACAAGGGATGGGTGTTCTTCTATTGAACCACATGGAGTAGGACCCCAGCTTCAGATTTTCTCTTGTGACATACCTAAATTTACATATTTTACTTTACCTATCCTATCTACTTGAATGGATAGGAACATAATTTGTGTTTGTAATTTGGACCAATTATATAATAAATATTAATCATTATTATTACTATATAAAAATTTTATTTTATAAAAACCTTATGTTTATTATTTATATGCATTTACTAATTTGTTGCATTCCCGTAACTCTAAATAATGTTAATGTCCTATAGTATTTACAATTAACAGTCATTTCTTTTGGTCATGTAGCTCTAGTTAATATTATGTCCTATAATATTTACCATTCATTGGCCACAAAATATTTGTGGATGTATATATGTATACATAATTGCCTTTTCAGATGAATTGCCCTAGCAAAATTTATTTGTGATCCCTTGACGAATTGAATCCGAACAATTTGGAAATAAAAAGTATTAAATGACACCTAAGTTATTGATTTAATGTCTAATAAAGTATTGAAACATCCAAGTGTTTTTCTCTTGGACCGCTAATTACGTCTATAAGTTGCAACATAGAGGGACATACACATACAAGAAACATATTGAAACAACTTTATAGCTATCACTATCTATGTTCTCTATAATGTATACTCCTTCTAGTGTGGCCTTATAGACTACAGTGGATTGATTAAAAAGTGAGAAGAGTGAGACAACGGTGGCCCTCGAACGCCTTCAATTTCGTTTCGGGGTTCATCATCGAAACACAACCATGTTCTCTTAAAGAACGTCATTCACTGTCATACAAAACCTGCATTAAATGCTCTTGTTGCTTCAAGCTCTACAAATACTTCTTTTGGAGCCCTAACTATGGACTTACCGAACGACACACCTATTAAGGTTATTCTTCATCTCGTGATCGAGTTTCGTGTATTGTACCATCAAGATCACCAAATAACCTATCAATATGTCTCTCTTCCTAGTTCTTTCACTTCTCATATGCCTTTCTGTGCATGCATGCAATGCTCGATATCTAGGTCTCGTATTTGACAAGGAAACTAAGGCATCGGTATCCGCCAAGGTCAATACGATCATATATGTTTCATGACGCACAATTTTCCTTTTCAATATGCTATGGTCTTATTTGTTGGTGTGTCAAGTTCTTGATACTAAAAGTGCTTTTGGAACCAGGACTTGGGTGAAAAGGTTCCCGACAAGACTTCACTTCCATCGGATATCGTGCCTCCAAAATTGGTGCAAAATGGAGATCAAGGAGGACGAAAAACTAGCAGGGATGTCTTAAGCAACCTTGAAAATGTGCTTGGTGCGAGCACGATGGAGATGAAAGTTGAGAAGGATTGTTTGAATGATCATGAACAGAGCAGAATATTGGAAACGTCAGGTTAATTTCCGCCTCTTATTAACTCAAAAGCATCGCAAAATCATTAACAATTTAACGCATTTGTTGCTTCCCTATGCATAGACTAACCGTCATTGGGGGAGATCATATTGTTCCTTCCCCTTTTTTTTTTTTTTTTTGGTAGTATGACTCTTTTGCAAGGAGGTTTTATGGAAGGAACGAAATAAGCTATTGATTTTCCATTTTCGTCAACTTGAAAGCTAAAATTCCAGAGATTCAATTTTAACCTCTTCTGACTTGTATATTATTAGCGATGCAATCTGTTAACATTAATATATCGCTGTCTAGTGAGAGCTGTCGTATCTTATATTAATTAGTTCTTATGTGTATAAGTGCAAATTTCATAAAGAAATATGCCTAAAATTAAGTCTTCAGTAGTCTTGCAATTGTATTCTTGTTTTAGGAACGAGTTGAACAGGGTTATTTCTTGCATTATCATTTGCTACTGTTGTTGCTAATGTTAGTAATAAAGTACGTGCAGGAACTGAAGTTATCGTATCAAGATCTTATCCATATGAGACCCAACTGGCGGCTAAAGTAAAGGTAATCAAAATGTTCAAAGGTATCTGAGAAACAATGTATACATGGAGTTGCATATGGTAGTTAGGCAGTTACGATTTTGGTGAGGCATCAATAACAATGGCCCATCTTTCCTGATCCTGTCCTTGATGCATGAATCATGGGAGCCATGAAAGATTGCTTTGAAGTAAAGGCAATAAATGGAACATGTAATCAATTTGTACTATATATAGTTCGTTGGTGTCGAAAACTATGCACTTGGGTCTGCTCTATGCTTTTATCTTATAATTTCTTCTACCCAAATACGGTATCAAGGGGGCAATCGTGGACGAAATGTGTCCGCTTACATATTGTAATTAGTTAAGCATGAATTAAGCCTAAACGAAACAAGGAAATGGATGTTAATTAAGTGCTGATGATTGTGCAGGTAACCAAGAATCAAGTACGGTCCATGCTAGCACTTGGGGCTGATGTCCGTGAAGCCGCAGCATCTAAGGAAAATGAAATAACAGAGGATATAATAGAGATGGACTATGCGCAACCCCATCGGAAACCACCTATCCACAACGAAAAAAATTAAAACATATATATCACAAATTTAATTTAGCTGGTTCTGTTCTCTTAACTTCAACCCTTTAACATTTCTTAAAAAGACACCCAGCTTGAGAAGGCACTATTTTGCACTGCTTGTGTCAATAATATAAGAACACGGCTTTTAGTGCCATTGTTTATTATTCGAGTATATGAAGCTTTTAAGTATTTTCTTCAATAATATTGTGCCAGTACTCCCATCACAATTGTTAAAGCGACACCAAAGTTTAAGTTTTTTCTAATGTGAGGTTAATTTAATTAGTTTTATATATTTACTAATACAACTTCTCCAGTAAATACTTTTTAGGCTTGAAATTTATACAGAATTATTATATCTTATGCTGAATTAATTTGATGATAAGAAAGTAAGTACTAGGATTTGAACTCAAAACTGTTTAGTCATAAAAGCTCTAATATCATGTAACAATAATGTTACTTTCAGGGTAGCTTGACTTTCTGCTGTAAATTTTTTAGGCTTTGTTTAATTGAGGGATCAGTAATAGAATAGAATAAGATAGAATTTAATACACTTATATCATTTAATTAAAGGTTTTATAATAGAATAGATCGAAATAAGATAAAAGCAGAGAGTTTCATCTTACCTTTTATTTCTTTATAAATTATAAAAATAAAAAATTTCTAATTTAAAAAGTTTATTTTTAAACGTAAATTAATAAATACAAATTATTTAATATACCTTTAATTAAAAATTAAAAAAGATACGTAAGCCTATAAACTGATTTATATCGCACAATTCACAGGCCACAAGCAGTTAAAAGGAGAAATGGAGGTACCTGTACATGAAATCGTCCAACCCATGAAGCAGCTTGTTGCCTAGATAGTAGGTACTCAAGAAATCGTTAGTCCAAAACTCTCCCGTCTCATCACCAGCACCACTGCGACGTCCATCAAAATTCATGGTCGTCGTCGGCGGCGGCGGCGATGAAGAAGCATAAAACAGTCCAGGACTCACGTCAAAAACATTCACTACTCCGCGGCGGCGATGAAGAAGCATAAAACAGTCCAGGACTCACGTCAAAAACACTCACTACTCACCAAATCCGCGGTAAACATGTTTCTTAATCCCATTATTCCCAACACTAAGAAATAACAAAAGCAATAGCTCTCGTCGCTCTCGTCCAAAACAATACCATCTCTTTCTAGATTCAGCAGCCCAACTCTCCCTCCAAAATTAGCCGCGATTTTAGCGAAATACGCTATTTTTATATAATTTAATAATAAATTATATATAATTAATAAAATAATAAATTTTTTTATTATTTTAAAATAAAAAATATAAAAAAATATTTGTTACAGTTACTTTTTAATTGAACATGTTTTCTATCATTCTATTTATTTTTATTACATTACATTATAAATTTTTTTATTTTTTCAAATAAATTTTCTCTATGTTATATTTAATTTTATTATAAACCATTTTACTTTGTTATATTTTATTTTATTTTATCCCATTAATTAATACCCAACTAAATATATATATATATATATATATATATCAAAGTACCTGGAAAGTACCTGAAAACCGTGAAGGGCTGAATGATTTATCTTACTGTTGGGTACAATGAGGGGATCAAATCAGGTCGCAGTCGTCAATAGATAATGACGCTTTTAGTTGCTGCGATACAATCAAATAAATATTGGTTGGTGTTGGTCTCCGACCATGTATAGTACATACATAAGCGTAGTTTGCCCTACTTTTTCGTTTATTTCTAGCTGCTTCACTCTAGGCGGTTGGTTTTTGGATGATGAACATTTTCATCGAGTCGAAATTCAAACTTGAGATACCCTGTTTACAACAGATCGCATAGAAGCCAAGTTAATGGTGGTCTTTGAAGTAGACCAAGACGAACTCTCGTTGCCATCAAAATGCTTGGGAGATTGGATCTACAAATACTACTATTATCCTAACTCGTATTTTGTCTCGCCTGGAAAATATGATGCCAAGCACAAATGATAAGAAACCAAAGATGTGTAACCAGTGCCTGAAACCCACGCAAAGCAACCTATCGAGGGAAAAATATAAAACCACTTCAATCCTAAATGAAAGGCAGCCTCATCAGGGCATCATTGCCAATGCTAATGTTGACTGTGATGTACAACGCGATCATGGAAATACTAGCAAACAAAAGGATCAGATTTTTGTCACAGTAATGTATCATCCAATATTCACTTAATACAATTTCAACCTGGACAAAAGGAACAGATTTTTGTCACAGTAATGTATCATCCAATATTCACTTAATACAATTTCAACCTGGTATTTTCATGGCACGCGAAACTATTATTCCGTGCTCAAAATGGATAGGGAGAAGAGGAAAAATAAAAGGTGATAAAATCAGTCTTCCATTGTTAGGATGGAAAATTATACCCCACAAAAGAAGTCCTCTATGGCAATTTTTAACAGTAATATCAATAATCTGCTAACAATAACTTATCGGAAATCTACAGCATAAACTCAATGCTCTGAAACAAAATATGAAAACCTTAAATTTCTTCACTGAAGACTACTAATTTGAAAAACCTGAGTACTTCACTGCATAATGCGTATGGATGTTCTTTCAATGGAGTGGAAGCTTTCTTCTACATTTAACCAAAAGATATACCCGGAGGCTATCATGTGCTGCTACAGCTCACAATAAAAGGTTTTACAAAGTTGATGAACTCTGAGGTCCTTATCCCCAGCTTCAGATCAACCTCTCCACCGCCCAACCAGAAGAAATCAGGATGAAGTTTTACGATTGCTTCATCCAAAATAACCTGTAAAAACTCCAATCAGTCGTTTTCCACCAGCAAAAACTACAGATACAAGAATGTTTATACAATCTATAGCTGTCTGTACATGGTGGTCCATGGTCATGACTACATATGCACAGAAAAGTGCTTTTGCAGCCAAACTTGCGTGACTCTCCCGAGTAATATAAACTGCTCCTTTTGACATTCTAAAAATTTACAAACCAAGATGACCATTTAGTCAAAAACTACCCGTCCACCAAATTCAACATTTTTTGAACACATCAAGCCTCCACTGTGAAATGACACGCCTCCTATACGTACTTTCATGTCTCTCCCGAGTAACTGCCCTTTTTGACATTCTCAAAATTTACACTCAAACCAAGAAGAATGTTTAGTCAAACTTCCCGTCCACCCACCTCAACATTTTTTGAACACATCAAACCTCCACCTTCCAATGACATGTCTCCTGTACATCTGCACATGTAAAATCAGGGCCAGACACAAATACGATTGCTGCTGAAATACCCAGCTAGTTCAACTGCAAGAGAACAACTCAATTTATACTTTGCCAACAAAATCTTTTTCAAGTGGCAGACTGGCAGAATATCATTGATCTTGACCATCAATATGTGGACCACATGATGTGACAGTATGACAGGTAAGATATTTGAAACCGAGGACCACTGACAGCTGATATATGGTTGAAGCTCTGGTTCATAAAATATACCTCCATTTTACTACAAAGGAACTACTAAAATAATAAAAGTGCTCTCCGTTCTCATCAAAATCCATCAGAATCCTACAACTAAATTGTGTACAATAACCAGCCACACCAGCACGCTCAGGACAGGGATAGGCATCTGCCTACTTACTTAACACTCAGGGACCAAGATGTTCAGACCACATCAAGCAAGACAAGACTAGACATAGAAGTTGTACTGTCTGAGAAAAGCAATTTTATTGAAAGTGTACTGAAAAAGAAGTAGGCTCTACAAAAGAAGTATATTTGAAAGCTGTGAGCTGAAACCACAGAAAAGCATACATAATAATTGTTTCTATGCAAAGTCTGGTTCCCAATTGAACCAGGGATTATCAACTACTTGGAGATCAGCAACATCTATGGTGAAGGTGGTGCTTACGAATACATCAAACTTGTTATCGAGAAATAGAGAAAGAGACAACAAACATGAACAAACTACAACTATTCATTGCATGTAGGCAAAGAAATGCTCATGATCGAATAGTGAGTCGCAAAACAAAGGACAAGAGAAAATACTCACCAAAGAGCTATACAGAATAAATTTTTATAGAACATTAATGTCCTTGCAACATATTGATAGCAAAAGTATTTACAGGAATGTCTGTCTTCATGCCAATAGATGTTACTGCATTATGCCCGTATCCAGTCAACTCTGCTGAAACCTCCTCAGGAGCAAGCCTCACTGCATAGTTACCAGAGTTTAATAAGAGATTGATTTACCGAACATATTGGTTATGAAGGACATTGCGAAGCAGAGAATGCACAGACTGAAAAACAACTTGTTTCTTCAGTAGTGCAACAACAAAGTATGTTGAGTAAATCATATACAACTATTGAGTTCCCAACGTTACACAGGAATTTAGCCATACGGATTGGATTAATTAATGAAAAAAGAAACAAAGACAGGTATTATTGCATCATTCTAGGCCAAAAATTTATCAGAAATGACCTTGATTGTCACAAAAATAGTTTGACAAGCGTTGATAGGCTAATTTTCACTTTTGTTGAAAACTCATTATTTTGTATGTACCCATGCATAAAATGTTTTTGTTGACTGTGATTCCTTCCAAATTGAAATTTCACTTGTTATTACATGAAGCAAGCCTAGAAATCCTTCAGTTATATTTTGCTTGTATGCACATAAGGGCAAGATAAAGGAAAATTGTCAAGACATCTGACATGTTCCAATATTAAATTAAACAAACACTGACAATGCATAAGTCAGGTGCATATGTTTTTGTTTCAATAACAAGAAACAAATCTTTGTGAACCATGCCTATACACCAAGGAACATGGTAAGGGCCCTACTGTATGATCTCGTCACTGGACAATTAAGAGAGAAATCCACCTTCCTTCCCTTATTGGTGTTCTTCCCTTTGGAGGAAGAACCAATGTTGAATGAAGGTTAGCTAGCTCTTGCCAGAGCTAGCTGAATAAATTACAGCTAAAGTAACTAATGTTTTTTTTTTTAATGATTTCGATACCTTTATTCATTGATAATTCTGCTGTTATATAGGCAGAGAAGGAAAATAACAATCCATCTAACTAAGACTTTTATTATAGTAGAACTTTATTAAGAAACAAAAACTAGAAAGGATCTTTCAAAAGCTAACTATCCTTATCCAAATACTATCCTAATCTAATCTTCTACTATTTCTTGTGTCTAACTAAATTCTCTAGCCTTCTCCAGCTTATCAGCCGTTACGCAACTTCTTCCCTCGCCTTTGATAAGTTCTACCCACAAAAGCATCCTTATCAGAACACTATCCTTGTCAGTCAAATTAATCACAACTTGATTGTTGTACGAGTATTTCAATAGCAATAGTCAGGAAAAGTATAAAAAATCACATCTATATTCTATATTAATTAGCAATCACATCATATGAGAGTAAACCACAGCCCAAAGATGATAAGAAACAGGGTTCAAATACTAAGAATTGCCTTAATGGATTAATTCATTCATTTTCTCGCATAGTATGTAAATTTTATGATATGTTAATGCAATTTAAGCAAACAGTATGAGAATGAAAGACAATAGGCATGGTTAATTCAATCAGTGTAAATGTGAAGCTTCACTTTAAGCTATTGTCAGAGTTAAAAAAATGTAAGAGAATGGCAATGTTATTAAAGTGTCACTTGAGTAGATCAGATGGTTTTTCATGGGTATTGCAATCACCCACATTACTCCTTTAAATTAATAACACCAACATGTTTTAGGACCTTTTGGCATCATGAGAATCGCATATATTGTCTCTTTAGTTTTCTGAACACATAAGCATAATCAAAAGGGATTTGCAAGACAGGAGAGATTAAGAAAACATTCAATCCTTAAACTTTAAGCCAAGGCCCTATGTTACAGGTCTTATGGAAGAACCAACCCCAAAAGCTAGCTTGAAGGGTGGGAGAGCTCATAAGCCTATAAACCTCACATTAGTCTCTTTTATTACCAATGTGGGATAATTAGACCGTAACATCCCACCAAGCTTCATAATCCAAGCATCGGCGGGCTAGTTGTGCGCTAGACCTTTTCTAGCCCCAGGTGAACACTGCTATACCGACGTCACCACCCATCTACCCACAGGCTGGCTATGCTCTAGACTTGTTCTAGCTCTAGGTGAACATTGCAACGTCGGCATCACCACCCGTGGGCGTAGCACAAGGACTTTAAGGAGCGGTGTTATCTCTGATACCAATTGTTACAGGTCTTATGGGAGAACCAACCCCAAAAGCTATCTTGAAGGATGGGAGAGTTTATAAGCCTATAAACTCCACATCAACCTCTTTTATTACCAATGTGGGACAATTAGACCGTAACACCCTAGAATGGTCTGATGCTTTATATAAGCTCCCTGACAAAAGAAGTAGACATAAATGACAACTCCATCAACAAATTAGGGCAATGTGGTAAGGACTCAAGATCTTCTAGTTGAAAGTCTGTCAATGAACTAGTCAACCCACAAACTCGAGATTGTCGTATGAGTATTTCAATAGCAAGAGTCAGAAAAAGTATGAAAAATCACACAATATTCTATATCAATTATCAATCATACCATATGAGAGTAAACCACAGCCCAAAGATGATAAGAAATAGGGTTCAAATACAAAGAATTGCCTTAATGGATTAATTCATTCATTTTTTTGCACAGTATGTAAATTTTATGATATGTTGATGCAATTTAAGCAACTAGTATGAGAATGAAAGAGAAGAGGCATGGTTAATCCAATCAATGTAAATGTGAAGCTTCACTTTAAGCTATTGTTAGAGTTAAAAAAATGTAAGATAATAGCAAATGTTATTAAAGTTTCACTTGAGTAGATCAGATGGTTTTCATGGGTATTGCAATCACCCACATTACTCCTTTAAATTGATAACATCAACATGTTTTAAGACCTTTTGGCATCATGAGAATCACATATATTGTCTCTTTAGTTTGTTGAACACATAAGCATATTCGGAAGGGATTTGCAAGATAGGAGAGATCAAGAAAACATTCAATCCTTAAACTTTAGGCCAAGGCCCTATGTTACAGGTCTTATGAGAGAACCAATCCCAAAAGCTAGCTTGAAGGGTGGGAGAGCTCATAAGCCTATAAATCCCACATTAGTTTCTTTTATTATAGATGTGGGACAATTAGACCGTAACATCCCACCATGCTTCGTAGCTTAGGCACAGACGATCTGGTTATCCGCTAGACCTTTTCTAACCCTAGGCGAACACTGCTATAATGACGTTACTACCCACATACCTACAGGCTGGCTGTGCTCTGGACCTTTTCTAGCCCTAGGCGAACACTGCAATGCTGGCGTCACCACCTATGGGCATAGCACGAGGACTTGAAGGAGTGGTGTTAGCTCTGATACTAATTATTACAGGTCTTATAGGAGAACCAACTCCAAAAGCTAGCTTGAAGGGTGGGAGAGCTTATAAACTTATAAACCCCACATCAGTCTCTTTTATTACCAATGTAGAACAATTAGATCGTAACACCCTAGAATGGTCCGACGCTTTATATAAGCTCCTTGAAAAAAGAAGTGGACATAAATCACGACTCCATCAACAAATTAGGGCAATGTGGTAAGGACTCAAGATCTTCTGGTTGAAAGTTTGTCAATGAACCAGTCAACCCACAAACTCGAGATTTGGAATTCGGACCAGAGCTTTTTCTTTCGTTATTATACCAAAGACTATGTACGCAGCTGAGGTAATTGATTTTCAAACTAAAAAAGTGGATGCTTACAATTGAATTTCTTTTTGGCTATCTTGCCATTGTTGAGAGCATACAGATAGTTTTTAACAGCTTCAGCATTGAATCGAGCAGTGTACTGCAGCAAAGCAGAAATGCCTGTATCAGGGTCAGACATATGAATCATGTCAAAAGACAATATATTATAACAAAAGTCAGCACTGTTACCTGTATAACGACAACATAATACTTTGAGTTACCGCGGTCGCTACAGTCAATAACAAAGGACGGTGCCTGAGTATTAACCTGGTGACAAAAAATCAACCTCATTCACATAAATATCATGCCTTTTAAACAATCTTATGATGCTCGTTAATAACTAAGCAGTTGTTGGCTATGCTAAGTTTCAATAATTAGGATAATGACCGAAAAGTAATCACAGTAAAAGATGGCCCACCAAGACCATGCTTTTGCAGAGATGATGGATGGAGGCAGCGTCAAGAATGTGGCGACGGGACTCCAGAGGCCAGTCGTAGTAATCGGAGGGAACAGTTTTGAAGGCGAAATTAGAAACTCCGTTAGACTTCAGAATATGAGAGAGGCGAGCTTCGGTGTTGGTGTCACAGCGACGAGGAGCGGAGCCCGGAGGCAGAGACAGACAGAACTCGAGGCTGAATATCCGGTTGAGGATTCGGGTTTGGACCCGCTCCAGCTCCGCTAGCTCCGCTTCCATTTTGCTTGGATTCGACGGTTGGTGTCCGTGCTTTGGTTCAGTATTGCACTAACTGGTACGCTCCATCACCATCAATGCTTGCGGGCCAGATATGGTCAGTCCATCTCATCCGGGCCTAAATGTTTGGTATGGACTGCTAGACCCATTCCATGCATCGAAGACAAATACATGTGGAGTGGAGTGCAGGAAAAGAAATGGAGAAAAGAAAATCAAAAGGCTAATATTCAAACGCAGAGACTTGGACCTCGTTGGTTTATAAAGATTGGCTAATGGACTTTTTGGAAGACATTTGTGGGAATTGACTAAACGCCCAGGCCTACCATTCAATGGCTAAAATCTTAACAAGGCTATAAGCTATTATTAAACTGGTATGACTGGCTGCCTCATTTGGAAATATAACTCCTAACCAGAAACAGCCGCCCACAGCTTAGGCCTTTTGAAGTGAAACCTCTTCATTCTGTAAGGAAAAGTACGGTGCTCATCCTCCAATCACCGCAAACCGCGTGGATTATGTTAACTACCATACCTTCGAGAAATGTTGACCGTTGAAAAGCTACTTCCATAAAACCCACCACCCCTCCTCACCAATTCTAAAGATCTAAGCCTTCCACTTCTTGACTAACAATGCATAAGAGTACTTCCGGTTCAACTCTAGGCCCTGGTGGTCTAGACCTTGCCCAGTCCTTTTTCCGATCCATCAACAGTGCTGCCCCTTCTTCTCCTTCGAAGCGCAACACCAAAATCTCCGTCATCGGCGCCGGCAACGTAGGCATGGCCATTGCCCAGACCATCCTCACACAAGACTTGGCCGACGTCCTCGCCCTCGTCGATGCCAAGTCCGACAAGCTCCGTGGTGAGATGCTCGACCTCCAGCACGCCGCTGCTTTCCTCCCTCGCACTAAAATCCTCGCCTCTACCGACTACTCTGTCACGGCCGGCTCCGATCTCTGCATCGTCACCGCCGGCGCTCGTCAGCTTCCGGGAGAGTCTAGGTTGAACTTGTTGCAGAGGAATGTGACTCTGTTTGAGAGCATCATACCTCCGCTTGCAAGGCACTCGCCTGATACCGTTCTTTTGATCGTTTCTAATCCAGTCGATGTCTTGACTTACGTCTCGTGGAAGCTTTCAGGGTTTTCTCCTAATCGGGTCATCGGGTCCGGCACGAACTTGGACAGCTCCAGGTTTCGGTTCTTGATCGCGGATCATCTGGACGTTAACGCCCAGGACGTGCAGGTGAGATTGTTGCTTGAGTTTGTATCTTTAAAAATAGAACATACTGACATGTTGGAGCAAAATTGTATATAGATAATTCCTTTGTAAAGTTGAAACTAATGTGGTTTCTGGAAATTTGTCAAGGCTTACATAGTTGGCGAACATGGAGATAGCTCGGTGGCATTATGGTCTAGTATAAGTGTTGGGGGAGTTCCGATACTGAGCTTCTTAGAAAGAGAGCAGATTCCATATGAGAAGGAGACACTTGAGAACATCCACAAAGCTGTCGTGGAGAGTGCATACGAAGTGATTAATCTCAAAGGCTACACATCCTGGGCTATAGGGTACTCGGCCGCTAGTTTGGCTAGGTCTATACTGCGGGACCAGAGGAAGATCCACCCTGTTTCAGTGCTGGCGAGAGGGTTCTATGACATTGAAGATGGGGATGTGTTCTTGAGCTTGCCTGCGCAGGTAGGTAGAGGTGGAGTCTTGGGAGTGACAAATGTGCATTTGACGGATGAGGAGGCAGAGAAGCTAAGAGACTCGGCTAAGACCCTTCACCATCTACAAACCCAACTGGGAATTTGAGACTTCTTTTTCGAAGAAGCATATTTTATGAGTGGTCTTTAAGGGTTTGTGGTGTGCTTTTGATGTATTTCGTATGCAATAAATAGTTTTTAGAAAAATATGAAATGATGCTGCATCATACGATGGCTGGGTTTAACATACTCATACTTTATTTTATTTGATAGATCTTATTTATCCTATAATTAAACACCAAAAGAAAATTGATTAGGTGAAAATCATACAGATAGATCAGTTAGTTCTATATTCAAGCTGATTGAGTTGTTAAAAATATGCAAAATCAATAAAAACCTACTAACGCTACGATGATCCTGACCACTCATTGTCACACCAAAATTCAATTCAAAACATTAATATCAAAATGGAGTGCTATGTCATCAATTTTAGATCTAGCAAACTTTTACTTTCTAATAATCATAGAATATTAATATTAATATTAATATTAATACAACATCATCGTTAATTAACGTAACATTACCTTTTGATATCAATCAAAAAGCTTGTTAACATCGGTATCTTATTTAAAAGATTAGTTCGACTAATAATGAGAAAGATATCTCTTTGGTCACGATTTGGTTTTTATCGGAACATTTTAAATAAAATCTTGAGTGCATAGGTATCAACCGACTTATTATGCACCTTTGATCCATAAATTTCTTTCCATTTCCTTTTAGCAGTGATACATTATCAGTTAAGAAAATTGACCTTTTGTACTTGAGAAATGGGCCTGTAAAGGATTTCACGTATTCCTTTACAATGACAATTTACGGGGACTGACATTGGACCCGTTTTCCAGTCCTTGCATGACAGTTGCATTGCATAAGGTAATGACAAGTATGAGTAGGAATTATACTTTAAAAAGAAATGAAAAGAACCCATAAATTTAATGTTTAAAAGTTTTGGGTTAAAGTGTGGTGTCAAAGTCTCTGACTCTCACTAGATCCATGATGAAGATCTCCCATAAAAATTAGCTACTCAGATCTAATAAGTAGTATCAGAGCTGATAGTTCGACAATTGATGAGTATGGAGACGACAGTCAAATCCTGTGGTTACCTCCCCACAAAAAGAGCAAAGAGACTCCTAGTGGGGTCATACCAGTGAAGTTGAAGGGCTCTTAGTAATGTCATATACTCGAGCTGCTAAGAAAAAAGACAGAAAAAGGCTTTCACTCAAGAGTGAGCCCAAGTCCAATATAGAAGTTCACACTTGAGGAGGAGATTGCTAGGATGTCAAATGTGAGTATGAATCATATATTGAAAAGAGATGGAACTAGTGAAGGATATATAAGTGAAAAGGACTTATAAACCTAATGTCTTAAGATTTTAGGTTAAAGTATGGTGTCAAAGCTCATAAGTATATTATGTAACACCCCACTCCCGCCGAACCCGAACCCGATATCGATCGTGATACCCGAATCCGTGCCCCGCGAGGGTGGC
>JANZXR010000172.1:35507177-35540695 GCA_027575705.1 Erythroxylum echinodendron | reverse complement strand
ACTTTTTTACCTAATTATTTCACAAAACTGAAAAAATTGTGGGATGAATTAACTTACTTAATGTCACTTCCTTAATTTATATGTGGAGTAGGGAGACAAATTGCAGAACTTGAATATAAAAACAAGTTAATGCAATTTTTGATGGGATTGAATGAAATTTACGATAGTGTGAGAAATGAAATTTTAATTATGGATCCATTGTCAAGTGTAAATAAAGCATATTTAATGGTGTTAAGAGTTGAGAAATAAAATGAAGTAAGCATAAGTTTCACAGGTGAAGTTGAAATTGCCATGATGATCAGATCATAGGGAAACAAGGAAGAAAAAATTGTTGCATTAAGAGGTGTGATGAAGAGCAAAGAATCTATCAATAAATCAAAGTTACATTGTGATTATTGTAACATGGATAAACATACAAAATAAACTTGTTTCAAGATTCATAGATATCCATAATGTTTTAAGTAATCAAAGGAAAAGAAGAATGAAGAAGGAAATATGTCATTTGTAAATTTTGTTAACTAAGTAGATTAAATAAGTGGAACATTCTTAGAAGGAGACTGGAAATCAAATGTTTCAGTCATAATACAACAAGAGATTGACAAGTTTTTCAAACGAAGAGGAAAATTAGGGGATGAAACACTTTGACTATTTGTAGGTATAGTTCTTAATCATATTCTTAGTTCATTTGAGTTAATTGAATTTGGTTCTTAGATAGTTCACATTAGAGCTTCGAACCACATGTGTGTAGATGTGAAGTTGATGAAAAACCTCTTATTTGTAAAGGATACCTATACATTTACCCATTGGATCCATTAAGCTTGTTCATCACATAGGTGATGTTTAACTACATGAAAGATTAATCTTGACTGATTGCTTACATATTCCTTCTTTCAAATTCAATCTTTTATATGCCAATAAACTCGCCATTATAGCTCATATGAAGTTTACCTTGCAACCTATTTTTTGTATAATACAGGAGCTAATGACTTATGAGGTGCTTGTAGTTGGAAAAGTGATAGGAAGATTGCACATTATAGACTCCAGCTCTTATCATCCTAAAACTATAAAACAATATGCCTTGAAATTGTATCCAAATCTCTTTGCAAAATCTATGGATACCATTGATCCTTAGCATCAACGATTAAGACATCCATCTATAAATGTAATGAAACATTTGAACGGAATAATGGATCTTTCTACTGAAAGAAAATTTCCATGTGAAGTCTATCATTTGTCCTAATAGAGTAGATTCCAAACTAGTACCATTCTTTTAATCACATGTTTTGAGCTTGTTAGTGTTGACTTATAAGGTACAAATATACTTTAACTTATGGAAACCATTATTGTTTGACCATTGTGGATGATTTTAGTAGAAAAATATGGACTTTTCTGCTTAAGCATAAACTTCAAACCATTCAAACACTTCACATTTTCTTCCAGCTAATTAAGAACCAATTTCACAATTCTGTTAAAATTATAAGGACAAACAATGTTGCAAAGTTTACTAGTTTATCATTTACATCTCTATTGTCTTCTTTAGGCATTATTCATCAAAAAGCATATGTTTATACCCCTCAACATAATGGAGTTGTAGAACGAAAACATAGACTTTTTTTCAAGTTGCATGATCTTTGATGTGTCAATCATATGTCCATATTCATTTATAGGATAAGCCATTCTCATATCTACATATATCATAAATAGACTTCTTTCATCTGTTATATCCTGGAAAACTCTATACAAAATACTCTTTCATAATGAACTAGATTACTCTTTTCATAAAACCTTTATGCTTTGTCTCAAATACATTTCCTCACAAAGATAAGTTTGAGCTTAGAGCTTTCAAGACTATTTTCATTTGGTTATTTATTTGGACAAGAAGCTTATAAGTTTTATAATCTAGAAACAAAAAAGAATGATATTTCTAGATATGTCATCTTTTATGAAAACATCTTCCCATTTCAAAACATGATTACAAATGATACTAGAATTCCTTTGCCTGTTATTTGCCCAGATTTAGATAATCCATTTACTCATTTTCATCATTCCAGATCGAATGGTGATTCTGAAACTAATCATGTTCTTGTTTTTGCACTTGATTCCTCCTTATACCATACAGTACCTTCTTATATTAAAGCTCCAAATACATCATTAAATAATGAAAAACTTCCTACTAGGAAAAATATCATACCAAAGCAAAAGCCCTTATGGATGAAAGATTTTGTTTCAAATTCTACACAATCTTGTTTTCTCAAACTGTTATGAGCACTTTTTAGTCATCTCCATAAACATCACCAACATAGCCTTACTTTGTTTCATTACATTTCTCTTCTACATACATGTCATTTTTGGAAAATATGTCAAATATTAAAGAACCAAGTTCATATTATCAAGCTAGAACAAATTAGAATTGGTAAAAGGCAATGTAGGATGAATTATAAGACTAAAAAAAATAGATATATGAGTTAACCGCTTTACATAAAAAAAAGGACAATAGGTTATAAAGAGGTATACAAGATTAAATACAATAATGATGGAATTGTGGATGTAAGGCTTGATTAGTAGCAAAGGTTTCCACTAAATAGAAGGGGAAGATTATTATGATAGCTTTTAATTTGTTGCTAAAGTGGAGACAGTCAAAATGATCTTAGCTATTGCAGAAGTGAACGCATGGCATTTGCATCAATTAGATATCAACAATGCATTTTTACATGGATATTTAGGTGAAGAACTTTATATAGAGTTCACATGAAGTTATACAAAAGTACTTGTTGAAAAGTTTACAAATTAAAAAATATTGTTGTATAGACTTAAATAAACGATGAGAGAATAAAATCGGGAGTTTTCTCATTGTCTTCATAAATTTGATTTCCATCAATCAGCTTACGAAATTTTTTTATATATCAAAGGAATAGGTTTATCTTTTTTGGCTTTAATTGTCTACATTGATGATATTTTCCTTACAGGTTCTTCGGAGGCTAAAATATTTACTGTCAAACAATTTCCTCATCAATAATTTAAGGATTTAAGCTTTGCAAGATACTTACATAGCTTGTGGATTGCTCGATCATCTAAAGGAATGTCTATTAATAAGAGAAAATATATTCTTGATATTTTGGAAGATGTTTGTCTCATAGCTGCAAAAGCTAAACAAACTCCTCTTCCAAATACATATAAATTTCAAGTTGCAGATGCTTTGTTACTTACAAATTCAGCACCATATCAAAGATTGGTTGGTCTTTTATTATATCTGGGATTTACTTAACTTGATATTACACATTCAATACAACAATTGAGCCAATATATTCAGTCTCCTATTGTTCTTCACTGGAAAGTTACTTTATATATTTTGAAATATCTAAAAGGACGTCTTTTAAAAGGGTTATTTTATCTTGCATTGTCTTCTTTCCATATTACAATATAATGTGATGCCAATTGAGCAACTTGTGCTATTACACAATTTGTTACAAGTTATTGTCTTTCCTTAGTTTTTATTTGATCTCTTAGAAAACAAAGAAACAATCTATAATATCAAAATCTTTTGTTGAAGTTGAATATCGCAATATGGGAGCAACGATTTTTGAATTATAGTATATCACTTATCTCTTACAGGATTTTAATATTCCTACTTAATTTTTGATTTCTTTATATCTTGATAATTAAGCAGCTTTACATATTATTGATAATCATGTTTTCCCATAAACAAACGAAACATTTGGAAATTGATTATCATATTTTTTAGGACAAATATAAAGCTGGGTTTATACATCTGCATTATATCTCTTTTAAACAACAATTGGCCAACATTTTTACAAAATCTTTGGATGGTCCTATATTTCATAGTCTGTTGTCTAAGTTAGGTTTGTGTGATTGGAACCAAACTCCAATTTGAGGGGGGAATGTTACAGTTGCTGAAGATTGACGAAATATTGGCAAAATCTAAAATAGCTAAAACAAAGTAGTTGTGTTATTTGAGGAAGTAGTCTTGAAAGTTCATAGTTTTTTTTCAGTTATTAAGTAGGTAATCTTGCAATTTAAGCAAACATGGAGACTAAATATGTAATAGAAAATAATTTCGTCAAGCTAATTTATATAACTAATTGATGATGAATAAAGTAGAGATGGACTGAATTGCTATAAACAGTATATTTATATTATACATTGTCATAATTTGCCCCCTTTTTACCATAAGGAAGACTACAATATAAAACCTAGATAACGCTATATTGAAATAGTACATGGAAAGAAGTAGATCAGTATGAAAAAACCTCAAGAGCTTTAAGAAAATGATATTATTAAATATCATATAATGGATATATCAATATATCTACTAGAGACATTAATGTGTAGTATACCTAGATAAATTGCCAAAAAAAATATCAATTTCATAGAATACTTCATTTAAACAAGAATTTTACTTTGTGACAAAATAATCAATATTTTTTAAATTATTATTTAACAGATGATAGTATATCTAAACAAATAAGTAATTTATTTTAATAACAAAGAAAAAGATATTCCATTTTGAAAAAAGTATTAAAATCTCATTTTTTTCACTAGTTTTCCATTAACCTCAAGCATTCAAATGAATAAATGCCTGACTTCATTTTTAAGTTACAGCTGACCTATAATGTCCTTTTTTTTTTGAAATCATGATTTTCTCCCAATGTTCAAGTCCCTTAGTGTATAGAACTTAACATGTAGGAAAGAGAATGTTAGGATATGTCTTATTATTTAATTTTGAAAATTTTGATTATTAGGCATTCAAGATAATTATTAAAAATATAAATCAAGAAGTCTTACTTGAATTGGATTCTTGGATAGTGTTGTTGCACAAATAAAATTCTATCCTAAATGAAGATTAGAGTGGATTACTTTTTTTTTTTTGAAATATGGATAATGCAAGATGACGTGTGTGAAGGTGATGTGAAAGTTTCTATGTCTTGAATTTTTTACTGTTGCATGCCTTAGTTCTCAGTGGAAGACATGGGAGTGAGTTGCTGATTCTTTTCTTGGTGAAGGTTGGCGTGAATTTTTGCTGTGTTGGTCTTATCGCATAGGTCAATGGGAGCTATACATGTTTTGCAGAAAATACGTGAGTGTTTTGGTGAGGCTTTTTTGGTGAGTATTCAAGGTGAATGGAAGAGCAAAAGGTGGGTAGTTTGATCTGAATGTTTTTACTAATCTGAGGGAGGCTTGAGCGTAATGTTACCGAGTGTGAAGAAAATTGGAGACGGCCGAAGGTGTGCGTAAGTCACTAGGCTTGTCAGTCTTTCTTGATTTGTGTCTTAGTGCATTTTCTTGTTGGTGAATGGGCAAATCACATGGCTTTTATTGTTCATAAAATTGGGACATAGCTGGAGATATATTGTTTTGTGCTTTAACCTTCGTGCCTGAAAGACATTATTGTGGGCTAAAGAATATTGTGTGTGGACTAAAAGTATAGTGAAGATACCTATGTGATTATTCAGTCGTTCATGGTTTCGGGATTGTGCAAGAAATTATTCCTCATATTTTTGTCAAGTGTCTTCTTAAGTGTTTAGTTGTTTGTTTAATCACTTGAGCGATTTATTCACTATTTTTGTTTCAAAAAATTTTTGAGAAAAATTCTTTGTTGAGGTTAGTACAAGACGGTCGTACTATTGTATGTGAAATTCTTTCACTGGTAGTGAGGATGAGAGATACTGTCAAAAGTTGAGTGATGTCGGTTCAGTAAAGCCTTGTATAAAACTATTGCCGTTAGTGAAAGAATTAAGCTGGGTGAGGGCCTGCAGACATAGGCAACGTATGTGGAACTGTGTTATCAAATTTTAGTGTTGATTTATATTTGTGTTTTTAATTTTCTGATTTTTGATTGTGTTAGAAACGACTGTGGCAAAATTTAAAAGTGTGCGAAACTACTACACTCCTGTGATTCTTTCATAGAAGAATAATGGATTTCTTCATAAAAGTTTTTTGTAAAAGAAAATAATTGTAAAGTAAATGTTACCTCTCCACAGTCCACGTCTCCCCTCTCTTTGTCTCTCCTATCATCGTTTATTCGTACGACAATTGGCACAAGCATGACTTTTACACACTTGTGACTCGTCCAGTTGAGCTAGAGTAATATCTCCAAATAATAAGCACAGGGCGAAGAATAAAGTCAATCAATTACGGTGATTTTGCAATTCCTAAAAAAAAAGGGTTCAATTGGTAAATGAAGAGAACTAAATTAAGGTTGATAATGAAAAGGGTTGGATTGAGTCGGATCTCAAAGTATTTAGACCTAATTGGAGTCTCTTATATGCAACCTAAATTTTTATAGGAACTTTTAATTTGATCCACTTAAAAATTAAAACATTCAATTCTTGAATGTACTCAATTCGATTTGATTTCATAATCTCTCTTCCTCATTGTTATTAATTCTTCTATATATATCACCAAGTTTAAAATTTAAATTAAATTTTAAGAGTTAAGAATAATTTAATGTTCATGTTCATAAAACTAGAATAGTTCCTTGTACGTAAAAGCATGTGCATGGCTAAAACTTAAAACTAAAATCGATTCTAACCTAAGATTAATTCCATCTACACTGAATTGGGTACCTTTTTCGAAGCCATAAAAATATTGTTTCACTAAGTAGTAGTCAAACGTTTATTGAGCCCCTTAGATCTGCAGCCAGTATGAAGGACCTTTATTTAAGAAAATATTAATATTAAGTTTATTATACTCCAATTGATTACATTTATTAGTTCACTACTTGTATACTTTAATTTTCTTAACCAATTCCTACCAAAATATGTCGGCATCTCCTTGTTTTGAGGCGCTTGCCTCCTTAACCATGTGAGATTGACTTTTAATGTGTTGAGAGAGAATCCAAGTTGTTGCTCTAAAAGACAATAGCCTAAAAATGACAAATGAAGTGGTTCTAAGAAAATAATTTTAACTATAAAAGAAACGGCCTTTTCTTAGTTCTGATGCTTCTCTACAATCAAGTCTAACCTCTTATACAGTATCGAAAACAAAATATTTTACAACTCGTATTAGTGAATTTAGATTAGAGAAATTATAGTTTGTATAAAATAATGGTACTTTGAACGAGTTCACGTGCACTTTTCTCCTTCCCATGAACAGCGGTTCAGTTTGAAAATAAAAACTCAACTACCAAAATGATAAAATATTTTGATGGAAAATAAAAGAAGACAAAACAAAGGATGCTTGAGCATGAAAGATCACTGTTCTTAAAAATTTGTTTGGTCTAATGAGTACTCTTTCCAAGGTTCAATGTAAATATGAATATGCAGTACAGCTTAGGGGGTTCCAACCCCTTGCGGAAAAAATTGCGGTAAAGACAAAAGGCATGAGCACTTTGGAGCTCATTCAGTCATGCTGACTATTAACTGGTGATACGAGTAACTCAAAATGCAGGTAACTATCATAGTAGGACAAAAGGAAGACAGATTGTTAGCTACTGAGAAGTTGGTGTCAGTTTCGAGGAAAGTTCCAAGAACTTGCAAGGTGCCTGCTACATCTAATGTGCATTTGATGGATGATTATCTGCACTTTTATGTTTCCTTGACCTCTTGTAGGAGAGGTTCCTTCATTTTTGTGTAGCTTTGGAATACTGTTATATTCATTTCAGTTCATAAGTCATATAACAAGGATCCCAGGGATATATTGTAGACTATAAAATCAGCTTCATCCAAGGAGTGTTATGACAGATCCATTCAATGACAATGAAGGAGGTAACAAGAGCCCTTCCTCCTATTAAAGGAAGCAGTAACTTTATAGGACGTTTTAGACTAGCAGAATTTGTTTTTAAAGGAGAGAAAAATATATTAGAAGATAAAACATCATATTTTAAAATAATATAACATATATATTTATATATTCAAGAATAAGTGGATGGCAACTTGAGAGAAAAGATAAGATATTAATTTAGAATAAGTTAAACATAAGTTTATCAAAATCTGATTAACTTTTAAAATAAAAAACTAATTTCATTACAATCCCTCTTATTTTGAAAGAATATATAAAATATTAACTTAAGTATTGCTAGATTAAAACGTAAAGTAGAACAATTAGAATACGGTGTCCTATGGACTATGAATCAGATACTAGGTTTACCAAGATATAGCTTATTAGTCATATTACACCCCTACCAAATCTACTGTTCATCATGCATTTGCAATAATGGGCCATACGTGTGCCTGATTATTTATAATTGTTCTAAAGATTTTCCAAAGTCTTATAGGAACGGTCCCATTCTACACTCATAGGCGATTCTATCAAGTGTATACTACAATCAAATATACTACCCATAAGGTATATATAATTTATAAGAGCTTAGTTCATCCTTACTTAAGTTGCGGTTTAGCACTAATAATATATCATAAGAGGAGATAAATATTTAATAGTGCATTTAAAAATCAATGTATAACTTTGTTATTATCCATATGTACCTAATTCATGGGACTAGTCCAATAGATTGGGTTAACATTATTGTTGATATCTTTTATTGCTTTTAATCATATTCCCTTTGATGTTTCAAATATTTGTTTCTTTCCTACCAGTTTAGTCAAACTCACTTTTGACCTTACAAAATCAATGGATACAATCCCATCTTTAAGTGGCTACTTTAACACTTCATGTCTCAAATGAACGTGTCCAGTTTTTCCATTAAAAGTTTTATTTTTCATAAGGATTATTGCTTAAAATCACAATGTATAGAGACAAAAGGTGTTGGTTTTGTTCCTAAAGGAATATTTTCTAAGAAGTTCATTAACTATTAGCCTCATTTTTAGCCAACTTCAAGGCCACAAACTTTGAATGCATTGTTGAGTTAACAATAATAGTTTTTTAACTGACTTCCAAGTTAGCGTACCTCTAATAAAGTAAATACATAACTACTAGTAGATTTTATCTCAAAGTAGCCCAATAATCATGATTACGACTATATGTATACCAAATCAGTCTACATATAACATAAGCTATATCAAATTGTGTGAAGTTCACTAAATGCATCATAACCTTGATAATCTGAGCAAGCTCAAACTAAGATATATAATGACTTTGATTTTTAGTGACATCAAAATAATTGACATTCTTAAGAATTTTTAGTATAATGTTCTTATAATAATATTATACCAAGTTTAATACTTATGATTATAAAACCTAAAATAACAATTGCTTCTCCTTTAGCTCTTATATCAAAATGTAAAGCCAAAAATTTTGTAATAATATATAATACATTAATATTAGTGCCAAAAAGAAGCAAGTCATCCTTATATAAGCTAATGTTCACACATTTTCCATCAATAAGTTTAGTATACACGCAGTTATCTACTTTTATGAAAGAGAAACCATCAAATTTCTTATGCCACTACTTAGGAACTTATTTAAGACCAGACAAAGATTTTAACAATCTATAAACTTTATTTTCAAACCTACATGAAACACAACCTTTAAGTTGTACTATGCAAATCTTTTATTTAAATCAACACTTAAAAATATAGTTATGATATCCATTTGATGAATAAGTTATGGATAGAAGCCTAAGAATTCAAAACACAAATTGATGAAATTCTAGATACAGGTTCATAAATATTAAAAAATCAATATTACATTTTGTAGTAAATTTTTTTTACAACCAAATGAGCTTTATATTTATTATTAGAGCCAATATGATTAAATTTTCTTTTAAAAATTGCATTTACAACTATTAGGTTTAGCACTAATAAACAATTAATATACTATATTTTTATGTCCATTTCGAGTTTGTTTTGCCTGTTATTTGAGAGTTTTATGTTTTTTTTGGTACATATTATGTTTCAAGTTTTTTTTTGGGTCTAAATTACCTTCATGGACTAAAAGAAGAAGAATTTGAGTGAAATTATGACATAAAACAAAAGAATTGGAGATATTTTATAGATATACGCTCTTGTGAAGTTATATATACCCATATGTGTAATACATACAACCATATAAGAGACTGTGTACAAGACTGTAAATGTGTAAATCTTCAGTGATGCTCTTTTAACCCATATGGAGATACATGCCTTTGTAAGTAATATAGATGATTGTGTTCCTTACCTATGTAAATAATTGAAAATGTGCAAATTGGTGATTTTTGACATACATGATCACTCATAAGACCATGTGATTACCCGTGTGAAATCCAAAAACCCTAATTTTTAGTATAAAAAGAAATTATGAAGAGGAGGTAAAGAGGGTTAGAGTTAAAGACCAAATTTAAAGCAAGAGACCCAATTTTAAACCTAAAATGAGGAAAACATGAACATTACTTTAAGAGATCCAATAGAGAACAACCTATCATCAAGGATTCAAGAGTATTTCATTAAAGAAAGGGGGATATAGATCGTGCATTCTTTTTCTAAAAGCTTCATCTAAACTTTTGGTGTTTATTTCATTTTCTACGTTTAAAATCTATGTTTGCTTAGTGCTTATGCAGGATGAACCATAAGTTTGGATGGATATATGATATGATATTTTATTTAATACAATTTGATTGAATAATTCATTAAGAATTAGTTATGCCATTTTTGTTCTTGAATTAATATGTATGAGAGATCAGCTCAGTAGTTAATTTCAATGACTAAGATTGAGAGATCATTTTATATGAATAGATCTATTATACTTGGAAAAGAGTTGCTTGCAAACTTAGAGAAATGTCAACATAAATCCTCTAGATTAGGGTTAAATATAATAGAGAAATTCAAGAATCAAGTAAAGTGACATTAAGGGTTTTGATTAGAAAGAGAATTCAGTCAATTAACTGAGGATTAGTTATTAGTAGTCTTAATAAAGATATTAAAATAAAATGGGAATTTTCACGGTGTAATGATGAATAATTAAATTGCATGATAAAGGTTAATATTTAAGAGATCTTAAGGGGATTTATTGTCTGGTTTCTAGCTAATTAATATTGTTTAATCATTTTGTTATCTACTTTTTGGTTCATTATTGTGTTGAATTCTAGTTTAGTTTAATTTTAAATTAAATCATCCTTTTATTCGACAGTTAGATAATTTAAAAGAGGCTATTATTGGTACTTGTAGTCCTTATTGGGTCAGCCTATGGTTGCCAGTGCCAGCTACAATAACATTTTGCTTTTGCGGTTTAAAATTATATCAACCAAGCTTTTAGCATTGTTGTTGAGTCATCAAAACATATTTCATTTAACAAATTATGAAGAATAATGCTTTCCATTCAATGTCTTCAAACCACACTTAACCCTAGCTTCACAACTTTATACAATCATCATCGTCATACCAAAGGTGGTAGGGGTTGGGTCTTTAGTGACAAATATGGAGAAGACAACAAAAATGATAGTAGCGAATGAAAGGTGAGAACAAGGTTCACGTTGATGAAGGTAAAGAATAGAGGATCATGGATGAAGAAAATTAAAGAAGATGAGAAGAGAGATTAACAGAGACATGAGAGCAAATAATAAAGTGAAAGACCAATTAAAAATAAAGATAGCCTTTCATCTAGGAGAGAGTGTTATAGGTTAAGACATGGTTTGGCAAGTGACACTTGTCACTTGCCACATGTCCATTTTCTATAAGTCTCCACTTGGTCCTCTTATTTAATTAGTCCATTTATCTCTAATTTCTAATTCAATTGTCTCTCAATTTTCTATGACATTTTTCATTAAATCCTAATCGCCATCTGACACTTATTTTTGCTATTATTTATCAATTGTCTCGCCATTTGGCATTTTTTTTAGTCCAAAAATTTTCCAAAATTTCATAAATTTACTAAAATTTCACAAAAATTCTAAATCAACATTTATACTTTCCAAAACAATTGCTAAGACATATAATCCACAATTCTCAATATAATCACATTTATAAATCAATTATAGCCAGAAAGTGTCAATGAATGCATGTACAATCATTATATTGCGTGCAATAACCAAATTTATGTGTATGTGTGCTATATGATGCATGAGCATGAAGTGCATTTTCCTAATTTCTCATTAATGACTCTCATGTTCAATATTATAGGGTTTTAACCCTTAGCAGGGGGAAAACAAGATATTACGGAGATTCAATTGTAGATTCTATAATTGTTTTGCCAATTAGGATATATATTCTATATTATAGTTTTTCTTTCATTACAGTCATATTGCCCCTTAACAATTTTAGCTATCCATCATGACCAAAAAAGTTATACCCTTTGATAGAATTCTTTCCATCATCACCCAACCTGACAGTACTGTTTCATTCTTTATAAGAACAAAACATTTCCTTGTTGAAGGTTATATGATAAGAATCTCCAATGTATAGTACCCACTAACTTATAGAGTTAGACTTATTGACCATCAAAACATCAGCTCCTCTTCCATCCTCTTTATCGAAGCTTAGATATACTAGAGTAACTCTAACTTTATGATCTATCTCCTTTTTTATGTTTTTTGTTTCATTGTACACAGTATATCCTAAAGTGGCCCTTCTCTTTATAATTAAAATATCAAACAATTTTTGCCTTTAATTTAAATTTTTACTGCCTTCTCTTTAAAATTGAAGTATCAAACAATTTTTACCTTTAATTTAAATCGTTACTTGCTCTTGTTTCCAGTATCCTTTTCCCTACTCCTACCTCTAATGACAATCATACTCAATTCTAATCTACTTTTGTACGTGCTAAAAATCTTTTTCTTCAATTTTTTTTGACTACAGGGCATCTTTCATATCATTAAAATAGTTTATGAAAATTTCATATAAATTTAGCAACGAAGACAATATGATTATTTCTTCATCATACTTCTCAAATTTTAACCCCAACATATAATTATTTCTTCATCATACTTCTCAAATTTTAACCCCAACACCTTGTAGATCAAGACAATTCCATAACAATTTTCAATATAATCTTTTGCATGTATACTTCCTAACATCCTCAAGTGTATAAATATTGGTTTTAATGTAAATGATTAAGGAGTGATTTCTTTTGATACTTACAAATTAATTTCACAACGATGCAACCCTAGTTTTATCATGTGCATCTCATGACCTAGACGTAGTACTATTGCATTGTGCGCCTTTTCTATAATCTCTCCCTTCTATGATGCCGTTAAATACTCTAGCAAATTTTCTTTTGCATCCATAATTATTGTGCATCTCTACCTAAACAAGAAGCGCTTTCATCTTTAATTTCCATAGAGTGAAGTCATTCAATCTATCGAACTTTTCTAAATTAGACTTATGCAGAGACATCTTGACAACAAATCTTAGTTTTGATACCAATTGTTTTGCAACAAAAAGAAATATATATATATATATATATATTTCGTTTTGCTTTCATATTTCATGTACAAGCCGCAGAGGAGTACTGTGAATTAAATGTCAATCTGCAATCTTCAATTGGAGAAATGCAAGAAGAGCTTTGTGATTTTGGATTTGTTATAGTTTACAAATTAAATTGCTGAAGATTTGCTCTTTTTGCTAAAAAATTATTAATCTTGAAAAACTTCAAACTAGTAGCAGTACATTTAAAAAAAAAGATACATCTGTCACTATCCAATTAGTTTACGTGGCACGGAATTAAATGTACAAAGGCCTTACTACTACAAGACATGCTCACAACAATTTTGACAGAAACAGTATATGAAGGGGAAGAAGAAAGAACTTATTACTAAAAGCATTGCTGCTTGAAAGTTTTTACAAGGCAACATCAAGATATTTGTTGTTCAAGATGTTATAAACCGGAAAAGCTAATTGTTTCTTAAACGGATGTATTTGTCAATGAAAAATTTTCATGTTGAAACCAACATTTAGGGAATCAAATTATCAGATAATTAATCAAATTCAATTTAAATTATGCATTAATTCGATCTGAAAATAACTTAAAAACTTTCTAATTTTTTATCGATTAGTTTATGTTATTGAATTCAACTAGGGAAAAAGTAAAATGAAATAACAGAAGCAGATGACAACATCTGGGATTGGAGCAACAAGAGTGAAAGGAACAAATGAGTTATCTTGTCTCTATCAATAATCCATAGATAAGCGGAGAATTTAAATTTGTTAATCACGTATTATATACTTTGATCCTTTCCATATAAAATCAGCCCATTCCTAGCTAAATAAATATGCAAAGAAGAAGCTTGAGATGCGGTTATCCATCTTTTAATTAACTTCTTGCCAGAGATCATGACTGTTTCCTATCTCGATGGCTTAGCTTGCAAGCAGTATATGCTGTCATAATGTAAATTATATTCGGGATAAATTGGAAGCACGCAGTGTATTGTATTTTATCATTTTATTTTTGTGAGGCAAGTACAATAGCAGTAATGTATTTAAATTTTAAACATTTCATCAAGATGGCAAAGCTTTGATCTCATGCTTGCTTGCTGTAAGTGCTACAAATGAAATTACGTTCTAAGTAAATTAATAGTTTCTTCAAAATCAAAGGTATATAGAAGCTTATTCTTAGTTTCAAACTCACATTTATCTCCACGCTCTCGCTAATAATTGACTAGTTCATCCATTGATTGTATAGTTTATCAGAAAGACAAGGAACAAAATTAAGTAGAAGGATTTATATTTTGAAAAAACATCGCCGGTGATATTTTGTGAAAATGTTGCCGAAATTTTGCAACGATTCGTGCAACAAATTTTTGTCATTGCTAAAACTGATTAGCGACGAATTTAGGACTCTTAGCCCCTTTTGTTGTACTAAGTGTAATATTGTCTTCTATCATTTTATCTTTGTGAAGCAAAAACAATAATAGGTAATGTATTTAAACATTCCATCAAGATGGCAAAGTTTTGATCTCATGCTTGCTTGCTGTAAGTGCTATTAATGAAATTGCGTTCTAAGTCAATTGGTAGTTTCTTCAAAATCAATGATATATAGAAGCTTATTTTTAGTTTCAATCTCTCAACTATCTGATTTATCTCCATGCTCTTGGTATTAATTACATAGGTCATCCATCGACTGTATAGTCTTTATATAGAAAGACAAGGAACAAATTAAGTAGAAGGATTTGTATTAAAGATACTGATAAGGGTACAGTCAATAAGAGTAAGCACGTACTGCATGCAGAAACAACAAAGTAAATGCTCGACTCTTGTCGACGGCCTATTATTTAACTGCCTGCTTTATTTAATGTAGGCTACAGTGTCTGTGGCTTATGTATGCCAATGGAGGAGCCAAAACGTAGTCTAAACAGGCGGTAACCGAAAGAGAACCTAAAAAAGAAACGAAACCAGGACATGCCCGATCGATCAGAGCAAAGGACATGTCACTGGTGGAGTGTAGGGGATTTTACATTTACCCAGAAGTAACTCAACTGCAGCATCAACAGTCAGCAGGTTCAGGTTGCCCAGGAGACCTTGGCGGCAGCACTTGCAGAGGCAAGGGATATCGACACTGGCAAGAGCCCTAAGGTAGATGCAGCAAGGACTGGTTTGTGAATTGAATAGTATGTCAAGGAGTGAGAGAATATTGCACTGAGCGATGAGAGTGACGTCAATGTTAGCACATATAATTTGTGCATTTGCAGAGATGGCCAAGCTGCTGATCAGAAGGACAGAGAGAAGAAGGGCAGTTGATTTGGTTGAGGCCATTTCTAGCTAGCTAGAGAGATCTGATCAATAACACAATATTTGCTGCTTGAGATCGCTGTGGTGAAATTGGTGGAAGTGGCCCAAGGCTTTTATAGTAGGAGATTGAGGGACAAGTTGATTTTAATTAATTGATTTAAATGGACAAGAACGAAGCACCACCTTCAATGCATCTCAAACGGGACTATATATGCATGCCCTTCTTTTATTAAAAAAAGGTACGTGGAGTATGCGCGCGGATCTGAGATTTGTGAAATCAAAATCATGAGGGCCTTCCTCTAGTACTATATTTTTTTGTTTCTCCCACTAGTCAAGTGTTTCCTCTTCTCATTCTAAGTTTACGTTTAATGACAAATTATGAATTAAATTCACCTCGATGATCACTAAATTATAGCACAATATAAATGACAACATATTGTGTATTCCAACTCCTAACCAAAAATGCTTTTCTGATGCATTATATAGTATGCCTCATAGATAAATATACACATATACAGGACATTAACCTGAATAACATATTTTATATTGTATGGCTATTGTATTTATATGAATAATTACACACTAGAATAAATAGATTAATAAATAACAAGAGCGTCATAAAGGATACTCGAACTCTTAATATACAACTTGTGGCATTTCTGTTGAACTAACCCATTATTCTTGTCTAGAGCATGACCTTGGATTCCATAATACTTGCTTGTGAATAAGGGATAAATTGCAATTATTTCTTCAGTAAAATTAACGTTGATCATCTCCCTCCATCCTCGTGGATACCTGAATCTACTTTTATGAAAGTTTGCACATCGTGAGTCTGAATCATTTGTGTTAAATTTATGATAGATTGTTAATGATATGGCTTAAACTCACTCATCGCACTTATGATATAATATATGTGAAATACATCTTGAATTTCGGTGAAAAATAAATTTACATAAGTAAATCCACATTGAATAGCAACATGGTATCGACATTTGACTTATACTAATTAGAGAGACTAAAAAGTCAGAAACAGATGCTAATTTCAAGAGTTAGACATCGAGCTTGTGATACAAAATCTGAAGACGGACGAAAACAGAACTTTACCTACTTTAGGCATTTATGGAAGTAGAATTTCGGTGTCCATACATATCTTACATGTAATCTTAGATTATAAGCATCTTGAGTTTTATATGATAGGGTTGTTTCGTACTGTTCTCAAGTTAATAAAAGAAATATATCTCTCTACTCATAGTTGTAATTCACATATTGACCTAACTTCATAAATTATATATTTTTTATTCGTTTATTTTCTTCTTAAATTATTATGCTTACACAACAATTGATATCAAAGCCTAGATCTGTCTTTTATTTTTTGCAAATTTAAGGTTTACTCTAAGGATGTATCATCATAACTTTGATATTGAGAAATTCAATACATCAAATGATTTTTGTATATGGAAGGTAAAGATGAGGGAGCTTCTTGTTCACCGAAGATGTACAACAGCACTGGTAGGAGGAAAAAAATTGTTAAAAGAATGCTGAGATGTTTGAGAAGGAAGATATCATGGGAAAGGCACATAGTGCTATATTGTTGAATTTTGGTGACAAGGTCTTCAAAGAGTTGGTTAATGAAATAACTATTGCAATATTACAGAAAAGACTTAATTTTGAAATATCAAAATAAATCTCAAATGAATTGTCTATATCAAAACCAAGCTTTGCATACCTTGATGATGATATAAAGTACACATGTGAAATATCACATTAATAATTTTAATCAAATTATCTTAGATTTACAAAATGTTGGAGTTAAAATTAAGTATAAGGGTCAAGCTATAATTCTTATATGTTTCTTTCCTAATTCATATGAAAACTTTATTGATGTCGTCTTGTGTGGTAGAGAGACTATTTATGTCAATGATATGAAGGATGATATGTAGTTAAAAGAATTGAAGAAAAAGGCCTCTGATATATAGGAAGATAAATCAAATTTACGTTTGGTTGTCAGTAAAGATAAGACCAAGGAAGGGGATTTTAGAAATAAGAGTAAGTCATTATCTAAATTTAAGGCTAAAATTGATTAATTCTTTAACCATAAAGAAAAAGGTCACTTTAAATGGGACTATCCACAAAGGGAGAAGGGAAACAATAAAAGAGAAAAGGATGAAAAAGAATGTGATGTTATAGTATAGGAGAGTTTAAATAAAGAGAATAGAAAAGGCAATAATGTTTTGATTGTTAGTAGATATGATTATGCTTATTAGTATATGATACCACCACATATTATCATATGACTTTGAATAAGGACTAGTTTTTTATATTAAAGACTGAAATGGTGTCATCAGATTGGAAGATGATGGAGAGCATGCTTTTAGTAGTAATGGTTTAATGCACCAGATACACGATAGGAACGCCAAAACATTGGATTTTGGTATGTTTTTATAATCTAATTTCTATGGGTATTCTTAATAGTTAAGGGTATAAGTTTCATATGGTGATGGATAGCTTAAAGTGTTAAAGGTTATTATAACTATAATAAAAGAAAAATTATAATATAGAATATATGTCTTAACGAGAAAAATAGTAATAGGATTAGTGGTTGCCTCTCACTCATTAGGATAAAATGATGACATTATAGAGTTATGGCATTGCATATTAAGTCGCAAGAGAGAGTAAAGACATGAAATTTTGAATAAGAAATAATTTTTAGATGGAGTTGTATCTAGGAAGACCAAATTATATAGATCTTATCTTATAGGTAATTGTGCAAAGTCAAATTCAATTTTGTAAAGCACATTTCAATTAACATTCTTGATTATATTTATTAAGATTTATGGGGTCTTGCTCTGATTCAATCTCATAAAGGATGCAATTACTCTGTCACATTCATTTATGATTATTTGAGAAAATTTTAGGGGAATTTTCTAAAATGAAGGATGAGGTGTTTAGAAAGTTCAAGGAGTGTAAACTATGGCTAAAAAACATATTAAAAAATAAGTCAAGACACTTAAATAGGTAATGGGTCAAAATTTATAACAAACCATTTAACAGATTTTACAAGAAGGAAGGTATAATGAGACATCACACTATACATATACACCATAACATAATAGAATTGCATAATGGATGATCCAAACACTCACATAACATATTTGTTACATGTAGTTAAATGTTTGAATTTTGAAGTAATTTCAAATTGAGGCAGTTAGCTTTGTTATTTATCTAGTGAATAGATGATAGGTTGAAATTATATAATAAACCATTTGACAACTTTTACAGAAAGGAAATTATAGTAACACATTGCATTATACATTATAAACCACAATATAATAGAGTTGCATAATGGATGAACCAAAAACTCATATAGCATGCTTAATGCATATAATTAAATGTTGGACTTTCAAAGTGATTTTAAATTGAAGTAATTAGAACTGTTACTTTTCTATTTAATAGATCTCCATTTGTTGCAATAGATTTTAGGACTTATCCAGAAATCCCCCTGATTATTCTGGTATGCGTATATTTACTTACCCTATGTACATATGCTCATGTTAATTACGGTAAGTGGAGCTTATGAAAATGAAGTACATATTTCTAGGGTTTTATATTAGAGTTGAAGGGCATAAATTGTGGTGTACTAAAAAGGATAAAAATATAAGATTTTTTATTAGTATAGATGCTACTTTTTAATGAATCTAGTATGTTTAACCAAAAAAGAATTCAATGATATTACAAGTAAAAAGAATCAAAGAGTTAACTAGAAGCTGGAGTTTGAATTTGAAACTCTAAGAAAGATAGTACAAAATTAGCCCATAGATGTGTAAGAGGAACAACAATAGAATATAACAACAAGGATAACAAAGAGATAAAATTAAAAAAAATATGGAGAGGTCGCGGATAGTAAAGATGCCTAAAAATGTTGATTTCCATAAATAAAGAGATGTAATCTTTGAAAAATTTCAAGATCTTATTCAACAGTGAGTTAAGATGAAGGATTTGGGTACAGTAAGAAAACTATGGACATGGAGATTAAAAATGATATAAGAGTAGACCTGTTGTAATTTTCACAATAGAAGTACATTAAAAAAATGTCATAATAGTTTCAAATGTATCAGTCAAAGTTAGTTTTCTGACACATTTTAAACTTGATGTTGGTACATTACCCAGTTTAGATATAAAGAAAGATCACATGAAACAAGTTCCTTACTCAAATGCAGTTAGGAGTTTAATGTACATTATTATATGCACAAGATCAATTTTGGCACATTCTATTAATATGGTAAGCAAGTTTAATAGTAATCCTAGGAAATCTTATTAATAAGATATTAAGTGGACAATGTGATGCTTGAAAGGTATAAGTGATAATTGGTTTATGGTTTGGTATTCAACTAGAGGTATTATTAGTTATACTAATTTTAATTATGGTAGAGATCTCTTGAGAAAGATATCCTTGACTTGTTATATCTTTACCCTCTTTGGAAGTGAGAGAAGCTGAAAAACAAACTTCAATCAACAATTACTTTGTTAATGATAGAAGTAGAATACATATCACTGATAGGGATTAAAAAAATTATAGTGTGGATGTGTAACTCTAGTATTTGATCTGATAAAGTGTGTTGAGTTTAGCTAAAAATCTTGTCTACATGAGAGATAAAAGCATATTATTTTTTATATTGAACTTTATTTAAGATATTATCAAGGAAAACGTGTTTTTCATATAGAAGATAGTCATAGTTAATAATCCAATCAATATGTTGACAAATTCATTACCTATAAAAGAAAGTTCATATATAGCTTAGACTTAGTGAATGTTTGGATAACTTGAAGTCTTTATAGGCATATAAAGTAGGGAGAGTGTCTTGGTTGGACATTAGATAATTCAAGTTAAGATAGAAAATTATGACATATGCCTTAAATTTTTATGGAGAGTAAAATCACATAAGCAAACTAGCATCGAACAGGGACATGGGATTAACATTAGACTCGTACTAGTAAGAGAGATTTCAAAATTGTAAGTAGACCAATGTTGGTGTCAAGAGTGGGTCAGGCACCAAACTTATGATGAAAAATATAAGGAAATGCAAAATTTTAATTTCAATGACCTTAGGCATATACAAAAGTATAATTTCAATGTCATTAAACATCTTGCATGTAAGTTGAGATTATAAATACTTTGATTAGGTCTTTATATAGTGGGTTATTGTCATATGATTCTCTTTGTAATGTCTACTCACAATCCAAAGAAATCTATCTCCTTTTATTATGTTACATATTGGTCAAACCATGAAATTTTTTTTTAATGTTCTTTTTATATTATACCATTTGTGAAGTAACAAAACAAAAAAACATATATAAAACTATATAATGTACATTATTAAACAATTTGTAAATTAATAATTTAATTTCACTAAAGAATGAGTCAAAAAATAAGGGAAACTCTTCACATATGAGACTTGAAGATGTAACTATATAAATCAAAATGCTTATAGTCTTTAAAATCCCTAATCTTATCTTTGCACTCCTCACTTATAATAACACATACAGTGGGATAGTGAACACTAACTAAGAAAAAGAATAAATTAAAACTATTACATTTACGTCACTATATGAAATATAAACTCATCATTTATATGTATATAAAATTGCACATAATTCAAACTTATCAATAGTTATAATACAAAACTCTGCTTATAAATGTCACACTTCATAATTTGTTTCTAGGATAAGTGTCAACTAATTCTCCCTAGTCAACAAAATAGTATTTATCTCATTTTGACATCAATTAATTAGCTCTGAACAACTAACATGCAATATACTAATTACAAATTATAACACTTAGCGTTCACATAAGAATAATATCTATGGACTCATCCAACTAGTTTCATATAGAACTCTTTATATTTGAATCCTTACTAGAAAACAAGTTTAAATTTTAAAGATTATAAATAATGGTTTGATTTTATTGAAGAAATATAGGTATATATATAAGTACAAGATAAGATGATACGATAAATCAAATATCTATACCTCTATATATGGATTTTTAATTAACACAATATTATAAATATAGATAATTACCTTAATATATGAGATTTAATGTCAATTCAAATAATTTACAAAATTGAATAGAAAAACTAACGAGAAGATTACATAAACAATAAATTAATAAATTGATTCTTCAATGTTCCCTTTGAGAGAAATCCTTTATAAGGAGTCTAGTTTTGATCTTCAAAATTAAAGGTGAGTAGACAAAAGAGCTTAGTCAAGACATAAACCAATTGATCATTTGAGTACCTATGATGACACAAAAAGCTCCACTTTGTCGTTGATCCCTAATGAAATAATAATCAATTATTATATGTTTTATGCATGAATGGTATATAAAATTACAACATAGATTAGTTGCTCCGAAATTGTTACAATATATAAAGCAACATGAATATAAGCCTTAAGTTATTTAGAAGAGAACAAATCTAACATAACTATTATGATGCTTTATTTCATAGGACCATGATATCAAATTGTGACCGAGATAAATAATATAAGTTCTAGTTGAAGGGTAATTATCTTTATTACTAGTCTGGTCAACATTTAAAAAGGAATGAAGAGATAAAGATGTGTGATGGTGTAAGGAAAGACTGAAATCATCTGTACTAGAAAGATAGTGAAGCATATGCCTGACAACATTTCAATGATCAATATTAGGTTAATGTATAAATTGAAACAAGTTATTAACAATATATACAATGTTAAGGTGAGTGAGGGATAAGTATTGGAGACCATAAATTATTATTTTGTACTCAAAGGAATCTATTAATGAAGATCTAGAAAGATCTTTAAGTTTTGACTAAGTAAGCAGTGTTATGATAATATGTTTGGCATTAATCATATATACATAAGAGAGAAGATTTATGATATACTTATGCTAAAATAAAAGTAAACCATTTGGAGTAATAATAACTTCAATACCAAGAAAATAGGTCAAGTCACTAATATCATTGATGAATAACATTTATCCAAGAAGATGAATAAAATGTTGAACCATATTGACGTTACATCTAGTAATAATTATGTCATCATCATACACAACAAGATATATTAGATTACCATTGTTTATAAAGACAATGTGATATATTTGTGTGAGAGTTAGTAAATTTAGAGGTTACAAGAAATTGTTATAGCTTATGATAATAAATGCCATGTAAACATGTGTGGGATTATCATGATAAAAAAAACTTAGTGGTTATACGATTTAAACATCATTAGAGAGATCAACTTGTAGGTTAGAATTATTCATATCAAGTTGAAAAGTGACCACCTATAATTAACAACAAAACTGAGAACTAAGAAAACACTTGTAGGCTTCACAATCAGACTAAATATATTATGATAATCAATATTAAGGAATTGATGGAACTTTTTAACAACTAATTATGCTTTTATCTATTAATAATAGAGACATCTTGTAAATGTTTAATTCTCAAAATCTATTTTCAACCATTTGTTTTAAATTAGGTGGGATATGTTCCAATATTTCAATCTGCATAAGAGCATTATGGTCCTCAAACATAACTTAATACTACTTTGGATCTCTAAGTGCTTAGTTCACAGTTTTCAAATGGTAAAAGTAAATTAAGTTTTTAGATAATTATGAAAATGAATTTTATAATGAGTGGTATGGATATTAAAGGATAGTTTTGGTGAAGAGGATCTGGTAAAAGTCATAAGGAAAAAAGGATTAGTTGTAAAGACAATTAAAGGTATCTTTGAACTCTTAAGAGCAATTAAATTGTGGGATTTCAATATGGGATAGAAAGCTTTGGATGATATACGATCGATTAAGAATGTGAGATGGTTAATTAAAGATGGGCAATAAGATGGATTCATATGCAAAGGAGAGGTTGTTAAAGACATGATGAGTGGCACAATTATAATAGGAAGGAATGACGTAGATGAAAATCAATTAGAGAATGTTTCTAGTTTTGGATGAATAGGATGAGTTTAAATATATTTAAATGAAAAGACAAATCTACAATTTTACATGAAAATATGTATAGATTTTGGATATGGAAGGATCAGGATAGATACGTATACTTTGGGCCAATGAATACCTAACAAAAATATATGAAAGGAAACATGACTCAAGTTTATGATTATAAAAGGGACAAAGCAATGGGTATAATAAATAAGTAAAGATGCGAGGTTTTTACTAGTTTTGTGGAGAGTGGAAAAAGGTCTCATAGAGACAGGAACGAGAAAGTGTTATTATAGGCATATCATTAATAAAATTCACACTAATTGCAAAGGTATAGTCTTAGTACGTAAGTAGAAGTGAGGTGTAAGTGAAGAAAGACTAGTATATGAATGAAAGTGAGGGATGAGTGAGTGAGTAGTGATTTAATACTTGAAATGTCTCACCATTATCAAAGTAAAGATTAAGAATTTAATTAATTTTTTAGTAGTACTTTGAAGTAAAACAAAATCATAAATATGAGATTTCTTCTGTAAACAGTAATACCATATATATATATATAGTGCATAAAATGGTCAATAAAAAAGGTATGATACTTAAAATCATTAGTAGAGTAAATGACGAAGGTTCAACATCAAAAATATGATCTATTAAGGGTGACATGAAATAATGATAGAGGCAAGAAAAGGGAAGATTATGGTTCTTATTAGTTAAACAAGAATTACAATGAGCGATTTATGAAATATAATAAGATAAAGAGAACATAGACATAATATGTTGAAGAATAGCAGAGGATATATAACATATTCTAAAGTTTCATTTAAAAAATGGTTTTAATGTTAGAAAAGACAAAAAAAGGAGAAAAAATTTTAGAGAGGAGGTTAGTCATTTATAGATTCCATCTTTAGTTTTGACTATCGAAAGGATTGCCTCGTGCTTAGATCCTTCACATAAAAAATAGTGGAAAGGAATTTAGTAGAAATATGATTAATGATACAAAATTGATAGACAGAAATAAGGTTATTACAAAATCAATCAATATAAATAAAATTCTTTTTAATGTTAAGCACATAAAGAATATTTTATAAATTATAAGTGTGAGTAGGAGGTAGGAAGAATGGTAAAACTAGGATGGATGATATGAAGACATGTTCCATCTCTGATCATAGTATTTGTTACAAAGGTTTTCTTAGACACAAAACTTATATCAAAGTATTGTCTTCTCCTTTGCACGAAAATCTCACTTAGGTCCATTTAAGCAAGACTTATCCTTACCACATGATCGTTTACCAACAAAAACTTGTTCTTAAATGCCTCACAACCCTCGATAACACTCTAGTAATAATTCTAAGAAAGTATTAAATAATCATAGGCAATAATAAACACATAAGAGCTATGGTACAAATCAACCTTTATTACTTCCCTAAAAGTATATAATGGAATGCTCTCTCTCAACGTGTTTCCTTCCTCTATATCTCTCCTCTCTAAGAGAAAGAATTAAATAGGCTATTTATAGGCAGCTTTGACTTTACAAATTAGAATCCTAATTAAACTGAACTAATTAGATCACCTTTTATCTTAATCAAATTACATTATCTAATAGGATGAGATCCTCATCCAAATAGGACTCCATTTGATAAGATTTGGCTATATTAAAACTAACAAGATAAGAGATTACATTTAATTAGGAATGATACATCAGTATCCTTAAAGAGCTCTATTATCTTCAAATGGTCTTTTTGCATAGTCTTTATCTTTTAGAGCTGATGTATAGCTACTGTGATCTTATCTACCACATCATCTAAGATCTCTCCTTGATTTCTATCTACTGATGATGAGTCATCCAAACCCAAAGCCTTTTATGTTACAATATTATAATCCAATGCTTACCCATGTCAAGTCTATTAGTCATGATCCATTTATTTTAGTACACATTAAGTCCATATAGTTCTAAAATGTCTCCCTCATATATATGATCTAGGTAGCCTTTAACCCATAGTCTATCTCAAGCTATCTCTTAGTCTCACATCCAAATATTACATCCTATTGAAGATTTCAACCAATGTGCATCAACACATGCTAACTCTTCGACAATACTCATTTTCCTTGCATACTTGCAAGTATTTACCTTGTTCCATTACCTCCAGCGTCAAAATTTGGTCAAGATCACCAATGTTTACACAATTCCACTATTATTTCTTAAAATCCAATAAACCACCCCAATCAGAAGAACTTGACGCCTTTATCAATATAATCCATGGACACTTCTCTAAATGTGGTTCTCTTAAAGACTCCTTAGTCATTGGAACATCTCTAATGTACCATATTTCCTTTTCGTCAGTTTTTGCCTTGATTTTGTTTGAACACTCCTTCATAAGGCTTGTTGCACCCAACAAAGCATAATTATTGAGGTGGACTTCTTCCATCAACTCTTCCTCTCCTTCTCCTTGATTCTTTGTAACCATGGAATTCATTTGCTCCTCACCTACCTTTCCTCTTGGGTAGTTACTAACAAAGTATGACTTTTTATAAATGAAACAAACAATATCCAATTTTGTTTTTTTTGGACTTACATTGAGAAGATTCACCTACTTTCTCCTTGCCTTTCTCTAATCCATATCGTGTCCCATCATTCTTTTTTCACCTCATGTAGAGATCCGCTAAAGCATCTACTATCAAACTTGGGAAGTCTTTCATGTTCTTCCTCTGAAACTCTATTTGTGACTAACTCGTAAGTCTCTTATGAAGTTGAACAACTTGTCTTCCACAGACATATTCTACATATTTAATATCAAAGATGTGAATTTTCTCATATACTCTCACACTGTGTCATCTTGCTTTAACCTTTTCAAAGCTTCCCTCACTAGTTATGAATAGTTATTGGGGAGGAACTGGTTTGTTAGCTCCTTCTTCATCTTCTCCCAAGTGTTAATGGGAGGTCAACCTATATTGATGTCGTTGGAAGTTCTCATCCTCTACCACAACTTTGCATCATCCACCATATATATAGTCATGATTGACACTTTATCTAAATTGGGCACCTTTTCCATTGCAAATTATTGCTCCATGTCTCACAAGAAATTTTTAAGCTCTTTATCAATCTGATTGCCATCGAAAAATTAAAGCTTTTGTACTTTATCATAGTGCTTTTGGCATGTCCAACATCCTACATTGCAATGGCACGCCTTTGGATCATGATCTCCAATATAAAATCCTATTACGCTTTCATCAAGTCCACTATTTGGTGTTCCAAATATTGGATATGGGTCTTTAAAATTTGGAACTATGATGAGTGGGGAATGACCTCTTCCTCCCCTTGAGGAATTGACCCTATGAGTACCTCCACTCTATTAACACACTTTTCCAAATTTCTACCTCGTGCCATATCGAAATATAGTTTTAGTATCAATTGTTACAAAGGTTATCTTAGACACCAAATTCATAATGAAGTCACGTCTACTCCTCTTTACGATAATCTCAGTTAAGTCCATTTAAGACTCAACCTTCCCAAGTGATCGTTAATCAATAATACCTTAATCTCAAATGCCTCACAACACTCGATGTATTTAACTTTCACACTCGAGAGAAAATATTACAAAAGTATTAAATAATCATAGGCAATAATAGACACACAAGAGCTATGATAAAAACCATAATTTATTACTTCCCTAAAATTATACAAACTAATGCTCTCTTTTAATGTGTTTCCTTCCTCTATAACTCTCCTCTCTAAGATCAAGACTCAAATAAGCTATTTATAGGAATCTTTGGCTTTACAATTCAAAATGCTAATTGAACTGAAACAATTAGATACCCTTTTATCTTCATCAGATACATCACATTATTTAATAGGATGACATCCTCATCCAAATATAACTCTAGTTGATAGGATTTAGGTAGAGATTAAATTTAATCATGGATGACAATCTATATCCGTAAAGAACTCTACTATCTTCAGATGATCCTTCTAAATGATCTTTATCTTTTAGAGCTGATGTATATCTACTGTTATCTTATTTCCCACATCATCCAAGATCTCTCTTTGATCTTTATTCACTGATGATGAGTCATATCTAAGCCTAAAGCCTTTCATAGCACATTAGTCTCATCCAATGCTTACCTATGTCAAGTTCATTAGTTATGGTACGTTTAGTTGAGTACACATTAAATACATAGAGCTGTCACATGTCTCCGTCATGCATGTGATCCAACTAACCTTCAACCCAAGGTTTATCTCAAGCTATCTTTTGGTCTCGCATCAAAATCTTGCATCTTATTGAGGATTTCTACCAATGTGCACCAACACATGCCAACTCATCGATAATGCCCTCTTTCTTTCCTAGTTGCTAGCCATTACCTTGTTTCATTGCCTCTAGCGTCAAACATTGTTTAAGACTCGCCAATGCTTGTATGATTTCATTATTAGGACTTAAGGGTCTAACAGTATCACTAAACGTCACATATACAAAGTGAAGGATTATTTAAGTCTGCAATAACATGTTGTGGCACTTCACTATTGAGTAGTCATATCAGGGTGTCAGAGGTCTCATGAGAGGCATAGTGTTCATATGTATATACATGGTCCACTTCTAATTGGTTATTAAGAAAAGACAAATCCAGACTTAACTATTATATAGTTAAGTTTTTACTCATTCTAATGCGTCAAAATAAACAACTGTATTGACACTACAAAATGTCAACTTGAGGAATGAAACTATATTTGCACAATATTTTCCACCTCAAGTTCTAGTGTTATGTAATAAATTGTTTTCAGCTATGTTATTTAACTCGAGACGATAGACGGGGATAGTTCCCAAAATTCAACAACTATTCCATTAAATTATCAGGATAAAATATATTCAGTTTTTCCTACACTAAAAAAATAATTTACACCTATTGAAAATGTTGTTTGGATTCACTTATATTTTTCATTTTTTAATAATTAGTAAAAATTGTTTATTTGGGTTGATATATAGTTTTTATATTTGATTTTAGCTTCTTTTTATTTTTACAATTTGTAAAACTATTAAAATTATAAAAATGGTTTTACTGTTTAAAATAATTTTATTTTATTAGAAACTAAGTAAATAATGTTTAATTATTTTATATTAACTACTAATAAGACTTATGATGAATGTACTTTAAATATTAAATTTATTTTTTTCATTTTATAAATTAATCTAAATTTTTTAAATAAAATTTTCAAATATGATAATAATTTAATAAATAGATTTAAAATAAAATATCTTCAAAATGCGAAAATTTAAAATTTTCAAAATAATTATTTATAATTAAAATGCCATTAAAATTAAATATTTAAATTTAAAGTGCCTTAAAAATAAATATTTAAATTTACATAGTAATATTAAGTTTAAAACTAAAAATATTAAAATTAATAAATATTAGTTTGAAAAATAAAAATATTTACTCATTAAATTACTCGTGTTAGCAAGATAAAATGAATTTATTATTCAATATCACATAAGGGAGTAAAATTAAATTAATTACTTAATTAATTTATGAAATTAAATTTTCTTAGAATTTTTAATAGAAAATAGAATAAAATATTTAAAATCACAACACAAAGTAAAAGTGAAAGCAAGTAGTCCATGATATTTTTAAATTTAACTTCTCATATCATACAATTAAACCATAAAAGTAATCACTCATGATATAGTTTTGTAAGAAGTACGTAAGCAATAGGATGTTTTAAGCATGCGTATCGTTAATCAAGTCAACTTACTTAGAATTTGATTGCATTCCAAAAGATAAAAGAATCTCGTTTTCTTCTTGCAGAATTATTTCTTATGTGTTTAGAAAATTAACTTCAACTTTATTACTTCAAATAATGTTGGCAACTGTATTTTGACAGTTGATGATAGTGAAAAATCACACTTTTATACAAACAATTCTCAATTTTTTTTTTCTGTTGTCTTTTTTTATGTAAGCCTATCACAAACAACTCCTCCATAATTAAAAATAAGATTGTGTAGTTTTTTGACCTCTCTAAATCCTATATATATATCTCAATATTGTTGTTATTGTTCATAATGAGATGTCACACCTGTTAAATTCATTAATTGTGTCTTTTTTAATTATCAAGTTTACATTCCAATTGATCCTCTAATTATTTATATCAATGCGATAATCGCGTTTGTTCGCAACCCGTAGAATTACATGCACCGACTTTCTCTTTTTCTTGTACAGTCAGGCATCAAATTTCTATGCCAACCCGTGCAAAATTTGTTGGAATCGCCTAGTTTTGAGCCGCATTGCTCTCCTTAACCACTTGAAAATTGAACTAATTCTGATTTGCAAGAATCAAAGTTTGTCAATTAACTTTAAATTAACTAAAAATCAAGTTGGTTTAAAAAGATATATTTTCACGTCTCGGGTTGATTTACCCGATGCATGAGGTTGTATGCTCATTCATTTCCCATTCCCATAAACACCATTTAGATGTTAAATACAAAATATCAATGTTGATAATTAGCATTTTATTGTTTTATGATATTATCAATTCAATACGTTAGCATTATATTTCATATTTTAATGTTTCAGAAATTCTCTTATAGTTAACTACTCGAATGGAGTTACAAATTACTTAGTTACCAGGATTGAGGTCATAATTTCCAACACCCAATTTAGACTGATCGATGTTAAAGTTCTTTTCAATTGACAAAAATATAAGTGCCTGCCATGCATGCGCATGATATTAATCTTTGCCTGCTCCTATGGACCTTCAATCTGCTTAATAAATAACCATGTGATTACAATCTTAATTAATTGCAACTGGCAAATTGTTAGACTTGTCCGTACTTAAGCATGTGTCGAAGTCTCCAAATTTCTGGTGCTCGCCCTCACTTCCACTTTTATGGGAGAACGGAAGTTGTTGGCCTCGAGAATAAGAACTTAAAATGATAATCTAAGTTGGTTGGATTAAAATAATTTTCTATTATTTTATAGACATAAGCTTTCAAACGGATGCGAAAAAGACAAGGTTTAGAATAAAATAAGAATAGCCTTTATTTTGTCATATTTTTGGCAACTAGCTAGAATCCTCATATTCGAAATGAACAAATAAACCTCTCCTATTACTACGAATTTTACATATTTGAACTCAAAAAATATTTTTGTTGAAATTTGAAATACGATTCATAACTTTTAATTCAATAAATTTTAGTAATAGTTATTTGATCATTTGCCGTTGAATTTTAAGTTTTTAATGCAAATATCAAGTATTGAGATTACCACATTGTTGTAAAATTAAATTAAGAATAATCTGTTTTCTCATCGTTGCTGATTGGATTATATGTAAATGTTCAAGACAAATTCCTTCATTATTGTATCTTCTTCTTCATCCTAGAAGGGGAAAGCTGCGATTGGAGTTTGAATGCTAGTAGAGAAGGAAATTTTTACCTCATTTTCCATCAAACTATTCAAATTTAATTATTTATCTTCAACTATGGAAAAATTTCAATTATTCAAAATGGAAAGAATTAGGATCTCGTTTGAGCTCAAAGTTTCCTTTCTCTTCCAGTACTGTACGTGGCATGCATGTATCCATGTGCGAATCCGAACCTTTTCCACGCTTTTCTTTCATATTAAACCTTTTAAAGACCTTTCATAGTGTATAACTAGCCTCTCCAACAAGCCGCGTGCGTGTCTCTCCTTCCTATAATACCGCCCCAGCCCACATTCAACTTCCACAAATAGACAAACTTTTATAGAAAGAGACAAAAAAAAAAACCCAGAAATGAGTGCTTAACTCCAAAGTTTATTTTATTAGAACACTAAGCGAATTCTTTATTTCCCATTAAATGACATTGGAAACGGCTACAAAGAGAGGGAAAACAAACAATAGTTTCTTAATTTCCGGTGTCCCGAAAATAGTGACCACAAACTAGCTAAGAAACAACCCACTGGAAAACGTCTAAACGTCAAAAATCGTAATCAGTAATTCATATCACTAAACTTCTACTAAGGAACTTCAACAAAGGTATAATCGCTTATTCTATAGGTTCTTTCACTAATTTGCTGATTCTGCATATATATTTTCTATATCTCAGTATAGTAGGAAACTTGGAACGAAATCTATATTTTCGTGTATGTAGATGGACATTTCAGGTCTGTGGACTAATAATCGATGCGGGAATTATATAATGGACTTCAAACTGAAATGAAAGTATTTTTACAAAGGACTTAGCTAACTAGGTTTATTCTATTTCTTTATTTATTTTGCCCAAATCTCAAGCGTTCTTATCGCTTTTCCTCATCAACTTTTATGAATTCACAAGGATCTGACTCCCATTAATTGCATGTCGGTGGTTGTAACGTGTGGAGATCCAATCGTCACTTTTATGCTTTGAGTTACAGCAACTCTTATGCTTTGTGTCTATTGATAAACATTCATTACAGAGGGTTGCTGTTTGAGTGGCAGAATTCAAAGATTAGTTCTAATTTATATACTTCCATTTTTCCATTGAGGAAAAGAAAATCCCATTTGTTATTTTTATTCTAAATGAAAAATAAGCTCATTTTGTTATTGATTTTATATTTGATAAAAGTTGAACAAAAAATTTTATAATATGATTTTTAAATTTTAGAAAATGAAGAAAATGGTTATCAAAGTTTTATATATAAAAAAAAGTGCGTCACTAAAATTTAAATCTTGGTTGAAAAAGATATTTTCTCCCAAGCCCTCATGTTAACATTGTACTCGCGAAGTCCCGTGCGTGATTTTATATTCACTAGTCATTAATGACTCCTCGATTATTGGCTCACATTTAAAAGATCTTTCTCCTCTAACTTTCTCTTATTAAAAGACCTTTTTACCCTTGGTTTAGTTGATTTCTTTCCATTATGGGGGGTTACTAGAGTTCCTTGTCCGATTTGTTGCCATCCTGGGAAGGTCCCTATGGACGCTTCCCCAAGAAGTTCTTCTAAGCATCTCTGGGGGTTGGCTGAGGACGGCCAGTATGAGGATGTGCTAGGACTACGGTAGAGACTGCCAATGAGGAGAATCCTTTTCCAACCTTACAAGAATCCATAAAAAGCTACTAAAGTGGGTGAGGAAAATGCTAAACTTAATAAAGAGCATTCCAAAACAAGAATGGAAGTAAGTCGGTCCTAGAGAAATGTGCTAATCGGTCCTACTCCAGTAGAGAAACTAAGGTATTTCCAATGATGGGAGCATTCCCCTAATAAAAATGTTAGAAGTTAGAGTCAAAGCTTGGTCGACCACTCGAATAGGGATTTTCTTAGACAAGACGCTATCTTTCCATTGGGTTCAGGTAGAGGCACAAACTAAATGGGGAAGTAAGGGTCTGGATAAAATCTTGTTGACTGAAGAGGATTTATTTATCTTTCAAATTCACAGATGAAGAAGCATGAACGTGGTGATCAAATCTGGACTGTCGCATAGTCAGTGTCGGCTAATTTTTATCTAGAAGTGGACGTCTAGAATAGAGCTAGACAGAGTAGGAATCGAAACCATTCCCTTACAGATAAATTTTCATAACATTCCTCTAGAGTATTGGACTTAAGATGGCTTAAGCTTTGTTGTAAGTTCGATAGGTAAATCTATCTATTTTGACTCTCCTCCAGCTAGGCTTGAAAGAATTTGTTTTGCTAGAATTTGGGTAAAGGTAAAGGCTAAGGATGAGCTTTCTCAATCCCTTCTTGTCATAAGGCTGAATGAATATAGTGAATTAGACAGTTTGAGATCTAACTCTCCTATTATTGGAGTAATTTTGGAGACCAATTGGTAGACTATTCACTACTAGAAATTACTATGAGGTAATGGGTATGAGTGAGAATGAAATCACGTAACTGGAAGTTGGTGTAAATGAGACTCAACATACTACTATTAATGATGAAGAGCTTATTCCAAAGGGGAAAATGAGCTCCTTAATACCTCTCAGGGTAATTCTCTAGATAACCTAGGAAGATACAAATTTTAATTCTAAAGATGTGGTTAACGATAAGGCTAACCA
>JANZXR010000172.1:35487317-35502680 GCA_027575705.1 Erythroxylum echinodendron | reverse complement strand
ATTAAAAGATACTTCAAAACCAGAATCACATAATTGACTTACACTAATCAAATTATGTTTTAAACCTTCAACTAGCAAAACATTATCAATAGTTGTAAAGGAATCTTTACCGATTTTGCTGATTCCAACTATTTCGCCTTACTGGTTGTCTCCAAAAGTTACTGATCCTCCCTTCTTGTTTTGAAATGATGGAGGTCTTCTCATTCTTGATTTCTTCTTTTCTATTTTTCTTAAAAGAAAAATATGTATTTCCTTTTGCTTTCTTTTTCCACATCCTTCTGATCTTTCTTGAATTGAAAGATAATTCGTCATCATCTCCACTTGAATCATGATCAGATTCACTGGTATCATCATTCTTGAATTCTTCGATCTTTAATGCTTTTGACGATGAACTTCTATTTCTCTGAGTCTTGTGATTTTTCTGACCATCCTTTAATAATATAGATTTCTCTTTTAGGTTTATCTTCATCATCAAGCTCTACTTCATGTATCTTCAAAGAACCAAGCAATTCATCTAACATTAATTTGCTCGAGTTCTTGGCTTCTTGTATTGCAATGACTTTGGATCTCCATCTTTTCGACAGACTTCTGAGAATCTTCCTGACATGGTCTTGATTATCATAGATTCTCCTAAGATCTTTAAGTCCATTAACAATAGTTTGAAATCATCCAAATATCTGATCAATAGACTCATCTTCTTTCATTTTAAACAGCTCATATTGATGCACAAGAATACTAATCTTAGACTCTTTCACCTGGTTTGTGCCTTCATGTGCGATGGATAGAGTGTCCCACATCTCCTTCGCAGTTTTGCATCCATGAACTTTGTCATATTCACTTCTGCTTAAAGCACAACTCAAAAAAAACTTGGCCTTTGAATTTAGTTGAAATCTAGCTTTGTGACTAGCTGACCATCTGTTACGAGGAATGGTATTTCCTTCATCATCTATTGGTACGTATGGTCAATTCTCGAAGATATCCCAAAGGTCAATGTATGTGGATTCTATGAAGAGCCACATCCTGTCCTTCCAATAATGATAATCTTCATTATTGAATGCATGAGGTCTTGTAACGGAGGCACCTTCAGCTATAAAAACATGTGATTCAGCCATGGATCTTTGTCCTCACTTTGTAAAGGTGGTTCCTGGACTTCAATATGTCCAACATTCTACATGATAAAAGTGAATAAAATTTTGAATTTGCCAAAATTGAACTCTTACTGTAATAATTAACACATAATATAAAATTTAAAAAGTAATATTGTAGGAAGTGACTTTCACTTCAAAAATGCTATATATATATATATATATATATATATATATCCATAACCATATAAAAAGAAATTGATATTACGAAAAATCCTAATACATATCTATGTTATGTTCCATATCTACATAATACATATCTAGGCAATATTTAAAATGTATGTATTTATTAATATAAATTTTAAACAGAATTAATCTCTTTATTAATTATCGTGCATCAAATATTTAAAAGAAAATGTATGTAAATCTTATTAAAAAATGCATGTACGATACATTATGGTAAAAGAAACTATTATTTTATTAAAAATTAAAATAAGTTATAAAATTAAATATGATTTAACAATATTTTTAGTATATACTTATAAGAAATTTAAAATATTTGTTAAAATTTGTAATTATAATGAGTCTATTATAAATATTATCTACAAATATACTTAAAAAGTGAAATAAATTTTAATTTGAAAATATTGAAATTTATTATAGTAGTTAAAACATTATATAAAAGTAAAAAATAATATCCATTTATAAAAAATAAAATTACTTTTAAAATGCGTCATTATTTAAAAAATAGCTATAATTATCTCTATATTTATGCACTATAAGAAGTCCACTAGAATTTTTAAAAAATAGATCTTATTTACAATATAATAATTTTAATTTTCATATACTTTCTTGAGATTATTTAGTACAATTAATACAACTTTAAATTAAATTTAATAAATTTCAAACTAAAAGTTCTCAACTTTTCCTATATTTAACAACATAAATGCTTAACTATTTTTACTTTAAATTTCTTATTAACTTCTCTGGTAGCATCCCCCTAAAAAAATTATAGAACTAATATGTAACAAATAAAATATAAAATTATTTATAATCATCATATAATAAATTGATATTAAAAATATTATAACAGTAATCTATACAGTCCACTCTTTTATATAAAAACAGAAAAACAATTCCATGCTTTTTATTAATTACAGTGATGCAAATAATATTTATATATAAGGAACAAAATTCAAGAATGACTAAAAAGTTACGCTAAAAAATAAATATTTAATAAATTTATTTACCTAATATTTGATTAAATTTTAATAAAAGTTTTTATCAAAATAATGTGTATTCACTTGAATCTGCAAGTGAAAGAGGTAAGGATGGTAGAGCATATGCTAGTGGTACTTGTATCATTTTCCGTAATTAATGTTTCATTTATCTAATATGTATTTGAAACTTATAGTATTTGCCTTAATTAATGGTTGATTTGTCTAATATATATTTAAAATAATAATTTATTTATCCAATATATATTTTAAAGGTAATGTGCACATATTTCACTATTATAAAAGAAAATTTTGGCCTGCATTTAATGCACATCTATGTTAAACCATAACAAACGCATGAACGATGACCATATAATGATTAGACATGTAACAAGTCCAAATTAGTATTACCGGAGTTCGCTCCTTCGTAAGATGTGTTTTTTCTTTCTTTTGGGTGCTCATATGAAACGTCTTGTCAATCCTAAATAATGCGACAGAGGTAGTTATGAACGCACTCATAATTCATGTAAAGACCTTAAAATTAAGACAGCATGCCGAAAACAATACTAACCGGACTTTGCAAACATTTTGATGGGAACCACAATAATTCTCGAAGCCTTCAATGCGATTCCTTTACATTTTCCTCCCTGCTTTGTCGGACCCAGGACACGTCTTTCTCACTACAATCTGGCGTTTATGGAATGAAATGGACAACTATAGTGGGAAATGAAAACAGTACAGTTTAAATTCATTTTTTAGCTTTGCAACCATTTCGATTCAATCATTCCAATTTTTTATCTTATGCTGCAATATAAAATGTCAATTTAATTTTGTTACGCCCTTCATAATTAAGATTATTATTTTATATAATTTGAAAAAAATTTTGAACCCAATTATTTACTTTTGCATAGTTTTAAAGAAACTCTTATTTAGAAAATATAGATTTTAATAAATAGTTATTAATTGGCTACAATATGCAGCATTGAATTGCAATTCCAACTTACAATTTAGAATTTAAATAAAACTGTAATCATATAAAAAATAGAGTAATTAAAATGAGTGGAGTAATTTTTTACTTGCTAAAAATATATGACATATAATCAAAACATAATCAAACCTGGAACATTTACCGGCTTAAGCAAATGTCTAACCGTGGTTGATGGTTCCACACTTGAAGGCTTCTTTATTATACAAAACAAGTTGAAAGGTGTCAGTTTTATCCACATTTGCATCATCTATATTTTGGGAAATGGTCTCTCTTTGGCTTGCTATAAAGGGATTCACTTTGTTGGGACGAAGGGCCTCACTTCTCACTCATTTTCAGTCTTTACGCCTCTCCTCTCTTCTTGCCTTCATCACCGGTGGAGCAAAACTTCTATAATCAAGAAAATTCAAAACCGAAAAAGTCACCTGAAGTCATCACAAGCCCGGAAGAACAATGGCTCTTCCTGAAATACAAGGCAAAATCATCAAAGACGCATGGGACTACAAGGGCAGCCCTGCGGACAGCTCGAAAACAGGCGGTTGGACCAGCGCTGCCATGATTCTAGGTCTCTATTCATGTCATCTTCTTGGTCTCCTTGTTGCGTCAGTTGTTTCTCAAGTCTCTTCAAATACATGTGTATTCTCTCTAGTTCCTATGTCTTATGTGAAATTGGTGACTATTATTAGGTGGAGAGGCATGCGAGAGGTTGACGACGCTGGGTATCGGTGTTAACTTGGTCACTTACATGACTGGCACTATGCATGTCGGCAATGCTACTGCGGCCAACACTACTACCAACTTCTTTGGAACATCTTTCATGTTGTGTTTGCTTGGTGGATTTATCGCCGACACCTTTCTTGGAAGGTTCATTTAGTCTACTGCACTTCTTCTGCTTCTCATTTTTTACTTTCTTAAGCAATGAACGCTCGTATATAGTGATGCCTTGCTCTGTGCTTATTCAGCCTTTTGGTTCTTTCCCTTTTGACAGGTATCTCACCATAGCCATCTTCGCTACCGTTCAAGCAATGGTGAGATTCCAAATGAATATATGCAAATACAAATCTAATGTTAAGTTCATGTCTTGTATCTCACGTTTAATTCGATTGTTGTTAATGATTAATCAGGGTGTCACCATTTTGACAATATCAACCATAATCCCAAGCCTCAGGCCACCAAAGTGCCTAAACGACGCCGATTGCATACCTGCAAACAGCACCCAACTCAGTATTCTCTACACAGCTCTCTATCTCCTAGCTCTTGGCACAGGGGGTCTCAAGGCAAGTGTCTCAGGTTTCGGATCAGACCAATTTGATGACAATGAGCCAGCGGAACGAAAACAAATGACCATGTTCTTCAACTGGTTCTTTTTCCTGATAAGCATGGGCTCGCTTGGAGCTGTCACTTTTCTTGTTTACATACAAGATAATTTAGGACGACAATGGGGGTATGGTATATGCGCATGTGCTATTGTAATGGGCCTAATAGTGTTTCTCTCTGGCACAAGAAGGTACAGGTTCAAGAAATTAGAGGGCAGTCCATTGGCACAAATTGCGGCCGTGTGTGTGGGTGCTTGGAAGAAAAGGCGGTTGCAATCGCCGTCAGATTTATCTCTTCTTTATGATGTTGATGACATTGAAGATGGACGCAAAAAGAAGCAAAAACTTCCTCATACCCGGCAATTGAGGTTAGCTGTTTATTGAACACTACTGCCTCGTATTTTTTGTTGTGTTTCTATTTTGTTGAATTTTGAACGCGTTCTATCTTCCGTAGACTTTATAGGATGAGGTAGATCTTTTGACTTACAATGAATAGCAACAAAATCAATATAGTAGAAATTACTGTGTGAATAATCCTTTCCATTAAGCAATATGACAATAGTTCAAGAACTCTTTTTAGGAATAAGAACAGGATGCATGCGAAGAACAGGACATTTTGGTGGAAACATGTCATGTGTAATATTGTATTGCATCCCTAGCAAGATCGAGAGTTTGATTGGAACCCACAATAAGTATGTTGAACTTTGGAAATCAATATCAAGTCATATGATACTTGTAACTTGGAGTGAAAACACGAGGGTGGTGGTTAGCAGCTAACTTGTCAGTGGGTCATGACCACCTATGATGAGAGGATCAAAGATTGAATCAGCGGAATTCTTAATGAAAGAGTCTCGGTTTTCGATATTTTGCACAAAAATTGGCCCTGGACTTTAAGACAGCCTATTTTTTTCTTGGCTTTTATGCCAACTTGCAAATTTTTCTACCAATTATTTTGTTTTAACTCTATTTTCTTAAAAAGGAAATAATGTCATTATTTTTAGCAGAAACAAAGTTAGAACAAGATATTTAGGACAGAGGTACCAACTTGCAAAGCCTAATATCTATTTAGAGAATATGATATATCGTTTTACGTCTATTTACATATAAAATAACGTTATTTTTGAACAAAAACAAAGTTATAACGGGATGCCTGAGACAAAGATGCCTTATATCTATTTAGGTACAGAGGATTTGAATTCAACTTGCAAAGCCTTATATCTATCAATTTAGGAAACATGACACCACTTCTGGGACTGGCTATGGTCAGCCTTAAATGTTTTATGTCAGTCTGCATGTCTAATCTTGTTGCCTACAAGTTTAATGTCAAACGACGAAATATCTACACTCACGGAAGGCCCACAGCGCACAAGACAAAACACAAATTGTCGTCATTGAATCCTGTCAATTTTGAATCTGGTCCATATGTAGCTATGCATGTAGCTACTTTCTCTATTTGTTTTTCTTTTACTGCCAAATTAATGTGACTGACCAACTACTCATCTATCTTTAAGTATAAATGTATCACAAAACGTAATAAATAAGGATATTACTGTAGAGCATGCTATCCACTTAGATTATGAGGATATCATTTAAAACTCTAATTAATGGTAGAGATTTGAAGTTATAATTTTTAATTGAACTAACATGCTTAAATAAAGGGGTATAACTATATCACTTTCAATCATTTTTAGTGTTTACTAAAATGAGTAATTTACAAATTTTGAAAACAAGTTCTACTCAATTTAATGGATCATCAACAAGCTGTAGATGACGGATTAGAAGAAGTAAAATTTAACCAACATTATTTGTTAGTAACGTGACTTATATGTACTTGCATATAGGATGGTGGACATAGTTATAAGCACTTTATCTCTGACATTTACTTGAATTTTAAATCTAGTTAATGGGAAATACCAGCTTCTCTTTTGTCTTCAGAATAAGCACCTATTTGGTTGAGATTTTGGAAGGTAAATAAATACTTTTTTTATAGTAAAAGCTTTTTTTAAAATAAATAAATGTTTAGCTGTAAAATAAAAAATATATTTTTTAATAGATATATCTTTTTTGGCAGCTAAAATACAGTTTTTTAAGAAGTTCAAATTTGGAGCTTCTTAAAAAAGCATTTTTTCAGATAGATTTTTAAATCAATTAATGAGCCTAGTTTTTAATCCCTTTTACTCTTAAGTTTTACACATAATTCCCACAATACCCACAAATATATCTTCACATTTATTTTGAGATTTGTATAATATTATTTGATTTTTTATATGTTTTAATATTTATTTTTTATATTAGTTTTACTTATTTTATAATCTATGTAAAAGATTTGGTTAGATATATTTTCATTTATGTTTCATATGGTTTAAAATTATATAATAATTATTATATTGTGCTTTACATATTCTTTAATATATTTTAAATAATTTTTATATGCATAAATAATTTTTATTACAAAATAAAATATAGTTAAAATTAAAACTATTTTTTATTTTTATGTTGTCGAACAATCTATTGTATAAAGCTCTTTCAAAAAACCTCTTTTTTAAATGACAATCAAACAATCAACTAGCTTCTTAGAAAAGCTCTTCTCAGAAAATCTCTACTGACAAAAGCTTTACTAATATAAACTAATCCAAACAAGCGCTAACCCTCAAACATTTCAAGTAAAAGTTTCATACCTCATATTTTATCATTCTACTAAGCCCTATAATTGCCTAGATGAGGTATATTAATTAAACTTTAATATAATGGATAATTAACAAGTTTTCATAAAGATAACATGTTGGTTTTATAAAGCAAAAAATAATAATAATAAAAGAAAAATATGGAACAGGTGGCTGGTGACCCTGCCAAACTATCCACAAGGTCCATGTTTGTGTCTTTCAACATTTGCCTTGGAGCTCATACACTAATGGTTTCCATACGGCCGCAGGTTCCTGGACAAAGCAGCAATCAAGGATTCGGAAGTCACAGTAGTTAACAAGTGGAATTTATCGACCCTAACAGATGTTGAAGAAGTTAAATTGGTGATTAGAATGTTGCCAATTTGGGCAGCTACTATCATGTTTTGGACAGTTTATGCCCAGATGACCACTTTTTCAGTGTCACAAGCGTCTACAATGGACCGTCACGTTGGGAAATCGTTCGAAATACCAGCAGCATCTCTAACAGTCTTCTTTGTTGGAAGCATACTCTTGACTGTGCCAGTGTACGACAGAATTATAGCTCCAATAGCAAGAAAAGTGCTTAAGAACCCACAAGGACTCACCCCATTGCAACGGATAGGGGTCGGTTTAGTTTTCTCAATATTTGCCATGGTAGCAGCTGCACTCATTGAGCAGAAGAGGCTGACAGTGGCAAGATCTCATGATCTGATGAATAATCCAACGACTAAGATACCCCTAAGTGTGTTCTGGCTTGTCCCTCAATTTTTCTTTGTCGGTTCTGGTGAAGCATTCACGTACATTGGGCAGCTTGATTTTTTCCTAAGGGAGTGTCCTAAAGGAATGAAGACCATGAGCACAGGGTTGTTCCTGAGCACACTTTCTTTAGGTTTTTTCGTTAGCAGTTCGCTGGTCAGTATAGTGCACAAGTTCACAAGGAACAAGCCTTGGCTTGCAGATAATCTAAATCAAGGGAGGCTGTATGATTTCTACTGGTTGTTAGCAATTTTGAGCGGCATGAACTTAGTGTTATATTTGGCATTTGCCAATTGGTATGTTTACAAGGACAAGAGGCTTGCCGAGGAGGGAATTGAGTTAGAGGAAGTTGATGAGCCTACGTTCCACTGACAAATGCTTTTGTAGATTACACATCTCTAGTGTATTTTAACCTGAATAAGACGTATTATCTTTTTTTTTTCTTAGGAAAGAATGTTCAGAATAGGTTCAATTCTTTGATGACACACAAGCAAGCAAGACACATACTTCACTTCCACTGTATACAGGCTCTTTGTGTCTTTCAATTATCAAGTTCCTCTCAATGGTCGTTTAAAAAGTTTTGGCTCCTTTATATGCCCCATATTAATTAGAGAAAACAATTAGGGCAAGACTCTTGCTTATATAAGGAGAGTGTTACTTTCATAGTTCGTGCACTAATGTAAAGTCAAAGATTTGTATAACAAATTTGATTTTAGTTAAATTCTTCTTTTGAGGTGAGAGTTGAAGAGTTTGTTTTGGGTATTTCTTTGTAGGTGTATTGGTGTATTGGGGAATTGGGTGAAAGGAAAATTTGTGTAATTGTAAGAATTTTTCATATAGTGGATTTTCTTTTTGATGATCGGGTTTTTTTTTCAGTTTGGGAGTTTCCATGTAAATTCTCTTGTTTTGTTATTATTTCTCTATTTTCTACTATTTTTGTCTATAAAATATCTTTATGTGTGGGTTTGAAAAGTCTAAATTTTCAACAATTAGCATCAGAGCCAAGGTGTATTTTTTCTTGAAAATTCTGAGTAAGCTTTGTAGTCGCTGTTTTGAGTGATCTTACACATCAGAAAAAATTTTCTTGAGAAAGGTTCATTTGGTGCGGTGGAGCTTTTGTGTGGTAGTGTGGAAATGCATGTTTAGGAAAGTTCTAACTAAGAAAAGACTTAGTACTTAAGTATATCCTTTGTGACTCACCTCTCTTTCCTGAGAACTTACCTAGTATATTATTCATTTCTATGGTAAAATTCATTAAAGCAGAAGTGCACAGAAAAAATGTCAAAAAATAAGGCTTCGAATTCTGTCAAATTTGTGGTGGAGAAATTTAATGGAAGAATCAATTTTGGCTTGTGGCAAGTGCAAGTCAGGAACATTTTGATTAAGTAGGAGTTACACAAGGCATTGAAAGGCAGACAATTCCCTAATATCAGTACTGCTTATAATGATACTGGCAAAATGGCTAGTACGGACAGATCTAGTATGAGCGATGAAGATTGGAAGGATTTGGATTTGAGAGAAGCAAGTGGGATATGACTGTATTTGGCCAAGAATGTCCTTGAGAATGTGCATAGAATATTTGTGGCAAAGGACCTCTAGGAAAAGCTCGAGGAGTTGTATTAAACAAAGGACGTCTCAAATCGTGTGTCCCTGAAGGAGTAGTTTTATAAACTGCAGATGACGGAAGGTACTACAATTTCAGATCATTTAAGTGTTCTCAATATGATCGTCTCTGGATTGGAGGCAATTGAAGTTCCTATAGATAATGAGAATCAAGCTTTAAGATTTATCTGGTCTCTTCCACCTTCTTATGAACACATGTATTTTGATTCATGGAAAGGAGAAGATAGTTTTTTCTAAAGTTACCAGAAAACTCTTTTCAGAAGAGAGAAGACTGGATGGTGGAAGAAATATTTCTCCTGAAGACTCAGCTTTAGTGGTAGCTAGATATAGGAAGAACTCCATGAAGAAAATATAGTATGCTGGACGTGTGGACAATCTGGGCACGTAAAGAAAAATTATCCGAGAGGTGGAGTAGGTTCAGCAAGAGGCTCTGGGTCAGTTAATGAAGAGACTAACAATGTCGCTAACATTGTCTCCATAGATGATATTTTTGCTCTCTAAAAGAGAACAAGTACATTCTCATAGCATGTCGCTAATCCTAAAGTTGCTATGATAGAGGATGTGTTACTATTAGTAGGTCCACAAGCACATGGGCATTGGTTTGGCATTGATGCAAGGTGTGTAGTGGAATTTATGTCAATGACTGATGAACTTACAAGAAAGCTAAACATGGGAGTTGCACCATAATTTTTCAGCAAGGTTATTTTCGACATATGCTAAGTGAAAGGCTTGGAATTGGTTTTTTTCTAAGTAGGTATGCTTTTATGGTGGAGTATGATGCTTGAAGCACGACAATTCTCTACATTAAGAGTTATATTATTTCCAAGAGATCTTCATTAAGGTGGAGTGTGGTTATAGAATTAGTCAAAGTCGCCAAGATAGAGATTGTTGAGTTTTTACTCTTTTATTTGTCCCATATTGGTTGGGGAAAATAATTGAAGCGAGGCTTTTGCCTATATAAGGAAGGTGTTACCTCCTTAATTAGTGCATCAATACAAAATCAAAAATTTGTATAACAAATTTGACTCTAGTTAAATTCCTCTTTTGAAGTGAGAATTGGAGAGTTTGTTTTGGGTATTTCTTTGTGAGAGTATTGGTGTATTGAGAAATTAGGTGAGAGGAAAAATTGTGTGATTGTAAGAATTTTTCACATAGTGAATTTTCTTCTCGAAGCTCATGGTTTTTTTTTTCCAGTTTGGGAGTTTCTAAGTAAATTCTTTTGTGTTGTTATTATTTCTCTATTTTCTGCTATTTTTATCTATGAAATATCTTTGGGTGTAGATTTGGGAGGTCTAAATTCCTAAAACGGCTTTTGATTGATTATATCAATAATTCCTTCCAAAGTTACTGTTAAGTTGTGTGCTAATACATCATTTTTGAATTCATTGTCAAAACGAATTAAGAAGATAAAAATATATGCCCCCATCCTTCTTAGTAACATTGTTATAAGTGTAAACATAACAATATTAGTTTCCTCTGTAGTATTTGATTTTTTCAATAAAAAAACAAAATTAAAAAGCAACTGCTAAAAAGTACAGCCTTGTATTTAATTGTTTCAATGAGTTCTCTGAACTCACAAACTATCATATATTAGGGAGTTAAGAATATCTCTTCATCTACCAAAAAGGATATATCTTTGAGTTACTAAGAAAGATTAAGAACTTTGTTTAAACCTTAAACGTGGATTAAGTTTCTCACTTCGAACGAGTTCCCAGATGGTTATATTTTAGTACAGAAAACCTCTGTCGAGGAAGATAATGCACAGAGATGTTGACAGCACTTTGAAGAAGTGGTCCTGGGACATCTCTCGAGTCTCCACATTACCCTCTTTCCCTTGCAATCAACAGCATAAACTCCTCACTTCCAATGAACTCTTTTTAATCCTTAGCCTTGAATTTTGATCACCACCTCACTACTAGATCTATTTCATTCCGCCCAAATTTTAATTTTGACAGAAGAGGAAATTACACAAATAGGATCTATTAATTATTGAAGGCGAACAATCAATTTTTTAATGCAGTAAATGAGTTTCAGAAATTGATCATCATCATGTGGGATAAAGGATACATACCACCAGGACACCAGACTCTACAGAAGATGTCATGGGAAGCTTTCAACTCCCATGCCGAGTTTACTGAACGCTTTGTTTTGCTCAGTTGTCTGCTACTATGCTACTTGTCTATCAAGACACGGTGGGCTATTCTTTGTCTAGCTATTTATATATAATGATATTGCATATAAACGGATATAAGGGGAATGTTTCTTTATTATGTTTTCACATCAGCTTTTTTTTAAATTAAAGTAAATAACTATCTATATTAAAAATTAAAAATAATATTTTAGCCAAGGAAGAATACTAATTAATGCATTCGTAAACATGTACGACATAATTGTATTAACTATATTTATATTTTAAATATTTTATAAGAAATTAAAATTTTATATGATTATTCAATTATTTCATCGTAGATATTAAATTATTCTAATGTTTGAAATTAAATATTTCTTTAACTGATAATTTAAAGATAAGTTTTGAAACATTATATTAGTCTCAATTTCAAGTATTTAAATCCTCAAGAACTCATTAATAGTGATAATTTTGTAAACTTTTTGCATTCCAACTTTGTAAAAGTTGGATATCCATTACATAACTATGTACTTTTAGAAGAATCAATCTTTTATTTTTCTTGCTTCTCTACAAACTGAAAGATTTTGTCTATTATTCTTAGTTAAACTTCCAGTAGTATAAAGTGATGAATTTGAAGAGTTTATAGTAATAAAATTTTTATTTTAAAAAAGTTTTCATTAAGGGAAAGGGATCAATTTTTTAATGTTGTTTACAAATTTCAATAATCTTACGCTTTCTTCCATATAGTGATTTCGATACGTACTTTCAATTTCTACAAATAAGTTTTAAAAAATTTGTAGATTGAATTTTTTTTACTGTAAGTGCACGGTGCAACTTAAGCTAGTACAAACGAGTACAAGTCAATTTTAAAAGGACTAGAATTACTGATACAAATTGTCTTTTTCATTATCTAATCTAAATAATGAGTGATTAAATTACAAAAGAAAAGTAAATTAATTTAAACAATAAGCAATATTAAATCATCCAAAGCAAGAGATAAGAATAGCATTCAAATGATAGAATAGACTTAGATTTAGAATCCATCTAAAAATTTATTATGTTTGAGTATATATTTATTTAATAAATAATTCTAGTTTTTTAGATCAATAAGAATTCTTAACTTAGATGATATTCTCTCCTAAGACATATAACCTTTATTTATAGATTAATCAACCAAAATTCCTTTAAAATCTAGATAACCTAAGAATGCTTTAATTCATTATATTAACTCTCTTGATAGGTTTTATCGTAACCTAAGAAGATCTTGTGCATTTCTCTCGAACAGCTCATGCTTAACCCTTTTTACCTACATTGTGGTCTAATAACACATCTCATCTCTAAAATCTTGATGTATAAATCAAGTAATTGAATCTTCCATTTTTGCTTCTTTAAATCGATAAATTCTAAACAAAACATAGATAAATCCCAAGGAAAATAGGTATTTCATTAAACTAAAGATAAATCAAAACATATTATATATGAGGTTTCTTCTCGATTAATGTTGATTGAGTCTTGCTTTCTTCTAGGTTACTTCACTTGATATCCTCTTTGAGAATCCTTGGCCTTAGGAATTATTTTTGGTCCTCCCAAATGTCTCTCTCTTCTTTTTTCTCCTTTTATATCATGAAACCCTAGATTTTATGTTGAAAATAAGTTCAACATAACCCCATGTTAGTCATCTGTTTTATGCATCTCTTGACTTCTTTAAGCACCCATAACTATGACTAATTCTTATATACTTATGTTTCAGCCCAAGAATGCTTCAAATTTACTCCACAATAATTTAAAACAAGGTCTATCTTGATCTATCATAAATCCATGGCCCATTTCCATACTAGTCAACTCCAATATTTTTTGACTATCATTTGACTTTAAGACTTGTCATTCAGGGTTGGGTTCCTAATTTACCTTTTAGAGAAAATAAAATTTGTATTAGCCCGAAAACATCATTCACATGAAATTAAATTTTATATACACTTGAAAAGAAAAGTTTGGGGTTTTACAAATTTACCTTTATTAATATAAACACAAGCTTTAACATCCAAAAAAAAAGAAGAATTTCATTAGTAAATAGTCTTTGTTTCCTTTCTCTATATATATGTGGCCTAAACTCTTATGCTATAAAAATGAGGGTTTCTCTTTAGTTAAAAGTTTCTTAAGATAAATTGACTCAATATTCAATGAGATATACTTATTTGTAAAGGTCAAACAAAGTTGATAGAAATAAGTATAATGATCGAGATTTTAAGGACTGATGATAAATACATTCTTTTATTATTGAAAGGGAAACAATAACTAAGTTTTTTTAACAATGAAATTAAGACCATATTTAGCTAAAAAATACATAAAAAATGTTTTTAAAAATGAACTTATGACCTAAATATAAATTTGAACTAACTACATTTATGAACTCGAAATTAACTTCATCATTATTTACTACTTTCAACTTGGCTTCCTTATACTAAGGAATTATCGTAAGACAATAAAATAATAAACAACAGATCCAAAGTCAATCAACCAAAAATTAAGGAGAACATTAGCATTTTCTTTCTTCTTATTTCCTAATTAGGAAGTAAAAAGACTACACTAGCTTCTTTAATAACCTATTTTCTTGTAAAAATAAAATTTAATTTTTTCTTAAAAGCAACTTGATAAGATATTATCTTGATATATTAATTGATATTATCTCCTTTGTTTTGGATTTATTTTGGTGCTTAAAAGGGACGTTCTCAACCTCTCCGAATAATCAATCGTTCTCTTCTTACTTTTCCTTTATCTTTCTTCTATTTTTGGTATTGGAGAAAAAGCCATGTGTGGTTAAACTCAGTTATTTTAATTCAAAGGGATTCACAACTCTAGTTGTAACCTTGTGAGGTTTTATTCTAAACTTTTATTCATGTTTTAATTTAAGTATTCCTTATTTTGAGTTCTTATATTTCATGAATGATTAATATTGTTAAATTTGACAATTTAATTTAATGTTGATTATTCTATGACTATCCATGAATTTGATGATATGTAATTATCGTGAAAGATTGTTACAAGTATCAAATAGGTTATTTATGAATTTGCATATTTAACTTATGATAAACAAGAAAACTTAGTTCACTAAACTAATTGCTATCATTTATTTAATATAGAATGCTATCACTCCCAATCAATGGATGGTAAGTTTTGATTGGATGCTAGGTTTGAACAAATTAATTTAAGAAAATTTTAGACTTATTTTGATTATCCTAATATTTTTCAGACTAACTGCTTGATTGTAAAAACTATTCTTTTTAGATCAATGATTAATGTTATAATTACATTAGATCTTTTCCTTGAATCAGAGTTAGTATTCTTCAATTTTTCACTTTTACATTCAGTTTATTTGATTTGATATCTTGTTAATTTTAGTTAATTATTTACTTCATGGAACCCCCCTATTTTATTTTATTAATCGAAATTAAGAAACGAGGTTTTAGTTCTCTTCAGATTCAGCCTAAAGTAGGGTCATTGTAACATCCCCTTACCTATGGGAAGGGCATTTTAGTCATTTTGAATGGGTTAGAGTAATTGAAAGTTTCGTTATCATATTCATGCATTCA
>JANZXR010000172.1:35469328-35487217 GCA_027575705.1 Erythroxylum echinodendron | reverse complement strand
AGGAAGAACATTGTCTGTGATGACGTCACAACACAGAGGAAGTGAGGATTTAGAAGTATAAGTATCCTCTGTGATGATGTCATAACATAGAGGTAAGGAGGATTTAAGAGTATAAGTATCCTTTGTGATGACGTCATAACACAGAGGCAAGGAGGATTTAAGAGTATCAGCATCGTCTGTGATGACGACAGAACATAGAGGACACGTCATCACTAAGATGATACAATATAGAGGAAAGGTTGGGTAGAGTATCAAAGCATCGTCTGTGATGAATCAGAACATAAAGGACATGTATCGTCTGTTTTACTGTTCACAGACGAATCAGAACACAGAGGACACGTATCGTCTATGTTACTGTTCACGGACGAATTAGAACACAAAGGACATGTATCGTCTGTGTTATTGTTCAAAGACGAATCCGAATATAGAAACTTGAATCCTCTGTGTTACTGTTCACAGACTATCCTTTGTGTTACTGTTCATAGAGTATCGTCTGTGTTACACAAGACATCGTCTGTGTTAATGTTCACAGACTATCCTCTGTGCTACTATTCACAGAGTATCGTCTGTGTTATTATTCACAAACTTTGTCTGTGTCACTGTTCACAAATTTCAGACGACAATTCACAGTCGATAGAGGGTCAACCACAGAAGACAGAACACAGAAGATAGATTAAGGACTAAGGATTATAAGGAGTTAAGAAGAACTGGAGTGAAGTGCATCTTCTGTGTTCCTGTTCACCTTATATCTTCTGTCCCAATGTTGAACTCTCAGAAGTTAGAATTGACCTTCGAGGTCCTCATAGAATTATGGAGCTTGAAATCATCTTTCCAACCATATAAAGAACACCCCAAACCGATTCCCCTAGAGAAACATATGACGTTTGAAAGATATCGTCTGTGTTTCCCAGACTTCGTCTGTGACACTGTTCACGCTATCGTCTAGGTTACTATTCACATATATCTTCTGTCCCATTGTTGACCCCTCAGAAGATAGAGTTGATCTTGGGGTCTTCAGGGAGGTTGTAGACCTTTGAATCATCTTTCAAACTATATGGAGAACACCCTGAACCGATTACGCTAGAGAAAGTTATAATGATTGGAAAATATCGTCTGTGTTTCCCAGACTTTGTCTGTGACTCAGTTCACACTATCGTCTGGGTCATTGTTCACGCGTATCTTCTGTCCCAATTTTGAACCATCAGGAGACAAAGTTGGTCTTCGAGGTCTTCATAAAGATTGTAGTTCTTGAAGACCTCTTTCTATCTATCCAAAGAAACCCTAGTTTGGATGCTTGTAAGAGAAGTTTTACTAATAGCCCCGAAGCAAGTATATGTGTGAAGAGAGGACTCAACCACGCTAATAATTAAAGGATTCAGGTTAAAAGGTAGGAATGGACTAGTCAATTGTTCTAAGGGCTGAGCTGAGACTAATAAAGGGGAGTTTTGAGAAGATAATCCGAAAGTGATGAAGGTGTTATCTCTGGAAGATAACTTATGTAGTAAGATATTTTGCATGCATGAAAGTAACAGGTATTGGTATCAGAACAAGTAAGCAAGCAAGATTTAGGCTCCAGAAGCTAGGTCTAACAGATGTGGTATCAAAGCAAGCATGAATAATCATGTATGAGGAGTTAGGCTCGGAAAACGGGGCCTAACAAATGATGCAAGCACGCAAGAGTTTGGCTCCGAAAGCGGGGTCTGACAGAGTTGGTATCAGAGCAAGCATGAATAATCATGTATGAGGAGTTAGGCTCCAGAAACGGGGCCTAACAGATATAGTATCAGAGCATGAAAACAAGTCTGAGTTAGACATCAGAAATGGGGTCTGACAAGCTCCCATGTAGCTTCTTCTATTGCACGATTCCTCTATAACACTTTAACTAAAGAAATAATCTTATTACACAGAACATAGTCTATGTAGTCAAAAATTTGCACCGTTTTTTCTTTGAAAGTCAAATCTTCCTTTAAATTCACTAGTTGCTCTGTGATTACATGAGATGGATCAGCTAGATATTTGTGAAGCATAGACACATAGAAGACATTGTGAATCCTTACAAGTTTGTCTAGTAACTTTAATCGATATGCCACTAATCCAATCCTTTCCGTAACTTCATATGGTCCCATATAAAGCGAACCTAATTTATCGCATTTCTCAAATCTTAATATTACTTTCCAAAAGGATATCTTAAGAAATACCTTATCTCCAATTTCAAATGTAAGATCTCTACGGTGATTATTCACATAGCTTTTTTATCTATCCTAAGCTATCTTTAATATGTCTCAAATAATCTAAATTTTATCTGTTGTCACCTGCATAAGTTCGAGATTTATCAGTTTCCTTTATCCTACCTTATCCCAACACATTGGAGTTATACATTTTCTTCCATAAGGTGCCTCATAAGGGATCATGTCATTGTTGACTTGATAACTGTTACTGTAGGCAAACTCTATCAGTGGTAAGTGTGTGTCCAAACTTCCCTTGAACTCTGTGACATAGAACCTAAACAGATCCTTAAGTGTCTGAATAGTTCTTTTTGACTTATCATCAATTTGAGGGTGAAAGGCAGTGCTAAACTTTAAACGTATACCTAAGGCTGTAAACTAGGCCAAAATCTTGATGTAAACCTAGGGTCATGGTCTAAGATAATAGAAATTGGCATACCATGGAGTCTCACTATCTCATCCACTTATAGATGGGCTAACTTATTTAAAGGAAAATCATTCTCAATTGGAAGAAAATATGCGAACTTTGTTAACTTTTCCATTATCACCCATATATTATCATGCCCCTTTTGACTTCATGAAATTCTTATTACTAAGTCCATAGTAATATGCTCTCACTTCCATTGTAGGATGGGGAGGGGCTGCATTAATCTCACAGGCTTCTGATGTTCTGCTTTTACTTACTGATAGGTTAAACACTTAGAAATGAACTTTTCTATTTCCTTCATCATCTTTCTCCACCAGTAGTGTTCTTTAAGGGTGTGGTACATTTTTGTGCTACCCTATTGCATAGCATAAGCTAAAAAGTGAGCTTCCTTTAAGATTCTTTCTTTATTTCTTCTACATTTGGTACACATAATCGTTGCCCCCTCATCACTGTAATATCTTCCTTGATTTAAGATCTATTCTATACCCAGTCTCAACTTCTGTCTTCAACTTCATCAACTGTTGATCTTGTTTCTATCCCCTCTCTAATCTGATCCACCAAGATGGGAAGAACTTGAAAGGTAGCAATTAATGTCGTTGATTATGTCATATCTAATCTCACACCTAGAGACCTCATTTCCACTATAACTGGAAGATGTATCATCTTCAGTTCTGCTATCAAACTGGTAGGTCTCCTACTTAAGGCACTAGCCACTACATTGGATTTTTCGGGGTGGTACTCTATCATACAATCATAATCTTTTATTAACTCCAACCCCTAACTCTACCTTATGTTCAATTGCTTCTGAGTAAACAAATATTGTAGACTATTATAATTTGTGAAAATCCTACAGTGAACACCGGCCAACTCTAGATCATAGGTGGGATAGTTATGTTTATGCTTCTTCAACTGTCCTAGAAGCATAGACTACAAACTTATCATTTTGCATGAGTACATACCCTAACCCCTGTCTCCAGGCATCATTATACACTACAAATCCATCAGTCCACATTGGTGATGTGAGTACAAGAGTTGTCGTCAACCTTTATTTCAATTCATCAAAACTTCGTTGACAAGCATCTGACTACTCAAACTTCTCTTTTTGCGTCAACTTGGTCGATGGGCTTGTTCTGTAAAATCCTTCAACGAATTTCCTATAATAGCCTGCCAATTCAAGAAAGCTCCTGACATCTGTCACAGTGGTGGGAGGTCTCTAATTAGTAACAAATTCAATATTTTAGGGAACCACAATAAGTCCCTCAGCTGAGATAACATAACCTAAGAAAGCAACCTTGTTAAGCCAAAACTAACACTTATTGAACTTAGCATATAACTGGTGCTCTCGTAGGGTTTGTAGTATAATCCGAATGTGTTTTTCATTGTCCTTCTAACTTCTTGAGTACACTAATATGTCATCAATAAACATAATCACAAACTTATCTAGGTACTCTCAAAACACCCTCTTCATCAAATCCATAAAAGCAACTAGTGCATTCGTTAATCTAAAGGGCATAACTAAGAATTTATAATGTCTATACCTCGTCCTAAAGGCAGTTTTCGAAATGTCCTCGTTGCAGACTTTCAACTAATGATAACTTTATCTTAGATCAATCTTTGAATACACCATGGATCTCTATAGCTGATCAAATAAATCATCAATCCTCAGGAGTGGATATTGGTTAGGACTGTTACTCTTTTCAGTTGTTTGTAGTTGATACACAACCTTAAACTTCCATCCTTATTTTTCAAGAACATAACTAGAGCCCCTATGAAGAAATGTTGGGTCTCATAAAACCCTTATCTAATAACTCCTCCATTGGCACTTTCAATTCCTTTAACTCCGCTAGAGTCATTTTGTACAGAGAAATTGAAATTGGTCGAGTTTCTAGTGGTATCTCTATTTTAAACTCTATTACCTTATCTAGGGTTAATCCTAGAAGATCCTCCAGAAACACGTCGAGTAACTCTGTAACCACTGAAATATCTCTTAGTTAAACCTCATTATTATTCTGTTCAATCATATAAGCCAGATATCCTGGCATCCTTTATGGAGCATTCTATTGGCTACTATGATAGTCACGATACTAGTGGAAAAAACTTTCTGTAACCCACAAAATATCACCCCTGGTTTCCCTAATTCAACTCAGCCTAACCTCCTTTTAAAATAATCTATCATTTCTCGATGTGTGGATAACCAATCCATTCCAAGAATAACATTAAAATCTCGAATATCTAATATGATAACATTTGCTGGGAATCCCTTACCCTCAACAAGTATTTTACTAGATACGAACACTCTTTCACCAAAATGTAAGTTCCCAACTGGGATGGAAACTACTACCCCAACATCTAATAACTGAGATGCAACACTTAATTTTGCAAAAAAATTAGACATAAAAAAACTGTAGCACCAGGATCTACTAAAGCATATACATCATGATCAAAAATAGTAATCATGATAGTGACTATCTCTAATGTGGCATCGGCCTCCTACTGAGTAACTGTAAAAACTTAGGCCTATGTATGAGATCTACCTGTCTGTCGTATAGGGCTTCTCTACCGCCGATACCTTTGTCAGATTCAGTAAAATTTAACCCTCTAGAATGAGAATCTCGACTGCCCTGTCTGTAACCCCCTAGCTCGTGGAGGTGCTAAAGATCCAACCATCGACCTCTCTACGGTGACTAACTGTGGACAATATCTAATGAAATGACCCTTCTGAGCAAAATGGAAGCAACCTGTCATGTTCGTTCAACTCTGACCTAAATGTCTTTTTCCACAAGTACCACACTGTAACACTGGCGTCTTAATATCACGACAGTCTTTGGGACAAGTGGGAGACCCAAAGGATCCCTGGTTAGATGATCTACCTCTACTAAACCTCCTGCCACCACTCTCTTGACTTATTTTTCTTAGTTGAACCTTGTGATGAACTAGCTGGTACATTATGCTTCTATTCTGATCTTGAACTCTGAGTGATTGTTGTTACATTTCTCTCCACTTTTATTACAGCTTCAACTAATTCCCCATAGTGTGTCTATGAAGTCAATGATAGGTGAATCTGTACTTTAGGACTCAAGCCTATAGGAAACCTCTTGCATTTCTGCTCTTCACTATCAGCAATAAACAGAACACTTCTGACAAGTTCTGAAAATCTCTTCTCATAATCCGTCACTGATGTTGAACCTTGCTTTAAATGAAAGAACTCCTCTACTCTTAGATCCTTATAACTCTGTAGGTAGAAAATATCTGTGAACTCTTTCTAAAATTCTACCCAAGATACCCTATATGGATGTTGTCTCTCAATGACTTCCCATTAATCTTTAACCTTGTCCTCAACAAGAAAGGTGGAGAACACAACTCTCTACTCATATATGCATCTGAAAACTCTGTATATCTTTGTGACCTGATATAACTAGATGAATGCACTCTCAGGATCTTCAGGATCTCTACTCCCATCAAAAGTCTTGGCACCCAATTTATAGACGCACTCAATTGAGCATCCAAAAGCTTCCACACTTTCACGTGACTACTGCATTGCTACGGCGAGAATCTGATCCATCTGTTCTGCATTAAAGCTTGCCCTGGTCAGTTCCATCGACCCTGAGGATTGGGACTGTGGCTGGTTCATAGTGGCACTTGTTGACTCTAGAATATCGTCATCCTCTAGTGCTGGTGGTGACTCAGGTATAGGAGCCGTTGAAATGGCTATCCCAGGATGTCCACAGCCTCGTCTATGCATCATGTTGTATATTGAACAAAAATACAAATGTGTAAAGCTTTCAGTTTATGAAATCATATGTATGTAAATCAAAATATTTTAGTGGTCTCCCCACATTTGAAACAATATAGAAAACCTAAACCAAAAAAGAGCCAACCCATTTTTTAAAAAAACTGGGCTCTGATACCAACAATGATAGGTCCCTATCATGATGACTAGATGACCCACTCGACACCCCATTCCATTTGATATTTAATTAAACTAGAAAGTTCCCATGGAGCTAAGCCTTTTCCCGTTTCATTCAAAATACTTTGACTCAATATTGGAAGTATAAACAGTGGAGATTTTCAAAGGAATTGGTAGAAAATTTAGACCTTTATTTAAAAATTTCAGTAGCATAATAGCTACATTTTGATAAAACCAAAATTTTCAAAGTCTCTATAAAGAATATTCAAAACACTTCTATACACAAATGAAAGTCTCCACTACAACTTCTAGACTTTAAGTCCACTCAGAAGCAATTTCAAAATGTTCAACCATGTTCATGCATTAACTCAAAAAGCATTTATTTACAACCATGTTTCCACAAAACTATGTACATAACATGTTCATGAAGATTAAATACAAGTGAAAAACATAAAAAATGCCTACAAAACAACATATGACGAGGACAGTTACTTAAGTAGTGGAGTTCTAGCTACTGAAGTCCCTGAGAGTGCACCTTGGAGGTTATCATTTAAAAATAGAAAATAAAGAGTAAGCTAAACGAGCTCACTGAGTGTTATTAGTTTCCATTAAAAGCATTTATACAAATATTAACCTCTATAGAAAAACAATTTCTTTTCTTTTCAAGCAATAACCAATGCTCTTACAAAACATATTCTTTTCCTTTTATAAGATCAATGAAAATGTAAAACAAAACATACATATTTTTTGGAGATCAAGTTCCTCTTTTCTTGTAAAGTAAACAGTGATGGCAATTAATACTTTCAGAACTTTCTTTTTGAAACATATCCCATCAATGATTTTCTTTGGCATCTGGTACCCTTAGGTGTAAGGCCACAAAGTTGGTTCTATATCATTTACTCGTGCCTAGTTATCCTCTAGTAACGAAGTTGGTTCTGCATTGCTTACTAGCACTAGGTTAACCACTATATACTGTTGTTATGAAGTTGGTTCTGTATCACTTACCTATAATGATGCTAGCACTACATATAAATCAATAGTTTCAAAGCTAGTTCTACATTGCTTACTCGTAACAGTAGTGGTTAAATATGTAAACCGAAAAGCTTGACCCAAGAACTCAAGAACTGGAATTAAGACCAAGCAACTGAAATAAGAATCACTGAAATCAAAAGGCATATGAAATCACTGATACACTCATGAAATAAAAAAGAAAGAAAGATACAAACTTTGGGAAATATCTAACTTGTGGCTAACATTTCTCTGAGAAACCACACATAAATTAAAGATTGAAACTTTAAAAGATATAATCCCATTTTCATTACCATTATGAAGAAAAAAAAAAGACAATGCAAGAAGTGGATTAGCTAGCTTCTTCGATCATTATCAAGTAGGTTAGATAGAAAAGTAGGTGGACAACGAAGTGATATATACTTAATTAATTGTTTAATTATTTCATAACACTTAGCGATTAAGGACATGAAATTGTTTAAGATACTCACTTTCACTCATATGTGAATTTAGGTGTAATTCGGAAGCAAAGAAGTTAAAGTAAGTCAAAAGCTCTATATTTTAGCTATTTTTCGAAGATTCATTTTCACTTGTCTTTAGGGAGTAAGAAGAAGAAAATTAGACAAGAAGAAGACAAGAAGATCTCTTCAAAATAACATTTGTTGGATTAGAAGAAAATCTAGAAAATTCAGTCCAAAAGAAGAAAATAAAGAAGCAAGGAAAGAGCATTAATCACTCATGTATGGCTGCGTGGATTATTTATGGATTTGCATGCATTCAAGATATATTGATGTGAATTTCATGGATAGCGTCATACAATTGTGAAGAATTGAGTGGAAAGCAAGTTGTTGGCTACACACAAAAACAAGAGAAAAGCGTGAGCTAAAAAAGAATGAAGTGTAAACCGTGAGTGTGTGATGGCTAGTAAGAGGTTAGAGGCCACCTGTCCCACTCTTTAATTAATTTAGCTTTGAAATATAAAATGCAAGGTACAGTTGACAAAATATAGGTGGTGGCTGATGCACTTGGAGAATAAAACAAAGAAGAAGATTGCATCTCACGGCTTACTGGACAACTAAACGTATATTGAAGAATAAAATGAAAATGGCTAGAGAATCATGCTCACAGTCAAGCACAAGACTTGTACAGCCATGAGTATGTACATGAGATTGCATGGGACTTCATGCCCATACAACTAGCTTCCATTCCACAAGCAACCAACTGAAACTCGGTAGCTAGAGTAGGATAGTTGGTAAGCGGAGTGAAGTGCAGGTATACAGCCAAGGCATGCCAAAATGACATACAACTGGTGGATAAAATGCAGTACCAAGGATTATTCAATTAGCAAAGCATGCAATAGATGGCAATGCAAGCTGGAAGCATGAAGCAAAATGACAACACAAGCTAGAAGCAAGAAACAAAATGACAACGCACGGAGCAAGCATGCGAAAGAGCAATCCATGCCAAAGAAACAATGCAGCAACTGGTGAGCAGCTAAAAATGATGCAGCAGAGGATAAGAGAAACAACGTAACAACGCAAAAGGATAACAACTAACCAAGCAAAACGATGCAGTGTAATGAAGCAAAGCTACGATGCACAGTCAATGAAGGAGCAGAAAACACAGCACAACACTATTAAAGAAAAGAAGAACAAAACGCAATAAAGGCAGGAGTGAAACGTAACAAGAGGAGCGTAGGTTTTAACAAGAGTGAGCAGTACTAACGGACTAAAAATTAAATAACTAAATAGGCAGAACAGTAGCGCAGAGAGTATAGAAGAGAGGGAGGTGCTGCTAGGGGTTTCGGCTGGTCGTCCTGACGTCGATTCGGAGGTGACATCATCGTTGACGACCTGGGTTATCCTAGGCATATGGATTTGGGTTTGTTATATGAATGATCGTATTATCATTACTTTTTGGTTATTTGTGTATGAATCCATTGGGTATTGTACAAAGATGATTTTAATGTGTTCATTAAATCATTTATTTGCAAACCCATTGTTAGAATTTCAATATAATCTATAATTGTTATGTGGAAATTCATGTGTAGCGACTAATGATTCATAATCATTAGGGATAATAAGACCTAGGGTAAATAACACATCATATATGGTTGTTGCCTTGATTAATCAGTTTTCCTAATTCATAATGCTACTACCTAATTAAATCTAGAGATAATATCCTAGGTTATTTAGTGGTTAGGTTTAATTAACGATTGTATCTTAATTAAACACTTCCTAAAGGAAAACTCGGGTTAATTATTAACCCACAATTAATAGCTTCTAAGAAAGGTTTAAGAACAAAAAATCAATGAAATATGTTTAATTAGGGTGCATGCTTAGATTGAACCAAAAAACCAGGTCCCTATCGAATTCTCCACTTTTATCATTTTTCACATGTTTTCTTTAATTTGTTTTTATTAGTCTAGTTTCAATTTATTTTCTTGTTTGAAAACTCCAAAACCCCCCGTTAAAGCTAAACACCAATTACTTTCATTTCAGAAACTTTACACACTCTTTATGGGATTGACCTAGACTCATTACTATTATAGTAGTAGTCTAGTTTTTATTTTGACTAGTGTTATGATGCACTGTCATGAAGGGGAAACCTTACTCACAGAGAAAGCAGAGTATTAAGAAATAACAATGAATAGTACATACAAATCAAGCATTTCTTCTTCCTCACTGAAGCTGAGAGTGATCTCCCTACCTATTATAGTCGAAAGTTGATCTTTGATAGTTAACTATGGATTGAAAATTAATACGGAAACTCTAGATCTTGAATAAAAATACCCCCTCATCATTCATATACACAACTGAAGAGTAGATCTAAGTTTTCTACCTTGTAAATGAAAAAGCTCAAAACTTTACACTTCTAGGTTCTTTACGCCTAGGAAGACAACAGATGCTCTAGAAAAGCTGAAGTGCTATAAAGAAATGAAAGATCTACTATTCTTTAAGAGTGGAACTAGGGTTATTGGAAAAAAAGAAGTTTAATACACGGACAATTAATTCCAACTTGACATTTTGTGAGATTTTTCTCCTTAATTGTTGGGATTGTACAATTGTAAATAAATTCCCAGACTCCTAATTATACTTGTAAGATTAATTGTTAAGATTTGTTCCCTCATTGTACACTATAACTAGTATGTTTCTGAAAAACTAATCATGAAAAAAATTATTTTTCCTTGTTGTTCTTCTTATCTTTCAAGTTGGTATTAAAGCATTTAAAACCTTTTGAAGATGACTGAAAAATATGTTCCTATTACTGTTCAATCCGAAGGAGCTTTTAATGTAGGCATCATTCTTTCTAAATCAAATTATGGTGTTTGGTCACAACTAATAGAGATGCATATTGATGAAAGGGAGGAACTCTCTTATATTCGTGGCAAAACAAAGTCACCTACAAAATTTGAAGAAGAGTATGAGAAGTGGTATACTGAAAATCAAAAAGTTAAAAGATGGTTACTAATGTCTATGAGTCTAGAGATTTTGAAGCAATACTTACGATTACCCACAACCCCTGAAATACGGAGTGTACTAACAAAACCTTCCATAATCGAAGTGATGAATTGTAGTTGTTTATCCTGAACCAAAAAGGTCATTCACTCCAAAACAAATTGGAAGACCTCTCTTTGAATACTATGAAGAGTTAACTAAAGTCTTTCAAGAACTAGATCACTGGGACAAAGTTGTCATAAAGGATCCTGAAGATGTTAAAGCATACCAAAAGATGATTGAATGACTAAAGGTTCATATATTCCTAGCAATTTTAGTTGATGTTTTTGAATAGGTTTGTAGAGAGATTCTAAAGAAGGAATCAATTCCAACTCTAGAAGAATGCTATATGTTGATTTTTTGAGAGACAATATGATGTAAAACATTGAAAGTAGAATATAAAAACCTTGACTTGTTGCCATAGTGATTAGAAACAAATCAAAGACAATTGTTGGTGGTAAAAAGTCTACATATAAATGCACTCATTGCAACTAAACTGGATATAATAAAGATTGTTGCTATGAACTTATAGGATATCCAAATTAGTGGGACAACAATTGAGCAGTCGAAAAGAAGAATTTCAAGAAAACTCTAACTTCTGTTGTTGTTGAGACCATAATCAATGGTGATGTTATTAAAAAGACTTCTGCATCAGTAGCAACTAAAAATAATGATGGTAAGAATTATAATGTTTTTGTACCTTCTTCTAATAGTACATGGATAATTGATTCTGGTGTTATAAATCATATGACCTTTGATTCTAGATAGGTTACTAAACTCATAGAATCTTTGCAAAAATTTGTTTCTACTGTTAATGGTAATAAAGTCGTAATTATTGGCAATGGGGCTTTAACTCTTACTAAAAATTTAAATTTAGATTTTGTTTTGCTTGTTCCATCCTTGGATTGTAACCTCTTGCCTTTTTTTTCAAATAACAATAGCCTTATCTTGCATTTTAATTTTTTTGCCTCACTTTTGTCTCTTTAATGACATCCAAACAAATCAGATAATTAGTTATGGAATTAAGATAAGGAAGTTGTATTATCTAGACCTAACACCAAGGAGTTTATATAGGTTGCATAAAGTTTTTGTTTTGGATGACTCAAAAGTGCAGAAAATAAAGCTAAACTCTCGCTATGGCATTGATGTTTGGGGCATACATCTTTGGGTATCTCAAAAAATTATTTCCTAGCTTGTTTGAAAAAATTAATGTCTTTAGTTTTCGCTGTGATGTTTATGAATTTGCAAATTGTCATTGAAATTCATTTTCATTAGTGTAAAATAAGAGTCCTTTACCCTTTATGGTTATTCACTATAATATAATTCCAACTTTAGTTGGGTTCAGTTGGTTTGTTTCTTTTAGCAATGATAATACAAGGATGATTTGGTTATGTTTAATGAAATCCAAGAATGAAGTTAATTTATTGTTCTAAAAATTTGATAAGATTATTCAAACTCAGTATAATGCACAAGTTTGAGTTCTTCGTAATGATAATGGTGAAGAATGTCAAACCTTTGAATTAAAACATTATTTAGAAGTATAAGGTATTATTAATCAAGTACTTGTATAGATACACCCTAACAGAATGTGATAGTTTAGAGGAAAATTTTGACATTTGCTAGAAGTTGTTTGTGCCTTACTAATTGAAGCTTATATGATATTGACTTATTGGGGAGAAGCTTTTTCTTTTGTTGCATGTTTGATTAATCAAACTTACTCTATTGAATTTTAAACACCATTTCAAGTCTTACTAATGTTGTAGCTGCTCCAACAATATCAAATTTACCTCCTCATATTTTTGGATGTGTAGCATTTGTGCATATCCATAAAAATTAACGAAACAAGCTTGCTCCATAAGCCCTATGGTGTATTTTTCTTAGGTATGTGACAAACTAAAAGGGGTTTACTATTATCATCCTCTAACTAAACATATGTTTGTCATAATGTATGTAGTCTTTCACAAAGATAAAATGTATTTCTTTAAGTCTAAACTTTAGGGGGGTACTAGAAGGAAATTTAGACTCTTAATTATGACTTTAGGGGAGTACGAAGGCGATTATTATGTTTTAGATGGTAATGATGTTAGTGATGATGCTAATAATCAGTTGGAACATGAAGATGAGCGGAAAGGGGCTATGCAACCAAAGGATATTGAACAAGAAGGGACAACTAAAGATGAAGATGTTGGTCCATCAAGTGTAGAAAGTTAAGACTCTTAATAATATAACACACCAATTGTTTACTTAGGCTGTTCCTATTATTGACCTTGATCCATACAGAAATCAACTACCAGATAATCTTACTAAAGGTATTCCTAAGCCTACATATAAACCTGAATTTTCAAGTAGAGTTAAATATCCCATGAGTCATTATTTATCAAATAATAATTGGTAAAAATCAAATAAGTCACCTATAAATCAATTATCTATTATAGTTATTCCTAACAATGTGCAGGAATCTCTAGATGTTCAAAGGAAGAGAGTTGTAATGAATGAGGAAATGAACTCTTTAAAAAAAAGTAAAACTTGGGAGATTGTTGAATGCCCACCAGGAAAGAAGCTAGTTAGATGTCGATGGGTTTACTATTGAATGCCCACCAGGAAAGAAGCTAGTTAGATGTAGATAGATTTACACTATAAAGTACAATGCAAGTGGCACAGTTGAATGGTTCAAAGCAAGATTGGCAGCAAGGGAGTATATCCTAAGCTATAGTATTGATTATATAGAGACAATTGTTCTCATAGCTAAAATCAATACTGTTAGATTATTGTTATCCCTAGATGCAAACTTGGATTGGCATTTATAATAATTTGATGTAAAGAATGCTCTTTTACACGGTGACTTGCCTAAAGAATTCTGTATGGAGTTTCCACCAAGTTTTATGGTAGCAGAAAGGCAGAGTAAAAAAGTTGGTAAATTGAAGAAATCATTGTAATGGTTGAAGCAGTCTCCAAAAGCATGGTTTGGAAGGTTCACAAGATCTATTTTATCTTTTAGATATCATTAAAGTATTTCTAACCACACTTTATTCTTTAAAAAAAAGGCAAGGTGAAATCACTACTCTTATTTTATAAGTAGATGACATTATTAGTGTCATGATCTAGAAGCCAATCATTGATGGTTGTATTCTAATAATTATGTTCATAAATTGGTTAGTTTATGCCATTTTGCTCCATAATTTTTCATTATTTATTGATTATTCGAGTGGACTTAGATTGCAGAACTTCATAATAGAAAATAATGATTACTATGAAATGTCATTAATCTTGGTAATTAACATGGAATATTAATTATCCAGTAAAAGATTATTGTGTGGATTAAATGGTGATGTTCTGTAAACCATTCAATAAGGAGTTAATAGTTTAATCACACAGATACATAATGGAGATTATAATATTGGACATACCTCAAATGAAACATTATTAGGATTGTGTTTATGTCATTAATGTTTCATACGTGTCTTGAATTCTATGGTATGAAACGTTCATTTTCTTACTTGAGAAATGTGTATTTGTTGGTATCGTCACCGTAATAGGTAGCTATACAAATAATGCCACAATACGCATGGCTTCTGCAGAGGAAAAATGCTCATAAAAAATACTGTTATCCCTCATATATAATATCAGTGATAATATCTACAAAGCCCTTGATAAAGTAATATTGTATCCGTGTAATATGATTAAGGAGTTAATCACATTTACAACTTAATTTAAAGATCAAGAAAGAATAAATTGGCAAGAATCACATATTCCAATCTTGCATTTATTCAAGAAATTATGTGACAAGAGAATTAACACAGGCAATTATTGCTTCGGGATCATGATTTGTGTATGATATTGACCATCAATGTCTTTTGAGTAATATTATAATGTATTTTGCTAGATATTACTTTTGATTTATATAATTAAAAAGAGTTTTAGTTCTATTTTTAGCTTGACAAACATCCCAATGGGTCACACCATAAAAGATTTGATTAGAAAAAGGATATTATTCTAGTATATCATATAGAGATATTAATATGATGACAAAATTCATTATAAGTGTTAGAATTATTGTATTCTTCATATGGTATTAGAATAAATGTTATTGAATAACAAATTTCATCTTATATAAATTTATTTGATATGTATGACATGTCATATAGATTTATTGCTCAACAAAATAATGCATATAATTATATGGTATAGTTATATGGTAAATGGGTCAATTGTTTAATTATTTTGAAGCATGAGATTAAACCTAAATGCCAAAGTGGTAATTAAATGGACCATTAGCATGGCTAGCCTTGGAGAGGAAGTCACTCACGGTGAGGTGTCCCTATGAAGCGACAATTAGGATAAGCTCAAAGCATAATGACATTTGAATGACTAATTTATCCTTACTTTGTTTATTTTATAACTTATTTCAACAAGGGAAAATGAGACAATTCAAGAGGCATGATCGCCCTAGTTTTGCCTCTAAATGTGAGATAATTTTCGAAAAACCCAACTCTCTCTCTATAGCCTTTGATTTTTCCTATCTCTCTCCCTAGTTAATTTTTGCCTATCTCTCTATCAAGGACGAAATTAACTTCCTCATTTAGCTCATATGTTGAGCAATCAATCACCAATTAAATAGTTTAATTTAGGGATTTTTTAGGACCAAAGTTAGGCCATTAAAGTACCATCTAACATTAGGAAATATTGGTTTTCTAATCAATATTTGGTGAAAACCTTGGAGTGCATCTCATTTAGTGCAAGGAGTTACAAACTGAGCAAGCGAGCATCAAGTCCAAGAGTAAAGAGGTGGATGTTTGCTTCAACCCTACACCTCAATTCCTTTCTATTTGGTTTAGAGACCAATTTTTAGGTATGATGGTTTCTATGCTTTAACTTTTGCTATTTTGGTTTAAGAATTAGTTACAAGACTAGATCCTTTGGTTTCTTGTTATTTTAATTTTTTTATTTTATAAAACTTGAGGTCATTCAATAACCTACAGACATGGTGGTGTTAGGAGATGATCCAAAAAAGAGGAAGGCACTATAAGAATACTTATCTAGAGAATTAGAAGATGATCAAGAAGAGAGGAAGGAACTACACGAATACTTGTCTGGAGAATTTTAAATAAAAGATCCTGATTTCTTTAAATATTTTCTTGTGATTAAAGTATTTGGATCGAAGAAAGGAGTCTTTCTATCCCAAAGAAAATATTCATTAGACTTGTTATAAGAAACTGGTATGTAAGCATGTCATCCAATTGATTCACTAGTTGAGGAAGGCTTAAAGTTATGTGCAAAAGTAGAACAAATAACAATTGATAAAGAAAGATACCAAAGGCTTGTAGGAAGGCTAATGTACTTGGCTTACACAAGACCTGACTTCGCTCGTTCTTTGAATATTGTTAGTCAGTTTATACATAACCTTGGAGAACAATATATCAGGATAATTATGAGAATTTTAAGGTATTTAAGATTTGCCCCAAGTAAAAGAATTTTGTTTACTAAAAATACATATGGGCAAAGTATAGATGTGTATACAAATGATGATTAGGTTGGATCAATAGAAGATAAAAGATCAACTTTTGGCCATTTCACATTTGTGGGTGGTAACCTAGTTACATGGAGAACTAAAAAACAAAACGTGGTCGTTCGCTCAAGTTCAGAAGTTGAATTCAGAGGTATATCACTTGTCTCCGTGAAGCTTTGTGGCTCATCTTACTTTTATAAGATTTAGGCTATCTATTGAAGCAACCAATTAGTCTATATTACGACAAAGTTATTTGTTTCATAGCACACAATCCTATCCATCATGATCAAACAAAACATGTTAAGGTTGACAGACTCTTCATTAAGGAGAAGTTGGATGAAAATTTTATGGAGTTACCCAAGATTCGGTTTGAGGATCAATTTGCTGACATTCTTACCAAAGCAGTTTCAAATCATATGTTCTGAAAATTTCTTGGCAAGTTAGGCATGCATGAAATTTATGCACCAACTTGAGGGAAAGTGTTGAATTTCTTTTTTTAATTGTTGGGATTGTATAACTATAAATATATTCGTAAACTCCTAGTTATAACAGTAGGATTAATTGTTAAGATTTCTTCCCTTGTTGTACATTATAACTAGTATGTTTATGAGAATGTAACAATTAATAAAATTATTTTTTTCTTCTTATCTTTCCAAGTCATTTATGTGAGAATCATAATAATAATAATTTATCTTATCAATTTTGTTTAAAAATTAATGAAGTCTTACTTTTACGAAAAAATTAGAGGTTAAATATTCTATTATTATTTATAAAATTATAATTATAAATTTTGAAATTTTTTATAATTAATCCTAATTTTTATTAGGTTCAATACTTAGTCATCTACGTACATCTATATAAAAGAAAAGTTAGTAAAACCTTGATCACAAAATTGATAAAGCTCGATATTGCTTTTAAAACTGTATTATTTCTGTCTTAAATAGAAGTGAAGTAGTAGATAACCAAAATTTAGAAGCTATTCTAACAAGATTCCTCTTTGGATGAAAATTAATGAAATTTAAACTTGTTAATTAAAAGAAAAGCACTCGCATGCCCTACAACTGCAAAAGGGTCTTTCGGGTGTATTTTCACACCCCACAACCACCGATTTGAAGACAAATCCAAGATTAGACTGCATTGCTATTTCCAGCCTGAGTCTGCCAAAAGGGTCACAAAAATGCAATGTTTTAAAAGCCGGACCGGACTTCGAACCTGTCGAAGGAAAGGTTTAAGGTTTAGAGATTCAACCGGTAGTGAACCGCTATAAAACCGGAATATAATAAATAAGATGAAAATTTTATAAGAATAAATAAAAATAA
>JANZXR010000172.1:35441992-35469228 GCA_027575705.1 Erythroxylum echinodendron | reverse complement strand
CTACTGTTTACAAAATGAGAATAACAACTATAGTCCTCTAAATAAGATTCTCATCATTCAAATTATATAGTAACATCCCATGAACTCCATGCTCAAATTTGAGCTTAATCTAATTGTGGATGACTCCAAATTGAACAAAAAAAACAAAAACTGGTTTAAAAAATTCTACTATAGTCTTTCTTCTTTTCTCATCTCCCTTTCCTATCATCATTGTCACGTTCACAACTTTTCCAACTTTTTCACAGTAAAAAGGGTGATTCCAAAGAGGGTTCCTAAAAATGATGAACTAAGTACATTTTTACTTATAGGTATGAAAAAAAAAATCTTAACCTAACAATTCTCCTTTTAATGACTATATAAAGGAGGTCGCCATATTGATGTTTAAGCCTTCACAAACAAGAAACAAGAAAATTTAGCAAAACCAATATAAACCAATAGCAAAATTACCAACTTGAAACTTAGTGACTCTATTGCATGGATGGAAACAAATCAAAAGCTGAATACTAAACAAAATAACTTACCCCCAGAAGATAAATCCATAGCAGAAACAAATACCATAAGTCATAACAGAAACAAATGGTCAAATACCATAATAGAAGCAAACCAAGAGTAGAAAGTAGAAACATAGCAGAATGGTACTCACTTAAGAAAAGCTCTCAGCCTCTCACTGATTCAAGTCTTGGAGGAAAGTAGCCCAAAATAGTGTATGAAAAAATTAAACACTTCTGACTAAATTCAATACTTCATCGGGTATATATAACACAAGTTATAGTCATACAATGTTACACAACTATCAAAATCTAAATTGAAATAGAGTTCTAAGTGTTTCAGGAAGCTAACTAATCAAGAATTATAAACCATATTTCTAGCTCAAGATTCAACTGCCTTATCATACTCTCCTTATCTACATAACAAATTGAAATAAATCAGCAAAACCCCCCAAAAAAATTAACGTTTACAAGTAATAGAATTACTCTTCGGTCTTATCTCTTATCATTAACCAAGGTAGAGCCGTAGAGGTGAACTCTAACACCCAAGCACCACTGGTCTGAAAGTTACCAAAACCGAAGCACCACTGAGGTCCAATCTTTGTTTCTCATTAGGATGAGGACACTACTTGAAGGCTTGAACATACTGTTGACAAAAGGAAAAACAAAAAGAGAAAGACCAGCCGAGCAAAATCATGTGAACTAACTAGTCTGCATAATCTTATTGGAAAATCACAAAACCTACCTGGATTTCTTGAGGAGTGTGTTACACATATCGCGTCTTTCTTGGAGGAACGTCAGCGACATCTTTGTCATCACCAGAAGCTCCGTCCAGGTTGTCACTCCCAGATTTACTCTCATGTTAGCTCCTCCTCTCTACTGCTCCTTCCCACACTAGGCTTGAAGATGGTAAAAGACGGGGAAGAAGATCGAAGAGAAGCTCCTGGAGAGAAGAAGCCTAGAACCTTCGATGAATGGACGATAGTCACGATACGTCTTATGCGTTATATATAACCAATTAATCCAGTTCGACACAAACCGGCCGGTTCTCTAATAAACCAGCCGGTTTTAATATATAAAGGTTATTAGCTGTAACCGAACCAGACCACTGACTGGTTCGAAAATTTTCTAATCGGACCGGCCGGTCCGGTCCGATTTTTAAAACATTGCAAAAATGAGACATCTAACTAAAAAAGACCATTGCCACTGTCCAAGAAATCCGTGACCGCTTGAAATTGTCCTGTAAGTAGATTGCGTTTTGTCATTATCTGCTCTCGACTCTTTATTGTCTCCAGCTTGGGAAGCAACCTTATTGCCGTTACTAGAACAAAAGTCAAGCACAAGTAGCCATTTTCTACCTTAAACAAATTAAATTGATGGCAACTTTTTTGTCTCTGTTGCTCAATAATGTCACAAGTCCAATTATTTAGGGACATTTTTCTACTCACTAAAGTGCCAATCATGCAAGGTATTATTGAATTTGACGCCACTAAAAGCTTGGAGGGGTTCCACTATAAACGTATCCTCATCGTGGTGGGGTTTCATTTAATCTTTGCAAAGATGAATTGCTTTTCCTGAGATTAATCAAAACGAGGCAAGGAATAGGTGGGATGTCAGTTTCAACCAAATTGCAAAGAAAGTTGTGCGATGAACAGCCACTTCTATTGACTTCTATCAATAAACTGCTTTTGTGTATTCCTTGATTAGAAACGGCCACTCACCACCATACAATCATTCATGCATTTCTCTGCAATCAGCTCCCTTGTCTATTCGAATGATTGCAAAGTGTCAACTCTCAACTCTGTCCCCAGACGAAACAACTTCGTCGTTGATACACGATTAGTCTCACTTGGACAAGGAATCATATTTCAATTATTATTTGTTCTTGTCTTTCATGCCCACAAGGTTTTTAAGAACTGAACGCGGATGAGATGAAAAGACGCAAAGCTATCAACTCGTACTTCCCGATGACAAACTGAAACAGAGCCAAAAAGTTCAGTTTGAGGAAAATAAAAGCTCGGCACTATTAGAATCCATAAAGACACCGAAACTCTTATACGTTTTATTTATTTTTCTTAATTTTGTGTTTTTCTTTTAAATTTAGTATTAAAAAAACTGTATGTTTGAATTTTTTATTTATATATGAAGAAAAAAATTATTTATTAACAATTTTTTAGTTAGAATTAGTCAGTACAATTTTTTGTTCCAAGGGTATAGCTCATGTTATACATAACGATGTATATACAACATTTCTCAGAGCATGAATATACAGAAAATTCTCTCATTCTCTTCTTTATCTACTTTCATGGTGCTTAACTTTGTTCATGGTATCAGAGCAGAGAAAGATCGTTAATATTTGAGCTCGAATCTTGAAGGAACAATGAGACACGATTGTCGGTTACCGATGAATCTCAGGATGATTGTTTACAGTTGCACAATTCAGATCATTCTAGTATGATACCTGTTACTGCTCAATTGATAGACAAAAACTTCTATTCTTAGAGTATTTCACTTCGCAACTCCTTAGAAGCTATGGATAAGCTTGGTTTTGTGGATGGTACCTTACCTCCACCAACTTGTGAAGCGAAGTATAGAAAATGGAGAAAAGTGGATTGTATGGTGAAACAGTGGATTCTTAATTCGATTTCTAAAGAGATTTCTGAATCTTACGTTAATTGTAGTTCTTCTAAGGCTTTGTGGGACAAGCTTGAAGAAGTTTATGGAGAAAGCAATTTACCACAACTCTTTCAAGTGCAAAGGGATATTAATTCTGTTGAGCAAGGTAATTATTCAATTACCGCTTATTACAATAGGATTAATAAATACTAGTATAAATTAGGGCGACTTATGCCTATACCAGCATGCAACTGCCAGGGATGCAACTATGGAGTTAATAAGAAGCTAGTGGATATGGACAATACTAATAAGTTGATACAGTTTCTGATGGGATTGAATCCATCTTATGATCACATTCGGAGTCAAATATTGGCTCAGGATCCACCTCCCTCTACAAGTAAGGTCTATTCTCTTGTGATGAGGATTGAGAAACAGAGACAAGTGAATATGATGCATGAGGATGTAGGTGCTGAAGCTATATTGGTAAAAGGCGGTAAGAATGGCAAGGGAGGAACATTGGCTGTAGATAATGGCAACAGAAATGGTGTTAGGAAGAAATACAATAAAAGAAGGGAGGATAAGCATTATGATAATTGCAATTTAGATGGTCATGAAAGAGATACTTGTTTCAAGTTGCATAGATATCCTGAGTCGTATACAAAACTGAAGAATAAGAGAGAGGGTGCAGGAAAAGGGCAGGCAAAAGGGAAATCTGTATACATGGTTGATGCAATTGAGAAAGACATAGAGAAGGGAACCAATATGCAAAGCTGTTCACAGACACTCACAGCTTTGATTCAGTAAGAGCTTACAAAGTTACTAAAAGGGAAGCAGTCTGAGGAATCTCATCTCTTAAACTTGATACAGACTAAATTTGCAGGTATGTCAATCTTGAATCCTACTCTTAAGTCTGTTAATAAATGTGGGACTTGGATAGTTGATTTTGATGCTACATCACATATCTATGTAGACAAGAACTTGTTTCATTCATTGCTGCCTGTTAATAAACTTACGAAGTTGTTTTGGCCTAATGGGGAGGTGAACGATGTAGAGTATACAAGAGTAATAATCTTGAATGACCAAGTGACTTTGAAATCGGTTCTTTTTCCTACCTTCAGCCATAACCTTATTTCAGTCAACAAATTAACCAAAAACTCTTCCTTGAATGCTTTGTTTTACGATGAATATTGTTTGTTATAGGACCAGAGGATTGAAAGGGTAGTGGCAAATGGAAAAGTCATTAAAAACCTATACTTCCTTGATAGAAATTCTTTTCTGTATGATAAACCAATTCATAATGTTTCTTGTAACCCTTATGTTCATATAGATACAGAGAGTGAGAATGTATGTAGCATTAATAAAAGTCTTATTAATAGGCATACAAGACTGGGACACCCATCTAATGTTGTAATGAAACGTGTTGCTGATTGTAGCAATTTTATTAATAATGGAGAACTCTTGTGTGAAGTTTGTCCCCTTTCTAAATAAGTTAGAAATGCTTTTCCAGTAAGTCATATCATAGCAGCCACATTTTTTGAATTGTTACATGTTGATATTTGGGGAACTTATAAGGAAATATCTCTTTGTGGGGCACATTATTTTTTGACTATTATGGATGAAAAAAGTAAATGCACTTAGATTTTTCTAATGAGACACAAAGCACAGACTAATCATATGCTGGAGATGTTTCTTGTATTTATGAAAAGGTAATATGATGGCACAGTGAAGGTAGTTAGAACAGATAATGGTTCTGAATTCTTGGGTAACAATTCTCAAGAAATATTCAATAGTAGGGGTATTGTTCATCATAAGACCTGTGTATATACCTCTCAACAGAATGGTGTAATAAAGAGGAAGCATAGACATTTACTTCAGGTGGAAAGGGCATTACTGATCCAATCTGGGCTTCTAAAGAAATTTTGGGACACAATGTCTTATTTACAACTTATATAATAAACCAATTGCCAAGTCAGATACTAAATTGGCAATCTCCATATGAATTGCTATTTGGGAAGTAGCCCAATTATACTGAATTGAAGAGTTTTGGGTGCTTATATTTTTCCACGAACACTAGACCTCATAAAGACAAGCTGAATCCTAGAGCTTTTACAAGTATTTATCTTGGTCATTCTTCAGGCCAAAAGGGATACAAGTTATATGATTTGCAAGAAAAGAAGTGTTTTTTCTCTAGAGATATATTTTATCATGAGAATGTTTATCCTTTTAAACATTCTATAGTTACTGATAACATTCCTATGATGCTTGTTGTATTACCTTCAATTGTGCAGGATGATCAATCTTTGTAGAGTCCTTCTGGTGATCCAGTTGCAACTGATGGTGACACAAAAGTTCCTTCATTAAACTCTATTAGCTCACATTTGCAGATGGTTGAGGCAATAGCAACTGCAGCATCTGAAATTGCTAAACCTGCTATTGTGAGACCTGAGTTGGCAGTAAGACGAAGTAATTGAGCTTAAAAAAAGCCCTCTTGGCTGAATGATTTTATGTCCTAAGTGACCAGACGACCTTCTTATTTAAAGAGCACAAATATGTAGTCTTCTTCAGCTTATACTCCTAATACTTATCCTTTGACTATCAATCCTGACTTCGGTGAGACTTATGTTAAATATCTAGCTAATGTCACTGCCATTCAGGAATCAACATCCTATTTTCATGCCAGAAAAGATCCTAACTAAATTACGGCTATGAATTTAAAGTTAGATGCTCTTGAGAAGAATGGAACATGGGAACTTACACATTTACCCGAAAGAAAAAGGGTTATCAGTTTTGAGTGGGTTTACAAGGTGAAATTGAAGCCAAATGGGAAAATTGATAGATTTAAGGCAGGATTAGTAGCAAAGGGTTATAATCAGATTGAAGGGGTTACTACAATGAAAGTTTCTCACTATTAGAAAGGCTTGTTATAGTGAGAATCTTATTTGCACTTATAGTTGCAAGGAACTGGCTTTTGCACTAGCTTAACATCAACAATGCCTTCCTTTATGGATTCATATAAGATGAGGTATATATGCAGCCACCAGAAGGTTACACTGAAGCAGCCCCAAATGAAGTTTGTAGGCTGAAAAAGTCTTTATATGGACTTAAGCAGGCTTTTAGGCAATGGAATGCATAACTCACTTTACTGCTGCAAAAATTATGGCTTCAAACAATCACAGAATGATCATTGTTTGTTTACTCTTAAGAATTCTTCATGTTTTTGATCATCTTGGTTTATGCAGATGATATATTACTAACAAGAGACTCAGAGGCAGAAATCTGAAAGGTGAAGAAGTTTCTAGACATGCTTTTACTATAAAAGACCTTCAGTATGCTAAGTACTTTTTAGGACTTGAGATTGCAAGGTCATCCCATGGTACATATATCAACCAGAGGAAGTATGTGTTGGATCTAGTTGAAGACTCAGGTTTGAAGGGTAGCAAACTTGCACCTACACCCCTATAGAGAGGTTTAACTTTGACAAAAAATAATGGGCTGCTTCTTGAAGATCCACAGCCATACAGGCAGTTGGTAGGGAAGCTATCGTACTTGGGTTATACTAAGCGGGACATAACTTTTGTTGTGCATCAATTAAGTCAATTTGTCTATGCACCTATAATTGTTCACTGGCAGGCATCATAACATGTCTTGTGATATTTAAAGGGTAGTCCTTTGGGGTTGTATTATCCAGCTGTTAATTTTTTTGTACTTGAGGCATATTGTGATGCAGATTGAGCTGCATATTATGATACTAGGTGATCCGTTTATGGTTTTTTTGTGAGTTTTCGGGGTCTTTTTTGATTTCTTGGAAATCTAAGAAGTAGGCGACAATCTCTAAATCCTTAGCAAAAGTAGAGTAAAGAAGCATGGGTTCAGTTGTTTATGAAATTTTATGGATTTCCTATGTTCTACGAGATTTTCAAATTCCACTAACTCTAACCGATGTTATCACACTAATATGGATCCTTAATATAAAATTCAGTTCATCAATAAACATTCATTGGGTGATATTTTCTCTTAAGTGTAAATGAGTAGAAACATGTATTCTAAGCATTCTTATCACTTAATAACCTCGATACGATCGTAAGTTCAATTGAGTAATAGCTTTAAGAACTAAGAAACCAATGAACAAGATAACACATGTACGACATGCATTTAATCAAGATGAGTTTCTTCATAGAATTTCCCATCTAACATAAGGAAGGTAATCCTAATTGCCACTTGTGATTAACAAAATTGAACGTCATATTTTATTAATATGGATATTAAACGAATCAATTTCTATTTGCACACCTAGAAATCAACCAATCCAATTATAAAGGTAACTCGGAAGACACTCAATGTTCATCGATAAAACAAACATTATTAGAACATCTCACATATAATAGATGATAACATGGTTTCCCTCAACAAAGAAAAAGGATTTAGCTACTCATAAAAAAAGTGAAAATCAACGAAGAAATAGACAATTGAAAGGTCTCCATCCCTAGTCTTTTCTAGAAAATCCCAAAATCCCAAGAGAAATACTGCAGAAAATAAAAACCTAACTATGGCTGTCAAAAAATAAGAAGAAAATCTACAGAAAAATGTAAACTATTCCTAACACCAAAAAAGCTTCGTGAACAGTAATGCTCTTTGCTTTTTATCTCCCTAAATTTCTTCCATTCTCTATTATCTTTAGTAGATCACTCCTCCCACATATTTAGGTTGCAAATCCCCATTAGTAAGGTAGCAATATGATTTTTCAAGATTATGAAAATCTCAAGTGAATCAGATTTGATTTTGGAAACTGCAGATGGTTTCCATCTTTGCATGTGCCCAAGCTTAGTCATTGAATTTTCTACCTGTCTGGAATTTTGAATTATCTTTACTTTCTTTGCCTTTTCATTTAATTTCATCTCCCAAGTGTTGAAAATCATCTAAAAACAATTAAGAAACAAATCCATCAATTTGAATAATAATTTCAACACATGAGAGAGATTTATATACCAAATGAGTGCAAAATGACAACTTAACAAATTCCCCCACACCAACAAACCTTTGCTCGCCCTCGAGCAAACATGCCAAACCACTTCACTCTATCAATTCATTCTTTATAAGATTAAGTGCACACAATCCGTTAACTTGGGCTAGCAAGACTTAGGTTGCAACATCCATCATATTCACTTTTTACCGATACAAATAAACAAAGTCAAAATAAGACATCTTTGTTTAAAAGGCAAGTATGAAACCAAAGTGAATTCTTCTCACAGATTTCTCTCTTACACTCAAATGTTTAAGATCAAAGTGTTTCTCTCAAATCTCTCTTTAATAGATTGCACTACCATAGGCTTGCAAATTCACTAGTTATCATTCATTCGAATTACATGAGTTCATAGATCATAACGACTTTATTATAGATTGTAATGGGGCTAGGTTCAAAGGTAAGGTAAAAATGGCAAAGATTAATCACGAGCATTCACAAAGTACCAAGTAAAAGGGACATTCAAATTAAAATTCTGAGATAAACACATGAATACAAAGGACTTCAACTACTCATTACTAACTAATGCTACTATGATTTATTCTGTTTCTTTTTCTTTTCTTTTTTCTTTTCTTTTTCCCTTCTCTATTTTTTCTTTTTTAACTTGAAAATGCTAAAAACAAGGGAAAACAAGAAAAATTACTAACAGCATAATTTAATAAACACACGAGTAGAAGTACCTATAAAAATATCTCATAGTACAATACAGAACAAAAGTCCTAAAGTACTCAATGCTTCATTCGACTTGTGATAGGGTAAGGCTAATGGGATTTTTGGGTTTCAATGTAAGGTGATTGATTGAAAAACAAGGTTAAAGGTTCAAAAGTGTTTGCAAAGGGAAAATAACTAGGTGGGTCATTTTTAAGCTAAAGGGTGTAAAAACAAAGAAGGCCTTAATCATTTCTATAAACCATGTAATCAAACAATTTCAGTCCGGTTCAGTACAAGTTTTGAAGGAAAACTTGATTAGAGGAGCACCACACAATACAAAGAAATAGAATGACATTAACATGATGCCATTAAAGCTCAAATCTACACACAGGTCAATTCAATAATTCACCTTAATTTTACAACTACTTCATCACTCAAATGTCAAAATTTTGACTAAGTTTACAAGATCAGTTATTGCAATCAATCAACATGATTCATCATAGACTCACAAAACCCAATTTAATTTCATGCACACACTCAATCTCATCCAAACTAATATGATAAAGCTTGATGGCTTAACATGCATAACAAACATGCAAAACTGAAAAGAATAACACACAAAAATTGAAAATAACGTCACACACATATAATCCAATTCCTTCCCCTACACCTAGACTAACATTGTCCTCAATGTTAGGATATAAAATTAAAGAAGTACAAATATAAAGGAAAAGAACGCTTTTCTATTTAGAAATGCTGAAATCATGGTATTGGCGAATGTAGAGGTTGGAATCCTTCATACTCCCAATAATCCATCAAGTTGTGCTCCAAGCGGTGCATTTTGTGTTCGAGCCGACTAAAGCAGTCCTCCGAATTGGCTGGGGAGTGTTGGTGACTAATTGTTTCAGCTGTGGAAACTTGACTTTGTGCTGCTAATCTGATAGTGGAAAGAGTAGCAGGGCCCAAATTTGTGAAAGTTATGTGGCCACGGCTAAGATCCATAATTCCCATCCTATTCAAACATTCTAAATCCAAAGGTTCTATACCACAAGTCACATTTATGTCAGTATTATCAAGATCTAATAATTCCAAATTAATGTCCAATTGTGTAATATAGGAATCAAGAATCAAAGGTTTAGATTTCTTATGTAATACTGATTGAAATTGTGTTAATAAATAGGAACCCAAATTAACAGGAATATGCCTATTCATACACCACAAAAAACAAAATTCTACTTTAGACAATGTCCCTACATCATCCTTATGACCCAAAAAATTTTACGCCAAAAGTCGATGTATGATTTTAAAAACAGGATTTCTAAAAAAAGAATTCCTAGAAAAACTAGCATTGTAGGGATTATGATCAATAGACCACTAACTCCACAATTCCAACTCATGATAGTCATATCTAGAATTGATAAACAGCTCATTTTAATTTCAGAAGTTGACACAAATCCCACAGCCACTGATAAAGCAAATTCTTTCCCTATCAACTAAAATTCTATAATTCCTTCCATAAACACATCGAATTTTTCATAAGAATTAAATTGAAACGTATTGTAGAATTCCCTTGTCAATTCAACAAAAGCAGGACAAGCTATGCTAACAAATACACTCCAACAAATAGGACCCATCATTTGCGTAAAAGAATCATAGACTTGTAATGCTTCAAGCGTATCAGGGAATACATTTACAAGGTTACCTCTGACTAACTTGCTAGAAACGTTCTGTATCTTTCGGAAGTTGAAAAGAGGTAAATCCACCACTTTGTGTGTTACATTGGCTGCGGTTTTTAACTTTGTTTCCTCTCCTTGTTCTATTGCAGGTAGACGGCCCTGGGGTGATAGCTAGGTTCGGTGGTGCTGTCTGCGTGGTACTGTCGTGGTTGAGGTGGTGGTTCGTGGTGGAGATGAAAGGTCAATAAAAGATGTGATTTGGGTGGACAGCCTTCAGGATTCACTTTTTCTCCTTGGCATGGTTTCAATCTTCGTGAAAGCGCAGACCTGCAATTGCAAAAGAGAGACACAAAACCAAAATCACAAGTTAGGGTTGTGTGGATTTTGGTGAATAATAGGGTTGTGGGGTAGTGTATGGAGAGTGTAATTTAGTGTCCATGATATTAGTATTCAAGTGTGAAATCTGTAGTGAAAAATGATGGTGAGAAAAAACTAAGTGGAAAAAGAAGAGGGAAAAGATAGGGGAAAATTGGGCAGGGCGATGGGAAACAATTTTTTTTTCATTTTTATATATAAATAAAAGAATTAAAATTAAAGAATTAAAATTGCTAAAATACTTAAAATTAAATTCCTACCTAAAATGAAATAAAACTAACAAAAATGAAAATAAAAACTGCTAAAAGGAATAAACAAACCTGAAAAGTTTACGGGTTGCCCCAAATGTGCTTCTTTATAATCTTTAGCTAGACATGTTTCATTATTTACCTAATTAGAAATAGGTTGGGGATACCAACTCTATTTCTCCCACTCGCTCAACCAAAAGGTTCTTATAATATGGCTTTAGATGGTGTTCGTTAACTTTAAATACCTTAGAGGTATCTAAACTTTAAATTTCTACCACACTATGAGAAAAAACGTTAGTAACAATAAACAGTCTAAGCTAACAAGATCTTAATTTCCCAGGAAATAACTTAAGCTTCGAATGATGAAGAAGAACTTTTTTTCTGATTGAAAATTGTTTCCTAAAAATCATGTTATCATGAAAAGCTTTAGTTTTTTCCTTATAGATTTTTGCATTTTCTTACGCTTCATTACGAATCTCTTCTAACTCTTACAGTTGCAATTTCCTATTGTTACTAACTTCTACCTGATCCATGTTCAACTGCTTCATAGCCCAATAAGTTCTATGTTCTATTTCAACAGGTAAATGACAAGGCTTATCGAAAACTAACCTATATGGTGACATGCCTATCAGAGTTTTGTAAGCAGTTAGGTACAGCCACAAAGCATTGTCCAATCGTAAGCTCCAATCTTTCCTATTTGGATTCACCACTTTTTTCAGTATGGATTTGATCTCCCTGTTGGATACTTCAGCTTGTCTACTTGTTTGAAGATGATAGGCTGTAGAGACTCGGTGTGTGATACCACATCTCTTCATCAATGCTTCAAAAAACTTGTTGCAAAAATGGTTCCTTGATTGCTAATGATGGCTCGAGGCATTTTGAATCTAACAAAAATGTTAGATTTAACAAAATCTATAACAGTTTTAGCATCATCAGATAAAGTATCCTTAGCTTCTACCCATTTCAAAACATAAACCAAAACTAGAAAAATGTAGTTCTCACCAAAGGAAGAAGGAAAAAGACCCATAAAGTCTATTCCCCAAACATCAAAAATCTCACATACCAGGATGTTCGTGAGTGGCATTTGATTTCTCGATCCTAAGTTACCTATTCTTTGACAACAATGCAAGACTTGCAAAACATGTAAGAGTCATAAAAAAACTTAGGCCAAAACAGTCCACATTTTAGAATTTTTTGAGCAGTTCTTTTAGGATCAAAGTGTCCCCACAAACAGATGAATTATAAAAATATAAAATGGAAGGAATTTCATTATCTGTAACACATCTCCTAATAATCTGATTAGAACAAAATTTCCAAAGATGAGGTTCATCCTAAATGTAATATTTAGCCTCTCGCTTAATTTTTTCTCTTTTAACTCCAGATAAGTCTCTAGGTAAAGACTTAGTCACCAAAAAGCTTACTATGTCCACATACTATGAAATTACCTGTTGAATTACGAAGAGACTTTCATCTAGAAATTTGTCATGAAGAATATCAAATGCGGTACTCTTAGATGATTAGCCACCAAGTTTTTAACTCCTTTCTTGTCGCAAATTTCCAAATCGAATTCTTGAAGAAGTAAAATCCATCGAATCAATCTCGACTTGGCTTCTTTATTATTCACAAAATATTTCAGAGCTGCATGGTCTGAATAGATGATCACCTTCATCCCTAAAAGATATGACCAAAACTTCTCCAATCCAAAGACTACGGCTAAAACTCCTTCTCCGTCATAGAATAATTCTTCTGGGCATCATTAAGTGTCATGGACATATAATAAATAACATGAGAAACCTTGCCCACTTTTTGGACCAGCACGATGCCAACTGCATAATCCGAAGCATCGTACATCATCTCGAAAGACATATCCCATTTCGGTGGCTAAATAATTAGAGCTATAGTGAGTCGTTCCTTTAGTTCAACAAATTCACTTTTGTATGGCTCGCCGAAATCAAACTTCATGTTTTTTTGGAGTAGTCTAAACATGGGTTGCGCAATTTTGGAAAAGTCTTTGATAAATCGCTGATAAAATCTTGCGTGACTATGAAAAGAACAAACTTCCTGCGCAGTCGTGGGGTAAGATAAAGATTGAATAACATCTATCTTAGCCCTATTGACTTCAATTCCCTTAGAAAAGATAGTATGACCCAAAATTATGCCTTGATCAACCATAAAATGACATTTTCATAATTTAAAACCAAATTAGTTTCAATGCAACATTCTCTTTCAAGGTTGAAAATACATGTTTCAAAAGACTCTCCATAGACCGTGAAATCATCCATAAAAATTTCTATGTAATATTCCACTAGATTAGAGAAAATACTTACCATACATCTTTGAAATGTTGCGGGTGCGTTACACACTCCAAATGGCATTCTTTGGTAAGCAAAGGTGTCGAATGGACATATGAAGGTTGTTTCCTCTTGATCCTTAGGTGCTACAAAAATTTGGTGGTATCCTGAATAGCCATCTAAACAACAATAGGGAGATTTACCTGCAAGTCTATCAAGCATTTGATCAACAAATGGAAGCAGAAAATGATCTTTCTAGTAACCGAATTAACCTTCCTATAATCTATACAGACTCTCTAACCATTTTGAACACGAGTTGGTATTAACTCACCATCGCTATTTTCAACCACAGTTACCCCAGTTTTCTTCAGAACTATTTAGACCGGACTTACCCAATTGCTATCCAAAATTGGATAAATAATTCCAGTGTCAGGAAGCTTTAAAATATCTTTCTTCACCACCTCAATCATGGGTGGATTTAAACAACATTGGGGTTGCCTCACCTCTGTCGCTTCATCTTCCATCAAAATTCAATGCGTGCAAATGGTGGGACCGATACCCTTAAAATCAACCCCTGTCCAACCGAAAGCTTCCTTATTCTCCTTTAACACATGAATTAGCTAAGTTTCCTATAAAACCATAAGTTGATTAGAAATAATAAGAGGTAATGTATCTTGCTCACCTAAAAAGATGTACTTCAAATGGCTAGGCAAGCTCTTTAACTCCAACTTTGGTGGCTAAACCAACGATGATAGCAACTTGGCATTACTTTTGGACATCTCCACATATCGCAGCTATTTGAGCAATAGTTTGGTGTCCTCCATTTTTCACAATAACGTCTTTTTTGATCACTGGACAATACCGATTCCTTGCTTCCTTTCCACTATGATGCATTTTCCACTTCCAAGATTATTTCAAGCTCATCTTTGTCCTTTAAAATCAAATTTTCCTTCACCCTTGTGCCAATAAAATCTACAGAAACGATAGGCTGTTCATCATCCAAAATTTTCATGGCATTGTAAATATTGAACTTAATTATTTCACCATGAACATTAATTTTTACTTTAGTAGTTTTCAAGAACGGCCTTCTAAATAAAATTAGGTTTGAAGAAGATGTATCATCAGTCCCTATCTGTAAAATATAGAAATCGGTCAAAAAAAGCATATTCCCTACTTGAACCAAAATGTCTTCTAACACACCCTTTGGATAAGCATTTGAGCGATCCACTAATTGAATCACTACATTAGTTTCTTTAAGAGGTCCTATATTTCAAGATTTATAAACATCATATGACATGACATTTATGGACGCACCTAAATCTAACATAGCTTTTTCAATTCACAAATCACTAATTTGACATGGGATAGTGAACATACTTGGGTCTTGACATTTGGGTAAAAGCTTTTTCTTTTGCAAAATAGTTGAAATATTCTCCCCTAATTGCACCTTTTCATCAAATTTTAATTTCCTCCTTGAAGTGCAAAGTTCCTTAAGGAATTTTGCATATCATGGAATTTCTTTAGTTGTATTAAGTAGAGGAATATTTACCTGAACTTTTTGAAAAGTCTCCCATATTTCCTTCTCTTGCTCTTCCTTCTTTGCTTTGGCAAATCGGCTCGGAAAAGGGGGGAACCACCATATTCTGTAGAGTTGATTACGTTTTTTCTAGTTGGGTAGGTGTCTTTTGCTTTGCTTTTTCTTTTACCTCTCATCTGGAAATTTTTAGAACTGGTTCCTATAATTCCTTACTATTCCGCAATGTAATAGCCTTCAAACTTTGTTTAGGATTGATCTCCAGTTGTGTTGAAAAATTTCCAGAATTTTGTGCTTCCAATCTATTTATGGCAATTGCCATTTGGCTGATTTGATTTTCAATATTTCGAATACTTGCTTCAGTATTTCGCCAAAACGTCAAAGTGTTAGTGGCCAAAGATTGAACTATATCTTCCAAAGAGGGCTTACCTTCGAAATTGAGTGTTGTATTTTAATGTTGTCGAGGCATATACGATTGTCTATACTGCTGAAATTATGTCGTTGCTTGCTACCCTTGAGGATTACCATAACGCAAATTTGGGTGATCGCGCCACATCGAATTGTAGGTGTTGGAAAATAGGTCGTACTTCCTTTGATTCGGTCCAGCAAAACCTCCCACGACATTCACATGTTATGCGTTTTTATCTTGCAAAACCAAACATGCATCAGTGGAATGTCCTAACAATTTGCTTCTTCTTTCTTCGTAACTGCAATTTGTCTTACTAAAGAAGTAAGGTCATCCAATCTTTTCCCCAACGTGGTCGCATTTATCTAATTCATGGTTTTTGTTCCATGCCTAGTATGTATTTCGAATTGTTGGGTATTGGAAGTCATGCTCGCGATCAAGTCCCTTGTAGCTATCGATGTTTTGTCAACTAAGGCGCCACCGCTTGCAGTGTCAATCTTACTCCTATCTGTGAGTGAAAGACCTTCGTATAAGTATTGAGTCAATAGCTAGTCGATTATTTAGTGGTGAGGACAAATAGCACAAATTTTCTTGAACCTTTCCCAATATTCGTAGAGTGTTTATCCCGTATGTTATCGAATTCCACATATTTCTTTTTGAATGTTAGCTGTTCTTGATGCTGGAAAATATTTCTTAAAGAAGAGCCTCTTCATTTCATCCCAGGTTTGCATGTTTTCTCCAGCTGAATAGTATAACCAATCTTAGGCATCATCCTTGAGATAAAATGGGAAGGCTCTTAGCTTAACCTGTTCTTCCGTCACATTCGTCGACTTCATTCCCATGCAAACCACGTCAAATTCCTTCAAGTTTTTGTACGGATCTTCTCCGGTAAACCCCTGAAAATAGATAATAAATGAATCAACCCAGATTTTAATTCAAAAGTATTATTATCACCTAAATTTATAAAGTTAATGTAGTGGGTTTGTTGAGCATCTATGGGCATAAGTAGTTTGTGAAGGGTTCGATTTACTACCATTCGTTCTATTTTTGGCACTTGTTACTGCTATTTTCTTTGTTTTCGTAGCCTTTGGGCTGTCTTCTCTATTTCTAAATCAAATAACAATTAAGTTGTTTTGTCTACTCGTGTAACATACATATACCATTGAGAAACTCCCCGGCAACAGCGTTAAATTTTGGTACTACTATCGCCTGCAACCAAATAAAAAAAGAAACCAACTTTGGTCAATACAAATTAAAGTAGTAGTGGAAAATGGGTATCGTTCCCATGAGGAATTGTAACAATAAAGAATTTACAAGTTCAAAACTAAAATAAAATAAAAAGGGAGTTTGGCTTTAATTCACGGCAATTTAGAAAAGAATGACAAAATTAAAAACCAAATAAAGTAATTGCATCTGAAAATTTAATAGACAAAATTTGGTTTTGGGTCACCAATGTTATCACACTAATATAGATCCTTGATGTAAAATTCAGTTCATTAATAAACATTCATTGAGTGATATTTTCTCTTAAGTGTAAAGGAGTATAAACATGTATTCTAAGCATTCTTATCACTCAGTAACCTAGATATGATCGTAAGTTCAATTAAGTAATAGTTTTAAGAACTAAGAAACTAATGAACAAGATAACACATGTATGACATGCATTTAATCAAGATGAGTTTCTTCATAGAATTTCCCACTCTAACGTAAAGAAAGTAATCCTAATTACCACTTGTGATTAACAAATCTGAACGTCATATTTTATTAATCTAGCACTTAAACGAATCAATTCCTAGTTCCACACCTAGAAATCATCCAATCTAATTATAAAGGTAACTCGGAAGAAACTTAATGTTCATCAACAAAACAAACTTTATTGGAACATCTCACATATAATAGATGATAACATGGTTTCCCTCAACTAAGAAAAGGGATTTAGCAACTCATAACAAAAGTAAAAATCAACAAAGAAATAGACAATTGAAATGTCTCCATCCCCGGTCTTTTCTAGAAAATCCCAAAATCCCTAGTGAAATACTGCAAAAAATAAAAACCTAACTATGGCTATCGAAAAACAAGAAGAACATCTACAACAAAATGTAAACTATTCCTAACACCAAAAAGCTTCGTGAGTAATAACACCCCTTGCTCTTTATCTCCCCCTCTTTCCTCCTTTTTCCATGATCTTTAGCAGATCAGACCTCCCATTTATTCAGGTTGCAAATCCCCATTAGTAAGGTGCCAATCTGATCTTCCAAGATTATGAAAATCTCAATTGAATCATATCTGATTTTGAAAACAGATTCTGCAGATAGTTTCCATCCTTGCACGTGCCCACGCTTAGTCAATGAATTTTTTTCCAGTCTGAAATTTCAACTTATCTATACTTTCCTTACCTCTTTTTGATTTAACTTCATCTCCTAAGCGTTGAAAATCATTTGAAAACAATTAAGAAACAAATCCATCAATTTTGAATAATAATTTCAACACATTAGAGAGATTCATATACCAAATCAGTGTAAAATGACAACTTAACAGCTGTAATATGGTAATGGCTAAGGTGGGTCAAAAGAAGGGAAAGAGGGTTAAGCACAAGCATAAGTACAAAACGGACAAAATGGGATAAAAAAACATAATTATGAGACATACAGATATAACTAAAATTCTACACTTATTGATATTATTCACTCGTTCTTCCTTTTTCTTTTCTTTTCTTTTTCATTTATCATTTATCATTTCTTTTTCTTTTTATTCATACATGGAAGAACTATGAATTAAAACTAGCACTATATACAATGTAGTCCACAGGTAGAAATATACTAAACTTATCTCCATAAAAATTTCACAAAATCCTAACTAATATTTTACTTAATACTTTACTAAGCTTATGAAAGGGTAGGATAATGGGGTTTAAAGTGTTAAGATTTCGGGTGTTTTCAAGAAACAAAAGGTTAAGGCTCAATGAGGGTAACAAGGTATTATGCAAAGGTTAGTCGTTTAAGCCAAGGGTTAAAGTAAGAAAAAAGGGCCTTGATAATCTCTATTAAGCATGCATCCAGTAGACTTAAACCAATTCAAAGCAAGCTCTAAAGGGAGTAACCTATAGAAGTACACTTAACAAGGAAGTGAAATGACTCTAGATGGATTCATATGGCTCAATCCTCACTTTAGCTCAAATTAAAACTCATTATGCATCTCTACGCTACCTCATTGTTCAAATATCGATTTGTGACTGAGCTTATGTAACCAACAACTTTTCATCACTCTATATGGTTCACTTTCTACTTTAGTAGCCTAATCTGAGTTCAAACATGCATTCAATCTAATTCCAACTAACATGACAGAATCTCATGCCAATATTTATCAGAGTTACTCAAATGTGGTTCCATTGCTAACACAAAGCACCATTGCTGACATAAAGCACATACAATATGCCTAAACACCCATCCTATTCAACACATTGTAAAAAATGCAATTAAGAAAGTTGATGTCACCTCCCCACACTTAAAAATCACATTTTCCTCAATGTGACAAGTCAAACCCCAAGTGAGTGAAAATGACATTAAATCAAATAAAAATGAAAACAACACAAACAAAAGAAATTGAAACAAATGAATGATATTAAACCACACAGAAGATACTGAAGACAAACCAAAATTAAAGAAATTAGAACTAAACGAAAGAAATAGCACATAAACAAATAATATGAAACCAAATACACATGAAATGAAATGCACTCACACACAAGAAACAACAAAATTTAGAAGTTTAAGGGATAAGAAAAGCTTATTCCGATGATGGTGGTAACGGTAATGGTGTAGGAGCTTCAAAATTGTTCCTTAGACAGAAGTTGAGGAACCTTCTCTTTCAGTTGCATTGCTCCTTGTGAGCCTGCCTCTTTTGAGTGTCGAGTTCGTCGAGTTTAGATGCCATCCGTTGTAAATTTGTGACTATTCGGTTGAGAATCTGTTGATATTGGTCAATCGCTGCTGGTTCCCTCCATTCCTCCGCTATTGCTTCCTCCTCTGGTTCAAGAGCTATGTTGGATATAGAGGGTCAGTCTATGACTGCACTGATACCCCTCCTACTCCTCACTATAGTACTCATTTGAGGATTGTGAAATTTTATAGATTGGACCTCCACAATCTCAAAGCGTCTCAAATAGACTATGTCAAACATGTCATGAGGAGTAATATGCAAATTATCCATATTCATATTATAAAATACACCCAAAGAAAAAGAAATATGAGACATCCCAAAAGACATATTCTTGTTATTAATCACACTCAATAGTGATCAAAAAATTCTATAAGGTGTGTTGATTTTAAGCTTTCTATCTATGCATCATAAAAAGAAAAGTTCTTTAGCTGAGCATTTATTGATTTCCATTTTATTAAACACAGTCAGGCATATGAATTTACGTAACAGCAAATGCTCAGCACTCAGGATTAGAGAGTTTGGTGCATTATGTGAATCAAAATGTTCTTCACCTGTGAGAGTGTTCCAATAAGCATCTACGTCAAAATCCGCATGTCCGTCTAAGATTTTTGTATTCGACAAGTTAAACAATTTGCGCATAACAGAGCAATCAAGTTCAAAAACATTTCCACCTAACCTAAACCAAAACAAATCCATTTTATAATTATACCTAACTGTTGTGAAAAATTCTAAAGATATGGTGGCATAAATAGGTACATCTCATCGAACAAATCTATTCCACCCTATATTTGCAACTAATTGTTTAAGTTGGTGTCTCACTCCTATATTTTCTAACACTTCAAAATTCAAATACCTAAGAGTAACTAATGCTTTATTCCTAAAGTCACGAAAGCATGCACCTTCTTCTTCTGAGTAAATCTAAAATGGGGCCCAATAAGTTACTGCTAAATTAGGTTTTCCTTCATCGAAAACTTAAAGCCAGAGCTCATCGACTAGTTGCCTAACCCTCATCATCCTTAGTGGAGTTATTGTTAGAAGAAAATCTACAAAAATGAAAAAGAGATAGTGAAATTCATATTTTAGAGAGAGAAAATAAAATTCCACCTAAATCTTTATGTTTTTGAGTGAGTAATGTATGAAAAGAATGAAGGAACATAAGATTAATGGAAAGGGATGAAGAAAATACCAAGAATCTAGATAAAAAATAAAGAGTTTTAAGAGTGGGAGTAGAGAAAGTCGTGTTCTAGAGAGAGAGGGAGTGAAATTTTGAAAAATGAATGAAAGAAGAAAAAGAGGGGGTGGGGTTGGAAACTTTAAGTTTCCTTATGGATGGGATTCCCGCACTCATCGGATCCTCTCCATAAACTTTCTGGAGAAGATTCCCACGTCTGCGGGAATCTTCAAAATTCACACGAGCGTGAAATTCCTCTCCAGAAACTTTCTGGACGGGTTTCCTACGTCTGTGGGAATCACCACAATTCCCACAAATGTGGGTTTTCTCTCCAGAAACTTTTTGGAGAGATTTCCCACGTCCGTGGGAATCACCACAATTCCCACGGATGTGGGAATTGGTGATCCTTACAATTTCAAACGTTCTTCCAAGCTTATATGCATTCTCCATGATCCCAAAACTTACAAACACATCAAGATAATATCATCATCAAGAAATTTGAAAGGAAAACAGATTGAAGTCTAAACACATTCAACACAAACATCAATCAAATCCAATTCAAAAATGATAATAACTAAAGAATTCAAATGAACCATAAATTGAATAAAAACAAACAAAGGCTGGTTGACTCCCACGGGTTGCCTCCCATGTAGTACTTATGTTGTTGTCGGCAGCTCAACTCTCCTTCTTACTCATAGTGGTTTAAATAACTAGAATGATAGCGGTGCATAAACTGACCTCAGACTTTGTATAGGGGCTACCTTATTCTGGGCTCCACCTCCATCATTGTTTTCCTTTTTTCACCTTCTTTTACGCGTTCGTTTCTTCCTAAATGCATTTTCGAGTCCTCAATATTTTCCCATCCTCCTTAGAGTTTAGCTTCCTTAATGTCTGTCAGTGGTAGAGTAGTACGATAATTCTTCTTCGACACCTTGAATGTTAGGAAACTTTAAGTTTCCTCATGGATGGGATTCCCACGCTCATGGGATCCTCTCCAGAGTTTCTGGAGAGGATTCCCATGTCTGTGGGAATCTTCAGAATTCCCACGAGTGTGGAATTCCTCTCCAGAAACTTTCTTCAGGGGTTTCCTACGTCTTTGGGAATCACCAAAATTCCCACAATGTGGGTTTTCTCTCCAGAAACTTTTTGGAGAGATTTCCCACGTTCGTGGGAATCACCACAATTCCCACAGACGTGGGAATTGGTAATCCTTACAATTTCAAACATTCTTCCAAGCTTATATGCATTTTCCATAATCCCAAAACTTACAAACACATCAAGATAATATCATTAACAAGAAATTTGAAAAGAAAACAGATTGAAGTCCAAACACATTCAACACAAACATCAATCAAATCCAATTCAAAAATGATAATAACTAAAGAATTCAAATGAACCATAAATTGAATAAAAACAAACAAAGGCTGGTTGACTCCCACGGGTTGCCTCCCATGTAGTACTTATGTTGTTGTCGGCAGCTCAACTCTCCTTCTTACTCATAGTGGTTTAAATAACTAGAATGATAGCGGTGCATAAACTGACCTCAGACTTTGTATAGGGGCTACCTTATTCTGGGCTCCACCTCCATCATTGTTTTCCTTTTTTCACCTTTCTTTACTCGTTTGTTTCTTCCTAAATGCATTTTCGAGTCCTTAATGTTTTCCCATCCTCCTTAGAGTTTAGCTTCCTTAATGTCTGTCAGTGGTAGAGTAGTACGATAATTCTTCTTTGACATATTCAATGTTAACCGCTCCTTCCATACTCTCAGTATTAACTCGCCCCCATCAACATCAATAATCTCACGAGAAGTAGCCAAAAATGATTGCCCAAAAACCATCGGCGTTTTCTCATCTTCAATAATATCCAATATGTAAAAATCTGCAGGAACGACAATTTTATCAATGTGTAGCTACATATTCTTGATGATCCCATTCGGTAATTTTAATGTCTTCGTCAGCTTTAGCTCTTCCAGACCTAACTTCTGACTGAATGAATACGACATCATGTTGAAACTTGCTCCCAAATCTGCAAATGCTCGATCTATCTTAACTCTATTTATACTACATAGAATGAAAAAGTCTCCTGGTTTTTCTTTCTTCTGTACTACATGTGATCTTTCTCCTGATATGCGATTGATAACCTCTTCTTTCAATGACCCCTTTAATATAAACTTTGTTTAGAGTTGATTTGTAATGTCTGTCATCTTGCTTAACTTCCCTTCCTTAGAATTCTGAGCTACTTCACGTGAATATGGCTTCCATTGAGCAAAATTTTGATGTCGAAGTCCAAGCTGAAGTTCCTTAATCGGCTTGCTTATTGTTCCACTCAGAAGAACTTCCAACACTGTTCATTCTTCGTGCTTTCTTCCATCTTCCTCCCTATGTTTGCTTTCTTCTTTCTCTATCTTAGTAATGGCCATGATTCTTTCCTTCGGATTCACCTCAGTGTTGCTTGGTAGACTATCTGTATTTCACGAAGATAAAGCATTAGCTAGTTGGCCTACCTAAACTTCCAGATTGTGGATTGATGATGCATGATTCTTCAAATTTTGATCGAATTTTACTTCCATCCACTTCTGATTTTCCTCCTGGCTTGCATGTATCCTTTTATGATTCTCTTCTTGAGCTATCAATTTGGACCCCAAAACCTCCATCATCTTATCCATTTTTCTTTCTAATGCTCTTATTCGGTTTTGCTAGAATCCCAGTGGTCCTTGTGGTATTTGTTGGCCACTTGCATTATTGTTACTCTAAGAAAAGTTCATGTGATTTTTCTAACCCAGATTATATGTGTTCGAATATAGGTTATTACCTCACTATGGCTGACCTAAATAGCTTACCTTTTCGGTGCTGCTAGCTCCCAATAAGAAACATTCCGCTGAGTTATGGTTGTTTTCCCCACACATCTTACACTGTGCTTGCATTGCCTTAATTGCTGAGGTGGATGCTCCTTGGATATTGTTTAGCTGCTTTGTCAAAGTCGTGATTTGAGCCTGTAAAGCAATAACTTAGTCAATAGGTATCATATCTTTTTGTTCCTTTTATCCTTGTCTACTCCTCTCGTTCGACCACATGCAGCTATTGCTTGCCAACTCCTCCAATAAATCATGAGCTACTTCCACCGTAGTCCTCATCAGTGAACCTTCGGCTACTGCATCAATTATACCCCTTGTGCTCGGATTCCTTCCATTATTAAATGTTTGAAGCAGAAATTCCTTCGAGAGGTTATAATGGGGACAACTTCTTTGAAGTTCTTTAAATCTCTCCTAGCTTCACCGTATCGTCAGACATTTCATTGAATCTGAATGTGTCACAGATCTCCAAGAAATTTATGATGTAAGCATTCGGATCCTCATTGGATATTTCGTAGAACTGAACACTATTTTTAAGAATGTTGAGTAGCGCTGGCTTTATCTCAAAATTATTCGCTTGAACTACCTGCCTCACCACTCCGTGAGGACTAAACCCTAGCCTCATGAAGTCCATGAGTGTCCTTTCTAGTCCCTCTTGCTCTCCTTCTTCAGCCATATCTTGATTTGAGAAATTTAGATGTTTTCCCCTTCTTATTTCTCTTTCGTGCTTCTTAATGTTGGGAAATTCATCCTCTATAGCTTCTTTCGTCCTTTGTGTACTCTTTGTGTTCATGCACTTGTAAACACACAAGGAAAAGTACCAAAAACTCTTAAATCAAAGTAATATAAATCAAACACGATGCTCATCATTCAATCCTCGGAAATGGTGCCAAAAACTTGTGGAAGGTAAAATCTATCTACTTATTTTACGCTCAAAAACTACAAGTGAACGAGTCATGACTTATAGTAAAAAGAGCAGATATCGATCCCACAGGGATTGATACCTAGATACTGCTTAATTTAGACACAACTTTGTTTAAGAAACTAAATTGTGAAATGAAAATAATCTAGAAAATTAAATTAAAATTAAAAGAGACTAATGTAAACAATGGACAACACCGCAATTGCAGGAAATCTGAATTCAAGAATAAAATACTAGAGATTACTTTTTTCTTATTTTGTCTCCCTCCTATTTTATTGATTGAATTACGTCTCATCCTAAATTTTCGAATGTACTAATTACCCTCTCTCAAGGTGTAACTATTTGTCCCTAATCGAATTATTGTAAGTTGATTGAACGATCTCTCAACCTACCCAATGACTCTACCGATTCAACTAGTTATTAAACTATCCTATGGGTGATCAATTGACTAACGAGATCTCTCTTCTAACTATTCAATTAACATGATTGCTAGTCTATAGGTCGCCAAATCTCGTTGTATAATCCTACATGAATTTCATCTCACTCATTCTCTTGATTTTTTGCAAGATGACAATTAAGAACAACAATCAACAAAGACAATTGTATTCAATTCATTAAAATAGAAGTTTTCACAAAATAATTCAAAAGCAATCTCTAAAATAAAATCAGCCTAACATGGTCTCTATAACATCATCAACAATCAAATAAAGCATTTTTACAAAGAATACAACAGATTAGAATGACAGAAAATTAAATATAAAGACTCCTCTTCTTTGCCAAAATCTGGAATTTTGGTGTTGATGTGTTATTTTGCCCAATCTTGATGATGATCCTTGTCTTCAATCCTTCCTCAATGCTCCAAACATGTATTCTTCACTCAAGGATGGTGTTTCTATAGGTGGATGTATATTTTTTTTGAAGATGGAGGCTTAATGATGTTTTTATAGTCGAAAAATACTAGGTTTAATGAAGCCTCGCATATTGCCTCGGATTACAATTCCCACATTCGTGGGAATTTGCATGATTCTCACGAGCGTGGGAATTATACACAGAAACACCCCTCATTTCTTTTATAATTCCTATGTCCAAAGGAATTTGCATGATTCCCACGAACGAGGGAATTTGTCATATATGCACTCTTCTTGTCTTTTCTTCTTTTATCTTTTATTCAACCTCCAAGTTTCTCCCTCTTCTTTCCTATAAAAAAATAGTCAATTCTTACCCTTGATTAGCATCAAACACACATGAACAACAATGGAAACCAAACTTAATGAAAACTTACAAAATGAATCCTAAACTAGAACAATAAACAACAATTATGCTAGAAAACACATGCCAATTACCTATATAGACATATCCTAATACACACCTATCAACTGACTACGTCACATCTAGTCCAAGTGATATTAGATCTTATCCTAACGACCTCATTACTATATGTATATTGAAGACTCTCTTCATGATACATATCTGCTCTGGCCAGAGACTCCCGAGTAATGACCCTAATGAGAGGCCATGGGTATCATCGCCTTCTATCAGGAGTGGTGAATCCTTTATTGGCTACTCAGTTACCTCTGAATACCTCAAGCTGTACCTATTCACCACCCTATAAGTAACCCCTGAATGGCACCAATAAATGGAGTCAAAACATAGGATCAGTATCTAAGATATCACTGAGCACCTCAAGCCAAAAGATACTTGCACCATTGCTATGATGAGACTATCATTGACATAAGAATAGAATAACTATATGATTGTCTCATAGTAGGTCAATCTAATACTTACTACCCTTAGTAAGCATCCATATGTTAACTCCAAAGAACTCATGCCTACAGCTTATGAGATCTACTACTTGATCTAATCAATGAGTATAACATGCACTAGTCTATTCAGATTAATGATATCCCATCTTATTAATCCTATGACTAGGGTAAGTTTAGATACTAACATAATTACATATGATAGGAATCTCATTATCATGATCTCATCATGTTTACCTTCATGCTATGTTTTGTGTCAAGGACTTTATTAAATCAATTTAAGATCACAACAAATCTATAAACGTATGAACATCGAAATAATGAAAAATGCCTTCATTAATCATAAAATGATTTGTACAATAAGTGCTAAAGGTGATTGCCTTTGGAGCACTTCTATAATAAACTCCCACTTGCACTAAAGCTAATCGCCTTGATATCTAATACCATAGGCGTGCACATATGACACAAAACTCTTTTAGGGAATAGGCTTAGTCAACGGATCAACTATATTTTGATCGGTGGGAACTCTCTCTATCTTGACATCATTTATTTTAATGATCTCTCTAATCAAACGGTAGCGCTTGGGTACATATTTGGACTTCTGATGAGACCTTGATTCCTTTGCTTGCACTGTAGCCCTATTGTTGTCATAATATAACTACACTGGGTCAGCGATGCTCAGAACTACACCAAGTTCTATGATGATCTTCTTGATCCAAACCACTTCCTTTACCACTTCTGAAGCTGCAATGTACTCTGCCTCTATCATTGAATCAGTAGTCGTCCTTTGTTTGGAACTTTTCCAACTGACTGCACCAACATTCAGTGTGAATACATCTAGATTCATCCCTATCGGATTGGAAGTTGGCATCAGTATACCCATTTACCATAAGCATCTTCTCCATATACCAAAAATACATCTGTAGTTCTTCTCAAGTACTTAAGGATATTCTTGACAGCCACCCATTGACCCTCAACAGGGTCCAACTAATATCTGCTTGTAACACTTAGAGCATACGATACATCAGGTATAGTACATAACATAGCATATATGATTGATACTATAGCCGAAGCATAAGGAATCAAACTCATGTGAGTCCTCTCATCTTGTTTCTTTAGACACATGGATTTAGAAAGTGTAATCCCATGTATCATGGGAAGACAACCTCTCTTAGACTGCTCCATGCTAAACCTTTGGGGATAAGGATCTATAGAGATAGATCTAAGAGGTTGCTTAGTCTTTCTTAGTCTACATACATAGATAAGATGCTAAACCTCTTTAGCATCT
>JANZXR010000172.1:35379028-35411492 GCA_027575705.1 Erythroxylum echinodendron | reverse complement strand
ATCTCCTCTATCTTCAGATGATCCTTCCAGATAATCTTTATCTCTTAAGGCTGATGCTCATCCACTGTGATCTTATCTGCCATGTCATCATGTGTCACATCATCCACAGTTGCTACATCACTACTATGTGTTCACTAAGTCCTATCCGCACAAAATTCCGTCAATGCACGTCTATGGACAAGTCCATCTTCCATGATCCAGCTCTCTCATGGTATAGTCTCATCGCTCTATGACTAAGTACAAGTCACAAACCGAGTTAATATAAAAACTAGCACGTTTTACATACCTCCGACCTGTCTCGCCGAAGTCAAGTGTCTTCGCACACCCTCGGATCTCGTATGACTTAGTTCGCCAACTCGTAAGACTTCGCCTTTTTCCCTAGTCAACACTCCTTTCTCGTGCCGACTTGCGTGCCAAGCATTGGCCAAGGCTCGCCAACACTCGCACGAACCCGTATTATGGACTTAGGAGTCTAACACTTGTCCCTTGGGGTTGGGGTTTTCCTCTGTCATTGTGGATGTTTTACTGGTCTAAACAATGAGCTGGATTCATGTGATTGGAAGGAAAGGTGGGGCATTGGAAGTAGAAATTGAACCATGTGTTTATCAAGATAAGCATTGGTAATTCTCGGGTTTAAATTTTTCAAAAAAAAACTCTCGGGTTAAATTATTTTAGAGTTAGGGATAGGTGACATTAGTGAATTTTAAAGTTAAAATTTTAGTTAAAGTTGGAATAAATTATTTAATTAATTAAAATTGAGGATAAAATATAATTTAATTAATTATAATATTTTAAATCTTTTTAAAGAATATTTATATCTTATGGTAAGCTCATTTTCAATATAAAATATAATAAATTTTTGTAGGGAGATAATTAAAAAAAAGATATTTTCAAAATTTTTCATTTATATAGAGTCTAATTTAAATATTTTCAAAATGATAAAGTTTAATTAGAACACAATAAAATATTAAATTTTAACTTATAATTAATTGTAACTATTATAGTAATTTTTGCCTTTTTTACTCAATAAATTTTGACAAAAACGTTATGATTTAATTTAATTCTTTTGCTAATTATTAAAATTATCTTTGTTAAGAGAAGATTGCTGTAGTTTATATATAATTAAAACATCTCGTATTCAAGTTTTCTTCACTTAGTTTGCTTTTGCTTATTTATACAGTACCGACCCTGGAGCGTACAAAGAGTAATACAGAGCAAGGATGCAAGCAGGCTTTAGTTGAAGAGTTAGGCCCTAACAAGTGTAATGCTGACCTTCCTGAGTGAGCTAGCCTAAAGTTTGTTGGGCCCAATCCCTGAGATTCAGGACTTGTGTATTCTATAGCACACACACTCTTATTGTTTGGAAAGAAATCCTCTGTTTCAGTTAACGTATTCATACTTTATGTCATATCATTTCATCAATGAAGTCATGTGGGATTTAAAAAAATATGTTGATGAAACGATATAAAACAAAGTAAGAATAGATTAACTGGAAGAGAAGACATCACCTCCTATTTTCCTGTCTATTCTATGTAATTTATTCTCTGGCAAGAAAGTATTCGTAATGCAGCAGAAACAATTTTGATTCAGTGGTTAGCTGAGTGTACTCCTTATATCAAATTCACAAGCTTAAATTTCATAGTAGATCAGAGAGGTTTCCCTTTGATAGGATAATGGGTTACGTAATTAATATTTGGAATGAGAATTGTACGTAATTAGTTACTTCTAATTATTTTTAGCTGAAGGTAAAGAATACAGCTATAAGAATGTTGGAACCATTATTTGGTTAGTTACTGCCATTTCTTAGAAAGGAAGAATTGCCCATAACTTTATTTAATGTAATATTATTATATTAAGTATAATATTTCACTATCTGCTAAGAATAAGGCTGCGTAGTTCTAAATTTTTCCGAACCCTACATTTGACGGTAACTTTACTGGATTATCGTCGTTGTTGTATATTAAAACAATTTCTAAACTTGAGTGGTGGGAAGCTGTGGGGGCTTTTTAAAAGCCCATATAAGGAGGATGTTGGAGGAAGGGAAAATCAATTCATAAATGAATAGAAAGTAAAAATTACAAAGTAAAATCTAGGGTTGTACATAAAAGAAGATTTTGAGAAGAACAAAAGATAAAAAGGAAAAAGAAAAGGAAGTCTATTTTTCTTTTATGCAACTGCAGTTTAGTTCTGCATAAAGGGTAAGATACACTTCTTTTTCATTTATTCTTCACAAAAGTGCAAATAAATATGATAAGAAACTTGCTAGGCAATAGCTAATACAAGTCTCAGGATAGTGCAACGACTGGTAACATGCGGGAAACAAAAAGCAATAGCAGACAATTTAGGGATGCTTACAAATAATAGACCAGGCTATACCCTACCTGTAAACACAAAAGTAAGCTATTCAGTTGTACGTTAAAAAAGGAAACTTTCTCGGCCTTTCACTGTAGTCTTAGCAAGTGGCCCTCTCAAGAATGTAAACAAGCAGATGCCAATCCTCCGATAGCCCTCTCTACCCTGCATGACAAGATCAACAGAAGGGGAAATTGAGACCCACCAAGTCATAATATTCTCAAATTTTTTCTTCTGCGTCGAACCAAGTATGAATATCCACATTTCACGTTAAATAATAGTTGGAACAAATCGAAAAGGCTGTTGGTTGGACCACCCAACAATTGCAAAAATTAGTCACAAAGAAGTTGCATTACAGCTTACAATAGTATGACGATAGTTAAAATGAAGTTTTTAAGAAGAGTATGATAGGATCACCTGATCTGTTAAGATGCTTCTTAGGATTCCAGAAGGTCTTCATTGAACTCGCCAAATATATCTGGACATCCTTCCCAGTTTCTCTGCTTTCGAGCTTCCCAGTATCCTCCCACATATCTGAAAGTTTCGCCATCTTTTTGGAACCACCTGGGCTTCCATCCATGTTCTTGCAACTTTCTTGACTGCATGAAACACGATGATGATCACAAAGAAATCATAATAACCTCTTTGACCAACTAAATTTCAATATCAAAATTACCAAAGTAATAATAATAATTAAAATACCATTCTTTGCCTCTTCTCCAAGCGTTGTTTCTCTGCATTTGCCTTTTCATATTCCCCATTCTCCAGATGCCGCTGGTCTGGTCTAAGCCTAGAATCTGTGGGTGGGAGCTTCTCCTTCATCCGTGATCAAATACCCGGAATCAGAAACAACTATAAAAACCAATTAGAGATGCATAAGAGGAAATGGAAATATGCATATTGGAAAAACTGACACAACACGTAATCTCTACCTGCAGTCCTGGAGTTAATTCGTTCAGCGTGATTGCAAAAGCTGTTAAGTTGTAGCGGGTGACATTAGGAGGTGGCTTAGTACTTTTCCAAAGCAAATTGGGATTGGATGAAGAAACGTTATTCCTTGATTTGCCAGTCCCATCACCATTAGTATAATAGTACATGCTTTCATCCCACTTCCCGAATAGTGTAGCCACTTTATTGCCCAATACATCTTCAACAAACCCATTAACCTACATAGATGTAGGAAACGTTTCATGAATGGTGAACATAGGCTGCGTTCTATCTCAAAAGGTCACCTATATTAGGCTGCAAAATATAAAAACGTAGTTATCTCAAATCAATAACCTGGTGAGGATTTCTGTCGAGAATTGTTTGCTCCTTGAATCTCAGTTTGCATGAATAGTCTCGATTTCCGCGTATATGCATAATCCCATGATGATCGCAATAAAGCTTACCAAGGATAAGATTGTAAATGGTCGTTGTAACCTAATGAATAAACCAAACCTTGGTTAATCTACATGTATGATAGCAACTTTAGAAAGGATAAAAACATCATTAATGTGCACCTTGCTCCATTGAAATATTTCTCCGTCATCAAACTCTAGAGTTAGAATTCCAACAGGGTCAACCTGAATTGATCGCCCCCAAAATTTAGAGCGAAGGTTGCTGTCACCCCAGAATCTCCACCCTCTTCCTTCACAGTGGCAGGCAACAATTGTTGGGTGATGACTAACCTGTTTCAATGCATCAGAATCAGGAAATTATATTTTTTTTTCCTCTTCTTTTTATTTTTAACAACTATCTAGAGGTATCAAGTCATAACTTTCTAGAAGGCTATACATTTTCTTTAAAAAGAAACCATTTGCTCAAGGATGTCTGACCTTGACAAAGCCTTGATTATGAGACCATTTTACTATAAATGCTTAATAATTGTAGCCATCATTACCCAAGTTGAACGCTCACCTTCTCAGAGAAAAAGCGAACACCTTTCTCAGGATAGTCAGCTTCATAAGTTTCTCCAAGCAAGGGATTGAAGGGTTTACAATGTCGGCCTTCAGAAGAAGCATATCCAGAAACAGCAAAAGCAGCAACATACAGGATTCTCAATAGACCATTCCCCTGTATAAAATTTTACAGATACAAATAGAATCAGGTTGGACTTCTGAGTTCGTCATTGAAAAGAACAGGCAGTTTTATGTAAATCAGGAATGTAGCCCAGGAAGTAGATGGCAAGGGTAAGTACAAGTTTCTTACTGCTTTTCCATACTCATAGGCTTGGTCCAAGAGGTAAGAGTACTCCAAGTCCTCAAAACACTTCTGAAGGGATGATATTGGCTCATTAAAGTAAACAGGGAGACAAACTCGGGCTAAATCCTTCCCCACATTGTCTTTAATCATTGACCATAGGCTGACACCTTTCTCTTTCTCAACAGGGTCTGGAAGCTTTTTGCGCCTCTGAATTTCTACATAGCCAGGATTACACACTTGCAGTAGGGAATGCCTTTTCTCCTCCTGATCAAACTGATCAGGCTCCTTCGAGTAATCGTGGGTTTCATTCATTAACTCATTAGTGACTGTAGGTTCAACAAAATACTCTTTAGAGTCATAAAAGGTGGTTTCATCTTCATCTGAGGCCTCTTCAAAATCATGCTTCTCAATATCATCAGACGATTCAGTAGTGCTCCATTCTGAAATGGAAAATCAAACATTGAACTAAATGCAGTGCTGTTGGAGAAACATCTTTTATTAGATTACTGAATTTCATCATTTAAACCTAAAGACATGAACTAGAGAGACTAAACTAATTGAAACTAAATAGCCATGGTGATTATACCATTCCAAATTTAAACTCCAATCTCAATTCGATTTCTCAGAATTGAACTGAACAATGAAAAACTGAAAGAAGTTAACAAAGATGTTGATCTTGAACAAATAAGGATTTCACTAACAAATGGATAGAAAGAAAGAAAGAAGATTAATTCATGGCCTTACCACCGTATTTTACACGCCCTAAGCTTGAAAATTCGTGCTTGTTCAATTGATATTCACTTTCTGGGATTAAAGAGGTTTCAGTCTCAACATTAGCCGCCTGCACAAATAACATAGGTAATTGACGTGTTTGAGTATAATACATCAGTTAACAAATTACCAATTATCTGACATAGCATACAACCGGTATGTATAATACTGAAGTAGAGGTATTAGAAAGAACTGCCAGAAAAGCCGATACAGTCAATAATTACACCATGTGAGGAAATTGGTAATTAGAAAAAAAAAAGGGGGGGGGACTTCTTATTCCAACAGTTTGTTAGTAGATTTCGTTTGTTTTGAGCTGCTATTGCTGTGAAATTGAACTAAGCAAGCAGTGGGAGGGTGTCCTTATTGAACTTTCCAGCATATGAAAAAGGGAAATAATATTTAATTAATAAGTACCTCCAATTGCCTTATTGTGTGGAGCAAATTGGAGCGGTCTTGACAAAGAAATTGAAGTTGGTCTCGTAGTTGAGAAAACTCTGATAGCATGATCTGTTCACAATCCTTGACAAGACTCTCGTCAATTCCATCATCAAGTAAGCGCTTCTTAAGTCTATCGGTTGAGATAGACAAATGGCTAGAGAAAGTGTGATTGAGTGATGATGAGTGAAGGAGACTCTTGGTGGAGTCCAAAGCTTGAATCCAAGCCACCCTATCTCTCTTTGAATTCGTTCTCAAATGAAGCGTCTTTGTAGCAGTAAATATGTAAAATCGTCTATCATCCGACTTGCTCTCCCGAAATGACGAAATCTGCCGCACAAACATTACAAATACCCAGAACCTTTGTACAATTAATTCTTCAAACAAATGAGTTGGACTAAGCATAAAATGCGAATATGCCTAAAAACATTGGAAATATTATTTATTTATTCCCCACTCCCACGGCATTAATTAATCCTGACTTGTTCTCTTCTTCACTAACTAAACAAGACTCCTCAACATCACCAATTAATTAGCTTAAACAACCAGTCGCTCGCTTACAAAATCAAACACGAGAAGTGATTTAAGTGAATCTACTCAACTAACTACCCCCAGACAGTGTAACATCCACTTGATGAAAATTTCAGTCTCAGGCAAAACGAACGACAGGAAGTGAAAATCAAAGAAGGAAGATTAGTTCAAAGTGTTAATGACATATACTGACCGCCACCCCAGTGACGTGACCTTAGAAGAAATACCTAGACCTACAAAGTACCGTATCGTAGCCACAGACTCACCTGGCTGATGTGACCCACTATCCAATAACAGCCAGTTAAACTGTTGAGATAACAACAGATGAAGATCGAAATACAGAAATTAAATTAAACTAAAACCCAGAAACTCGCTTCTTCGACTTGCTACAAACTACACGACGAACAATGCAAGCAACCTCCGGTTCACTCACCAAGTATTTTTTACTCGCCCGGCCCGATCATCTACATTTCCTGTTTGTCTTCACACAAACCAGAAAGAAAGCAAAAAAAAAAAACACTATACCACAAACTTGGGGGGGGAAAAAAAAAAGTGACGAGCTTGTTGACCCAATTGAGAAAGACTGCGACTCAATTTTTTGAATCAAAACTTTTCCTTTTTTTAGCAAAACCTTCTCCACCAATACTACAAAGAACACAAAACCCACAAAAATGGAGATTTTTGTTTACCTAAAATATTACTGTTTATAATACCTTTAAATGGACAATGCCAACACCTTTCTGCTGCTTCCTTCTATGACTTCTACTGTCCGTTCGTGGGAGCCGATTTGTGGAGATATCACCTATCAACCGAACGTCTTCGTCTGTGGCCAACATGTTAAGGTTCTCCGGCTGCCGAATCTTCGAATAAGAAAGCACACCGCTTTTAAGCAAAAACCACCGGGGCCTCCACCCTTTGCCGTAATTCGTCCACTTGTAGAGCAGTCCTGCGACGGTTGCCTCCGATCCCACCACCTCAGATCCACCGGAAAACGCTGCAGGCAACGACCTAGCCCTGGTCAGCGGCATCTCCGGCGACTGGGCACCGATTCCTGGACTCTCCAGCGAGATGCAACACAATGGGTGCAATTCCTTGGCTCTCATTTTCACATAACCATCCAAAGAAAGGACAATACAGATAGAAAACCGATCAAATCTAATAATTTTGCATTAACTTCCGATTAAAAACCCTCTGAAAGATTAAGAAAAATGAAGACCCAGAAATTTTCAGAATGTGAAATGACGAAAGGTGTGTGGTAATGTTTTCATGAGCTCTGAAACTGATTAAGGCAAAAAATCAAAGACAGAACACCTTGTGGGCTGTTTCCCGGAAAAAAATTTTCGTGAGATATATGTATATGTGTGTGTGTGTGTGTGTGTGTGTGTAACAAAATATTTATAAGATGGAGGTGGAGGAGTTATGATGCCGTGTCTGTGGCTTAGCTATATAGAAATAGTGATATTGGGTTTGTTCTCGGCTCTCTATTAAATATATTCACACTGAGACACAACGTTGAAGAGGAGAGAGGACGATGATGGCATAAATGTAATTGCAACTGACGTTGAATCCGAGTTAAGTTAATGCGAAGGACTTCTACTTCCTTCCTCCTTTTCTCTTTTGCTTAATACTTTTAATCAGATATAATAAGTTCGTAGAATCATAAGTGATCTTAAATTCGAATGTTGTTATCAGTTTTAAATAACATGATAAAACATACACGAAAGAAAAAGATATAAATGAAATACAAGAGAAGCATCACAGTGATTTAAACTGATGGAAAATGGGAGTGATTGGTTGTATGCGGCAGTCCACGAAGCTTTCAAGGAGTTGACTTCGGAGTCATTTTCTTGCAATGTGAATTATCCCAAAAGCTTCGTAATGTGTTATATTGGCTATCAGTGATGGTAAGTTATTAGTAACCTAGAAGGTCAGGAGGTGCCAGTGAGACACCTTTGCTTTTGCCTTTGCTTTTCAAGTTTCAACTTCTATTATTACTATGCGTTTCGGTCAAAGAAAAGGGCATAAACTTTGCTGAAGATTGCCGTCCAATATGCTTGCTTTATTTTTTTGACCCCTCTAGCCCACAAATGTAACCAAATCTGTAAAAGGATTACTTTTTGCGTAAAATTAACATTCAGCATAAATGAAATCTTAATATGTTTTGACTTTGAGCTACCCTACCCATTTAACAAAATCATTTCCAAACCATATTAAGGTTGATACTTGATGTGATTAATTAACTAATTAGTTGAACAGACATCTCATATTTGTGTTTCTACTTTCAACATAGAAAGTTAACATGGACGGCTCCTGAGTGTACTTCTTCACCTAGCATTTAGCTAATACGTTAATTTCCTCTAAGATTTAATTAACCGTTCAAAGACGTGTTTTGTTATTTGCAAGTGCAACATTTGGCCCCTGTTTTTGAAGATAAGAAGCAACTGGTGGACAGTCTTGTATTTGAAGATCTTAAAACAAGCAACAATAATAGAAACACGCTGAAAAATCAGTATCCATGTCAATTGCCTTAAGATGCAGAGTCGAGCTTTGTCAGTTTTACAGCTGGTAAAGCTCAAATCTGTTCCTAACAATAAGCCTCTGTGCTATATGTCATGTGAGGCCTCAACTTTCACCATAGATACATGACAACTATCACTGCGACGATGTTCAAACCTGAAATTTCCGTGTTTCAGCTTTTCAGGTGAGGCGAGAAACACACAGATCAGTCGATGTATCTTTAACCCTTGTCTAGTAGGCTACATAGAAATTCACGGATAAATTAAAATAAGACTCCTATGGCATTATTAGTTTCTAAAACATTTCTTATGGTCTCAATTTAGTTTTAGAGATCCCTACAATTTAATAACATAATTAATATTTACCTTTGATTATTACTTTTAGTATGTATTTTTATAAATATTCACAATTTGAGAAAATCAAAGGATTGCAGGAAAAAAAAACGAAGAAGAGAGAAAGAGAAATGATGAAGAATGGTTATTGCATTAGCTCTCACGATATTTACTGAGAATTCTAAAATAAAAATACAACCCACTATTTAAATATAAAAGACCTCTTATATACAATTGTACACGTAATAAGAGAAATAAAACAATAATAACAAAGCCACTACATATTTCACATCCCTCCCTTAAGTTGAAGTTATGTGAGACCCAACTTGGCAAAAAGAAATTGATGATGCACTTGACCCAAGGCTTTAGTCATAATGTTGGCAAGCCGTAAATTTGAAGGGATGTAAGCTACCTGTAAGAAGCACTCTTGCACACTGTCTCATGTGAAGTGAGAATTAATCTCTAGGTCCTTTGTTCTTTTATGATAATAAGGATTTGATGCAATCTGTTGTGCAGCTTTATTGTCATAGAAGGTAGCTGAATAGGAATTTGTAAATCTTGAAGAAGGTAAGCAAGCCATAAAAGTTCATATGTGGTGGTTGTCATACTTCTATATTCAGCCTTAGTAGATGATTTTGAGACCATGTTTTGCTACCTAGTTTTCCAAGAAATAAGGGAGTGACCAAGGAAAATACAATATCCTATTAAAGATTTTTGTATCATCAAACAAGAAGCTCAATCAACATCCAAAAAACTAGTTATTTTGAGGTGTTGTTGAATAGGATAAAATAAACCCTTGGAAATAGTCCCTTTCAAGTATCGCAAATCATGAATAACAGCTTACATATGAGGTTCTTTAAGGGCATAAATAAACTGACTTAAGTGGGCATAAACAAACTGACTTAAGTGCTGGACAAGATAAGAGATATTTGACCTGGTCATGGTCAAGTAGAGTAATCGACCAATGAGTCTATGATAAGCTTCTGCACTCGGAAGAGACTAACTTGTGTTAAGGGCAAGCTTCAGATTTTGAGAAAGTGGAAATAAGGCAAGCTTGGCAATAGTGAGGCCTTCATCAGTGAGGATATCCAAGATATCCTTTCTCTGGTTCAAAATTGTACAGGAAGTTGTTCTGCATATCTTTATATCCTGGAAGTATCTAGCCAAACCCATCTTCTTTATAGTAAACTGTTTCTGAAGGGCAGCTTTAGTGGTTTGTATTTTAACATCATAATTTCCGATGAACAAAACATCATCTTCATACACCAATGTTGTAGTAAAAGTTTCACCCTCTGCCTTGAAAAACAATGAGTAATCATGTTTTCATTACACATATCCAAGACTGACAAAGAACTTGGTGAACTCATGATTCCACTATCTAGATGCTTCCTTGACTCTTTATAAGGACCTTTTAGTTTATAAACTTATCTTGGAAGAACTTTTATGTACCCCTCAGGTGGCTGCATATAGATATCTTCTACAGTATATCCATGGAGAAAGTCATTATTGATGTCGAACTTATGTAAAGGACAACCCTTTGTAGTAGCTAAAGCGATTAACACTCTTAAAATTGCTAGCTTGGCCATAAGAGAAAAAGTGTTCATGTAATCTTTGCATTCCTTTTGATTAAAACCTCGTATAACTAGCGTAGCCTATAATCTCTCGACAGTACCATTTAGGTTGTACTTACTAGACTCATTTTGATAAGATGGCCTTATGACCCGGTGGCAAAGTAGTCAAGTCCTAAGTATCATTTTTCTTAAGAGCTTCTAGCTCCTTATTCATTGCCTCAACCTATTGTTTATCCTTCTCAGCTTGTGAATAACATGTAGGTTATTAAACAGTAAACATATTGGGTAAGGATGCAAGATATTTAGTAGGTAAATGTGTTAGATCAAGAGATGTAAACAAAGGATAAGGTACTGTGTGCTTAGGTTTTATGGTGATTGTGCTGTTGGCATATGAGTTATGTTGAACATTTAGGACAAAATTCTTCATCCATGAAGGTTCAGTACATGTCCGTTGGGACTTCCTAAGAGCAAGAGCAGCAGGGGTGTTAGGTAGAGTAGAAGAAACATGAGGTATAATAGGTGTAGAAGTATTTGTGAGTGTAATAGGAGTTGGATCATTGTTAGGTGTTTCCGTAGGCTAAGGAACAAAAGAGAAATCATCTTCTGTAAGTGTATGAGGAATTGAAACAAATGAAAAAATCCCTGCACCAAGCTATTCGAAATGGAAAGAAAGAAGAGAGGATAGATCCTTCTTGAAAGGAAAAATGTCTTCCTTAAGAATGACATCCCTACTATAGAATATTTGTTTAGTGTGAAAATCAAAAAATTTATCTCCCTTTTGGCCTGGGGAATAGCCAAGGAGAACCCATTGTCTTGCTCTTGGTGCAAATTTGTCACAATTTGGACTGGTAACACTTGCATAGCATAGGCATCTAATAGTTTTAAGGTTCTTATAGGTAAGTGGTGTACTATATAAAAGTTCAAAGGGTGTTTTCCAATAGAGTCGTGGTATTGACATTTTGTTTATGAGATAAGTGGCAGCAAGTTGTAATCACCCAAAAAAATTTTAGAAGATTTGCATGGATTTTTATAGATCCAGTTGTATCAAGCAAGTGCCCATGTTTCCTCTCAACTACCACATTTTGTTGGGGTGTATACGTCATGGATTTTGATGAATGATGCCCTAATCTTGCATATATTTTAGACATTCTGTCTTAACAATTTCAGAAAGATTGTCTGATCTTACAAACTTAGGATTAGTGGTGTGATGGTTTTGAATGTATGCGATAAATGCAATGAAGGTAGGGCAAACTTGCTATTTATTGCGCAAAAGACAAGTCCAAGTAGCTTTAGTTTTGTCATTAACTATGGTTAGGAAATAATGTGAACCATCAAGATCGGGTGTTCTATAGGGACCCCACAAGTCAACATGTATCAATTCAAAAGGATGGGTGGAAGATATAATGCTTCTAGGAAATGGCAATCTATGATGTTTAGTAAGGGCATAAGTATCACACAAAAAATCACTTGTATCAAAATGTTTACAAGCAGAGATATGTCACATTTTCTATAAAGAGGTATAACCTAATCTAGCATGACAAGTATGTAAATTTATTACAATAAAAGAAACACTATGTAGGTTTTCTACAAAAAAACACTGCTCTTGGAGATTGTTTCAAAAGAATTTGTACTTTCTTCAGTGGAAAAGCCTTATATTTGTAGAGTCCGTTAGAAACTTTGCCAACAGTAATAATTTTTTTAGATGTAAGGTCCTAAAAAGTACAATTAGTGGGATAAAAATTGGCAACAAGTTTATGAGATTTAACCAACTTTCCAACTGAAAGAATATTATATTTAAAGTCTAGCAGATAGAAAACATTTTCTAAAATTAACAAAGGAGTTAATCTAATTTGTCCTATAATGTTGACAGATTTTGTGTTACCATCAGGAAGGGTTATAAGAACAGGCTTGGAAAGGATCTTTGTAATATAAAATACTGTAATATGTGAAGTCATATGGTCTGAAGCCCCTGTTTCCACTATCCAGTTAAGATACAAATGCATATCTTCATTTTGTCAAGATAAAGCAGAAGAAATTTGTGATATAATGCCTGTGAAATTCACTGAGGCAAAATTACCACATTCTGGTATGGTCACCATAGGAGATTTCCCTTTAAACATCTTCATCATCTCCTAGCACACTGTAGCAACAAGCCTTGGATCCACACCATTCTTCTTGACCCCATTTATCTCATCTTCATAGTCAAAATCAAAAGGTGTATCATGACCAGATGCATTTTTAGGTCCAAGACGGGCTTAAGTAACCAATATAGAGCCTCTCTTTCTTTTCTTCCCTTTGTACCAATCTAGATATCCCAACCTTTCAAAGCACTTCTCATAAGTTTGGCCATCTTGCTGACAATAAGTACAAAACCTTTTATCAGCATCCTTTCCCTTCTTAAAATCCTTTTTCCCACCAAATAAAAGACTTTTTAGTATTGTTCTTTGTCAAAAAAAATAGTAGGCCCAACTACAAATATGGTTACTTCTGTTTTTCAACTTACTAAACAATATAGAATGCCCTATTAACACTAGGCAGAGGATCCATTGAAAGAATCTGACTGCGAATAGACTCATAATTGTCATTAAGGCGTATTAAAAATTGCATCAGCTTTGAACGACCTTCAATCTCCAAAAATTTTTCAGTGATACCACAAACAACTTCTTTCAATCTACCATATTTATATACTGGAATTCCATTCACATTGTGTAATTCACCTTAACATCGCTTCAATTTGTTGAAGTAAGCAACAATTGAGAGATTACCTGAGAGATCTGACTCAGATCACGTTCAAGCTGGTAAATCAATGGTCCATTACATTGACCATAACGCTCACCAATCTCTTTCCACAACACCTATGAAGATTGCGCATAAAGAAAAGCATCTAACAACTCAGTCACCATCTAATTTAGGATCCACCAAGTCACCATATAGTCAAAATGAATATACTTTTGGTAATTGTAATCATTGATCAAAGGTTTAGGATAAGAGCCATAGATGAATCCTAGTTTCATCTTCACACCCAACACCATTTGCACTGTGCGACTCCAGCCAAGAAAATTACCTCCATTGAAGGGAACATTCGTCTACACTCGTCAAATAAAAAGGATCATTCACTGAACTACCTCCTTATTGATTATTCACCACTGCTTCTGAATCAGCCATTATTGAGAAACAAATCAACAAATGCTCAGCGAAATTCCAGGAAAAGACCAAATCTCTAACTATCGATGCTAGATTAATTAGAGAATCAAGCCGATCAATAAAAAACAAACAACAAATTTGTGGATTTTTTTTTTAGATTTGGCATAACCTTGGACTCTGATACTATGAGAAAATAAGAGGATTGTAAGAAAGAAGAAACAAAGAAGAGAGGAAGAGAAATGATAAAAAATGGTTATTGCATTAGCTCTCACGATGTTTATAGAGAATTTTAGAATAAAAATGCAACTCACTATTTAAATATAAAAGACCTCTTATATATAGTTGTACACGTAAAAAGAGAAATAAAATAATAATAACAAAGCCACTACATATTTCACACAATTGCCTTTATTATGATAAGTTAAAATAAATAAAGCTTTACTTTTAGCTATTATGAGGATCTCTAAAATCACATTTAAATTATGAAAAAAAAATTATTCAAGCAGTAAAGCTACATAGAATCTCAATCTAATTTACTTGGAATGCAACTCAAATTTTGTTTTAACATTTTCCTTTTTTAGGTTTCTTAGGGAAAATGTCTTGTTATATTAAGAGAGACTAGTCTAGATGTTATAGTATATTGATTATCATTGTAGCCTTACGACTCCAAAATTTGTAAGGTTTTCTCAAACAGTTGGCAGTAAAAGGTTAAATATCAAATTTGAACCAATTGCCACGTACGAGAAATAAAAAAATAAGATTCCCCAATTTCAATGAATTATTGCTTAAGCATATCTTTGATAAAATTGAGCCATATATCCTAAGAAGTTTACACCAAACAAATTAATAATGTTACATTTCGATGAATCTACACTATGTTTTATAGTTTGTTACTTTTCAGATGAATAATCCACTTAAAAGACTTCAAATTTCTGTTTGCTCACTTTCTACCTACTTATTTATATTCAACTTTTTCATGACCAAATCGGTTTTAAAATTACGATGCAAGTTTGACACCTCTATGAAAGTATCCAAAACATAGTAAGAGAAACTTATAATTTTATTCGTAAAAATTACTTCCAACTCGACAATTTAATCAAAAGTCTCAAGAAAGAAAGGCATTGTACGATGAGAAAATTTAGTAAATTTAGTCCAATCGAACAAAGGTTTGAATATAAAATAAATTAGATTATTTTGAGGAATTTAATCATTTCTACATATTTGGCAACTAGTTGTGGAGCTGCCCATGAAAAAGAAATAATGAAAAATAGAAACAAATTGTTGACAACATCATTTAAGAATGTCTTTTAACTCCATCAATCTAAATGCGAATGGGAGGTAACTCTACGTTCCTCAAACAAACGGCGAGGACACTGGACACTGCCAGTGATTGATCACATCTTTGTACCCAACTTAGGCGGCCATCTAGTACCTTATTAATGACCATATATAGGAGACAATCCAACCTATAAGAGAGACTCTTCATGCCAATAAAACTTGTATATCGACATTTTCTCTTCCTTAGCTTTTGTTGTTGTTCGACGTTCAATAATTAGGAGTTGATTAATTATAAGCTTTCATAGAGATGCGGTCCTATAATCGATCGATTGCGTTTTGTTATTTATAATAATATCCCATCTCCGTTTCCTTTTTGTTTGAAATCTCAATTGTTAGGGAATAAAAGAAAGATATAATAGTTTGACGATGACAACAAGGATTGACAAACAAAGGGAAGATGGCCGAAAATCGAAAATGGAGTTGAAGAACTTATAGGAACTTTTGTTTATAGGGTTCAGGTCGATACTAATTTTCAACTCCATTTGTTACACAAGTAGAGAAATAGATCATCCTCAAAATTTCACGTATCGTATGAGAAACTTGATACGACGTAAACGGAAAGCCTATCATCAATAAATACAATTTAAGTGAACAATCTAACTAAGCCCAAAGTACACACCTTCCAACTGAGTATGAAGGTGTTTACTCTTCAGAGGTTAAACATTTGTGTGTTAGTTAAGATTCTCCAATATGAGTGAACAATCTAATCTTTTGTTTATTTCAATTTTTAGTCAAGTTTCCCTGCACATAATTTATTTTATTTTATTATCTCTAATTACTAATTAGCAGTATTCAATTAAAGTACTAGTACTAAAATACAAAAGAGAATTTCTTAGGTTGTCATCTTCCTTCACCAAAAAGAAACACTTAACCGTAAAATAATACCCTGTAATATTTTTTCCACTTGGTACAATTAATTATAGATGTTACAACGAAGTTTCTTGGAAGTGGCTGAAGCATCTTGATAGAAGAACATGGCCATGTGATGGGTATGACTTTAGCAAACGTACTTTTTTTCAGTGTGAAAGATGGATAGAACAACAATTTTTTAAAAACCTTTTTTGAAATTTAAATCGTGTATATGTGAACACTTTGAAAACCTGGCCTATTCCATTTTTAACATTCTGGAGTTTCATCTAGTTTTAGGTCAACTCGGTATCTCTCACTTTTCAATTTTTCAGTATTTTTATTTGATGATTATGGGTATTTTTAGAAGCATTGAAATTGAAATTCCCAATTAATTATACATAAAATATATTACGGATTCTTTATGTTTTATTCAATATTTATCTTCGTATTTCTCTTTCTTATATTATTTAGGTTAGTATTTCTACAATTTCAGTTTCGTAGATCAGAGTGAATAAGAATGGATTGTAATGTGCTTGCTGCAAGTAACAAGAAAATTAGAATCAGTTATTGCAATTATTTTAATGACCTTGATTAGTCAACTTGTGATATAATAAATTAATAAGAGACAATTGGGAGACGGAAGAAAAGAAAATGCAATTGATATTAGTTGTCCTTAAAATTAATTAGCATCTGTATCTTTCGGTGATGGTGACATAGAGATGTGATCAATCTTACTAACTCAAACTGGTAGCTGGCAGAGGTTAATCTTGGGTGAAAACATACAGAACTCGTACGATACACAGACACAGCAAGTACTCTTAGTGGAAGAGACAGTGGTCCTGTCCTCACCTCCTGAACCGGCCGGCGAAAAGGAATGACGATAGCCACATGGGCGTGGCTCGCCCTTCCACTCTCCTTCACGGGTTCCCCCTATTAAATACTCTTAATTGTAAAGCATCTCAGTTTAACTAGGTTTTTATCCAAAATAAATAACTGTTGAAATCTAATAACCTGATCGATGTCTTATTTTAAAACCATTTTTCCTTTAAAAAAATGCTAACTAAAGAGATATTGAACTTTGTTAAAGTAAAATAATTGAGGAACCAATTTGTTTTTCATGCTACATTTCACCTTTAAAGGTGCAGCAGTCACTTTCTATATTGATTGAAATTAGTTTATGTTACTTCTACGCTATGCAGGGGCATTAAATAAACGTTAAGAACATCACCTTCAGCAGTGATTTTTCCGAAAGAGTTTTGTGCTTTGCATCTTAAGAATTGATTGAGAATATTTTTATTTAATTAAAGCGCAAGATTTGTTTTCTCACTTCCATATGATCTACGACTTGAGGTGTAATTTCGTAGTATAAATTTTGTTAGCTTATCTGTCATCAGGATAAGGAAATTTCAGCTTGTTAGGGTATAAAAGTAACAATATCAATGAAAAAAACAAAAGTAAGGAAACAAGTTATCTTAATCCCTGAAGATATGTGCGTGATCAATAATTCGACCACAGTGATCTTTAACTTTTTTGTTGGTGGATGAACAGAAACACACATAATTATACATCTAAAATTGACGCATGGAAAATGACTATCTCCCAATTAATGGGTCAGCCACTTGCTGTGTTTTCTTCCAATGAGAGCTCTTCATAAGAATCTTTCACAACAGGGAATTATGCTAGAGTTTGTTGTTGATGAGGCTTTAGAGTCAGTCCAAACACTTCCTGCAACTAGCTAGCTCATAAAAGTTCAGGCTATGTTAATGAGCCTTATTTCGGGACATACACTCCCACCCACTAAAAGAAAAAGAGTTAAGGGGAAACGAACAAAGGGATAAGAGATGTGTCTTTTCTTATAAACACACATATTAAAATGAAAATAATGTCCTCAACTACAATGACAGGTTTTAACAATTAAGCACGTTTTTCCTTTGTCCTAAACTAAGTAAGTACCAGTACATACATAAAACAAGCTGAGTTATTTAGTTCTCATGCTCATACTAATTTTCTATTTCACTTCTTTAATACAATTTTTCATTTCATTCTATTGTTTTCTAAAAGTAATTAATTATTATCATTAAATATGATGTAAGTTAATTAAAAATAGTTTACCAATGTTTTTATTAACTTTAACATAATGAATTTTCTATTCAAGTTCTTCTACTATTAAAAATATATAAAAGTGTAGATGATTCAAAATAAAGATAAAGTTTTTAACAAAGTGAATGATGAAAATTGTTCATATATATTACATTAGATTTTGGGACTGTGCTTTAGACTATTATCAATTATCATATGCTATCCTTAATAATATTAATATATAATGAGGTGAGGCAAGAAAGATGGTAGCTGATTGAAAAAGAAAGGATAAATAAATTGGAATCAATGGAATACCAATAAGCTCATAGTTCAATTATGGTATCAAATGGGCAAAGCAAATCAAATCACAAACACTCACCCCAAAAAATAATGTTGTTAGCTCTTTGTGAGACCAAAACTCTGTGTTTTATCCCCCACCCATGTGTCTGAATTAAGGTTCGTTTAATTACCCGCACATTACATCTGGACCCGCCACGAAGGCCTAAACTAGTCCCAATCGCAAGTCTCTTCTAGTCACCATGTTAAAAAGGCAGACTTAAGTTCTAAGTGTCACCATGTTAGAAAGGCAAATCTAAGTTCCTAAGTGTCACATATGGAAAACCCTAAATCTTGCTTTACAACCAAGCAAGTGAAGTACAAGTAATTAGCCCTTCTTCTTTTTTTTCTTTGGCCTTTTATGTATGTGCATGTACTCTGACGTCAGGTTATGCGTTCGCATTTTTATTTAGAAAGCTTTCATTGACATGACCAAATGCTCGGCTTTAGGTATAGCAACAAAGCAAGATATTAGCGAAACTTGTGGCTGATGCTGGTAGACGGTAGTGGAGGTCCACATTTTCATGCGTTGTTGGAGAGGAGTACTCCTTAACAATAAAGTTTCATTATTCATGTCAGTATTTAAGCTCTATTTCCCTGGAATTTTTCCTTTTTTTTTTTTCCCTTTTCTGTTTGCATAGTTTTGTATGTTTGCATGTATGTAAAATAGTCATGATAAGATTATAGGAGCAATACAAATTTGGCACGTTGACAATTAATAGATCCATAATAAATTTTTTTCTTTATAAAATCATCTATATATGCTCGTAACTCTTGGTACTAATTGTGGTTTACTTAAATTGACATTTGACTTAATTGTTAGCTTTTTGTAATTCTATTAATCAGCTATGTCCAATATTAGTATATGTACTAAAACATTGACTAAAAGCATGATTTAAAATGTTTAATTATTCTTCTTTTACGGATTACCTTAGAGCTAGTGCATAGTGACTGAAATCTCACACTTAAAATTGATTCGCACACCCCCCACTAGATTTAATATTTTTGTTTGGATGAAAATGGTTTGAATTAATTTGTCAAGGATAGGTTCTTATTTCTTTGATCTAAGTGCCTACTAGCTTAGACAAGATGTGATCGTTAAAGCATTAGAAAATATTAAAGAACGTGTTAGCTAATTAACCATGATGAAGAAGTTCGTACAGTAATTAAAGCGTTACTGAGGTCGTCCAAGGACTTGTTGAATCCGATGACAATAGTGCCCATAGAAAGATGCCAATTTGTATAAGGTCAGATGCAAAATGAAAATATACAATCTGATCTTGTGCTTGTGTGAATAAATGTTGTCTTGGATCTCATAAACGGATTGAAGGACCATAACATAATAGCCAAAAAAAAAAAAAAGATTAGGAAAATTCTTTTAAAGTATATAACGGTCATACCTGTGGGGACTTACCTTAAAAACTTGTTGCAGTTTAGCACCTGAAATTGGGGGCAGTTATGCATAAATATATGGTATTGCCTTTCCAAAAGAAGCAAAGAGGTTGCTATCTTTTCCCCCTGATATCAACATTACATAGGTTTTCTTAAATTTAATTGTTTGTGGGCGTATGGACTAACTACTATACAATTTTGTTGGTACGATTGGAGGCAAAGAGTGAAGAAGCATCATTTACAAGTTATATGGGACAGGGCAGGGCACCCTTTATCAACGTAATAGTCTGCCTAGTAGTTTACTCATAATCTATCATTATTATAGTCTGCAAAGTACTAACAATGTGAGTCTGTAGATATCGATAAACGAATTACTAATAAGAGAGACTTTTCTTTCATCAGAATCCAAGTAATGACAAATTTTTTTCTTTACATTTTAATATCTAAAAATGAACATTGAAACTAGGCCTGTGGGATAAAGGAATGTGCTCTTCTACTACTGTGCCCATTACCAAGGAATCTTGGTGGACCGAAGGCATTACCTCAGCTCAGCAAAGAAGTGATAGCACTAATCTTGCAAAGCAGTATTTAGGGGTCAGGGCATGTGCTAGAGGAATAGGGTTGTCACCACCTATTAGTCTCATATATACCACTAAACTAACCCACATACTAGCTAGCCATACCTAAAGCATATCTTTTAGCTTTTGCCTGTCAGAACAAGTCGGTGTAAGTCTGGCCTGGCCATGAAGCCACATTTATAAATTATAATCGGATTAGGTGAGATAGGTATTATTGTTGTAGTTTTCTTTTGAATCAAGAATGTAGACTTAAAACCTCTTTTTTATTATTTTTTTATTTTACTTTTGAAGACAATTTCAATGTCACTAAGCTATTAGTTTTCAAGTCCGCAACAGAAAACTCAACTTTTGTTGTTCTATAAAATGGTCATCGGATGGATAAATTAATGTAATACTGATATGTTCAGGCATACGTGTGTTCCTCCAACATCCTCTTCCTACAATAGACAGGCATTATGTGTCTTTCTCTTCGTCTCTGGCTCTGCCTAACACAAAAGCATAGAGGTCGAGCCTCGAGGAGAGGAGGACATTCATTTAATATACGTACATGCTTGAACAAGACCACTTAATTAACTTTAAATCTGAATGCTGAATCTAAGCATACGTGGAAACTGCTGCTTAAAGGGAATTAGGTGGGTGTCAAAGAAACCAACAATTTGCAATCAAATATATGTTTCATAAGTGCTAAACACGACCAAAAATTTCCCCGGGGGGGGTACAAACGTCCAATTGGTAAACAACTCACTACATCGCTACCAAATGGTCCCTCCACAGTCCTAATGTCTTGTATAAAATGGAAACAATACTTACATGCTCCCCCCCACCATCGTTTCCAGATTTATATCTTGTCCAATAAAATTTCTTTTACCATATATATATATATCATATCATATCAAATAAATTTCTTGTGTCTCACCAGCAGAACATGTGCCTGCCCATACATGTTATCACATTTCAGAGGCAAGAAACTCAGGGTGGTCATATATATTGTTCTTTCTTTTTTCCTCTTTATATTACCTGCAGCTAAGATCCATTTTAAATGATAGTAACATGCAAGCGATTGTGCAATTACTTCGATCCGACAAAAGGAAGCTCTTTAATTTCATAGGTTTCAAATCTTCACGTGAACTTACTTTTTTTATTTTCCTGGCAAATCTTTGTCGGCATTCTTCAAAGAAAAACATTTATTTTAAGGCATAAAATGAACAATTTACAATATAGAAATTAAAATCTTACTTGATAGATAAAATAATAAGTGCTTTCATTAGCCATTAGAAATTGTGAGTCGTTCCAAGGCAGCAAGAAGAATCTTCATTCATCGAATTCAGTATTGCAGACATAATGGTCACATCACATTTGATCATTGAGAATATAATAATCACTGTAAATATCCTAAGAAAAAACAAGGGGAAATAAGATCAGATTTGTAACTCGGTTGGGTCAAATTTTATATGACATGGCCCAATAAAATTAGAAATTGAAAAGATGAAAATATAGAAAGAATATTCTGATTCTAACTTAGGGTATGCTTGTTTAGTGGGAATGAGAAAGGAGGAATGGGTATGAAATGAAAAATAATAGTTGATAAGAAGTTATGATTGGAGAGCTAATATTATAATTCCTTGATTTTGGCCATTACTCCATTCCTCTCCATTATTAGAGAAATGAGAGTCATTCCTTGGTATATTTGCCTTCTATTGCTTGATGATACATGATAAACATATAGGTATTTAATCCATAAAACAAAAACTGCATGACAACGTTATAACTCAATTAATTAGATGTTTGTAACGATTCTAAAAGAAATGAAAAATATAAATATTCTAAAACGAATATCTAAATGTGCAGATCATCAAACAATAATAGGCATTAATTTTGTTGTTTGAGTAGTTCAACTCTTACAAAATCAACTTAATTAATTATACTGTAATTAATTATAATATAATTAATTGAAATAATATATTTTATTTATTTATTATATTATAATTAATTAAAATATAGTTCGTTCATAATTAAAATAATATAATATAATTAATTAATTAATTAAAATATAATTAATTACAATGTAATTAATTAAAATATCATTATTAATCAATTAATTACATTATAATTAATTAAAATATAATTAATTAATTAAAATATAACTATTCATTTATTATAAATTTATAATTAATTATTTAATTAAAATATTATTAATTAAAAATATTATTATTAATTAATTAATTACAATATAATTAATTAAAACATAATTCATTCATTAATTAAAATATTGTAATTAATTAATTAATCAATATATTATAATTAATTAATTAAAATATAATTAATTAACATATAATTAATTAGAATTAAAATATAATAAATTTATTTCTTAATATTTATTACAAACCAACGACTGTCAATGGTAATGGTAATTATTCCTTCCTCTTAACCAAACATCATAATTATAATGATGATATCCATTCTCATTCTTCACTATATTTATTCCTATTCCTATTATCATTCCCCTGTAGAAATCAACCGCCCCTTAATTTCTATTTATACCAATGCAAAAAAGCATTAAATGATTACTCATTTTTAACAAGCTATTTAACTTTCAGTGGTATAAGAAGTACTCGATGATTATAATTCTTTCAATTTATTTACAATGGTTTAATTATTAATTCCTTCTACCGTCAATTCCTTTTCTAGCGATGACAACCCTTTAACTGATATATTAATAACCATTTCACATCGTCATTAGTCTATCTTTTATCTCTTTTACTCTTTTATATTGGGAATTAAAAAAAATGAATTATTTAGATGAGTTTGGTATGGATGATGAAGAAGAAGAATTAAAGATGAAGCATCCGTGAAAGTAATGGCAAATAAACAGGTTTTTGCAATGGTAAGCGAATAAGTTTTAGAAGGACAAACTTTAATCTAAACTTAACTATATTCCAAAAGAACAGAAGTTGGTGAGTACATACTAAAATGGAATTTTGTTTTTCACTATTTAATCTGATTATTATAAGAAAAAATTGATAGTAAGATCATTATAGCTTGCAAATTCTTTAACAATCAATATTAAGAAAAAGTGTTTGAGTAGAATAACTTGAATTGGTTGGTGAAAAATCGAAACGAGAAATTTTAACTTCTTGTACTCAATTTGTTGGTTTTTGGAACATTTTTGCTATCCTTAACAAATCTAGACAATTGATAAATCTGGGAAATTGTATTTATCTAGATAAATATAATATTGTTTTATTAATTGACATAACTCGTAGTATACTTTCGTTTAAAAGTTGGCATAATTAAGCAAGCAAAACCAGGAGGAAATTTACTTGTGGAATTAATGCACATCCTTGAGAAAGCAAAAGAGATGGATGAGAGTTCGCGTGACCCACTACTGAAGATTATTGTTAAAGTCAGTCACAGCCTGAACGACGCATGGGAAGTTAGGCACACATCCCTATTATTGAGTTGAAAATTTTCTCATGTGAAAGGCAAATCAAGCTTTGACGTGAAGAATAATGAATAACGTACATAATTATTGCGTCCTTCCATGAATCGTGTCTGATTTGAGAAAGCAACACTGGGAAAAATGGATGTAACTACATGTTTGAAGTTATCGCTTTTACAAAACTACAATTATGGCTTGTAAAGCCCTTCAATTCATTTGTACTAAATAAAAAGTAGAATTATAGTGGTCCATTTCTAACTTGTGGATGTCCATCTTCGACTGTACTTACGATGTGATAAGTTGGAAATGCTAGAGGTAGTTGGTCATCATTGGAGTCCATCTAGTTCTCCATCTAATTTTCTGCTATTTAATTAGTAGCATAATTCAAGACATACAGCAACAGGTAACATGAACTTTGTGCTTCGTTTTGAATTTTCCAATAAGGATATAACAAATCTTTGACTTAAGACCGTCACGGATCAATATTTCGGATGCTAGGCTGTTCAACTAGTGAAATGGAATAAACCGTAACTAGGGTTGATATTGATGAGCAAGTTGGAGATTTTTCATTCGCATTTCTGCCCCAAATTAATGATTAACACGTTTGTAGGTAACCTTTAGTTTCTGCTTTTTCTTAGTTCTCGTCAGGCATCTATGTGCCTTTGGACCAATATAATTTTTGAAGGTCAAAAAAGAGCAAGAAGAGAATCAAACCTCAGGAACAGAAGTCGATTGTTTCTTTTCAATGGTTCATTTCATGTAAATCCCTGAATCATTCGCGATAGAGAAAACGGAACAATTATGTCGTTCAAAGTTAAAGCTCAATAAAGCAGTTTTGTCCTGAAAGCTGACAGGGAATAAATAACATATGTTTCCAAGAGCCAATCCAACGATGTTATTGGTCCTATATAACTTCGTGCCTTAAGAAATACCAAAAATCTTGAATTTTGATGCTATGCTTTAAAATACACAATGGACACTCCGTTGGCATGCACTAACTAGAACTAGGAATTATGTGATGAAAATTCTTAAGTGGAAACCAACACCTATCAAGCTACCTTTACAATTGTTTACAGACATCCTAACATTGTCAGAGACAATCAAATCACGACAAAAATGTTGACTGCCCAAAAGAACTTACCTGCCTTAAATATGTCTGTAAAGATCTTTAGTTCAATCAACGTGTCCAATCTCAGGACCTAATATTAAGGTCTAAAATGAGATATTAAAAAGTTAAATATGAGATATTTAATAAATAAGGATTAAAATAAGATATTAGATTTTATTTAAACAAATTATTGTTTAATTATAATTAATTTTAATTATAATTAAATTTTAATTAAACTTAAAATTATATTTAAAGTAAATTATCGAAATGTCCAAGTCCGATTATAATGTATAAGTTCTAAAGGAGCTAGTACTCTTTACTTACCCCTCTCTCTATATCACTTGTAGAGTTCTCTCAACTTATTTGTGTATATACTACTAGAGGCCAAACATATGTACTATAGTGATTACAATGACTCAATTTCAAAAGCAATTTAAAGAAAATTATAAGAAAAAGGATCAAGCTACACAATAAAGTACAATTTACGTTTTATTATGTTCATGCATATATCATGTTATACAATTTAAAGTGATTCCAACTTTAGAAAAAATCAAAAGAAATAGTTTCACGTGTTTCTTCTACTATGGGTGAGATCAAATCATACCATAATTTTTAATTAGAAATATCAAACTTTATTTATAGAAAATTCCTTCTCCTAAATAATACAATCACAATATATAAAAATCCTCTTTTTAAATAAGAAAATTAGGAAATTTAATAACAGTTTGTATTTTTTGTTTTTTATTCTAGCTAATTCATTCCACTCAAGTAATGTTCTTTCTTTTCTAGTAAAGTATAATTACAAGTGTTATTAAACATGTAAATACTTATAGAACACAAACTTGTTACGTTCAAGTAATAAATTACAGTAAATTACAACCATAAGTGAAAAATATACATCTAAGTAATTTGATTAAGAAGCATTAAGCTTTCCTAAGCTTTAGACACAGTTTCGATAGACATAAGTTTTCCCAAGCTTTTGACACTCTTAATATGGTTGACTGCATCTCAAGCTGGACAGAGGCTTAGTGCCTTTTCATATGAAAGTAAAAACACAAGGACAAATACATTTAATAATTCAATTACAATATAAAAACAAGTAAATATTCAACATTCAAATGTAATCAATTACTTATCAACCATTGCCATTAGTGAATTATCAATAAGTGTTCTTAATAACTCCAAACTTATTACATCCTAATAAGGATGAACTTTGCCTCACTAATACTACATTTATTGTCCTGATAATTAACTTGTATTGCTCAAGCTCCAATTATTGAAATATAACTAAAGGATTGTGGGCAACATCATAATTATGATTACTTAAGATAATAATCCTAAATTTTAATGAGATATAGTGAAAAGTCTTCAAATGTTGTTTGTACAAATTCTTTTTATTAAATAGTAGGTCAATTTCTTTTTATAATACAAAATAATCTCAGAGATATTATTTGGAATTTTCATTTTCATCTCACGTCTTGAATTGCACAAATATGAATTTGATATATGGTTGAACTTCTATAAATTAAAACTGGAAGTTATTATAATATTAGAACTCTAATTTTAAAGTTAGTTATTTTGTTTAAGAAGTTGAAGAAAAAAAATAAAAGAGTGCTTACATTATGTAAAATTAAGTATTTTACTCTCATCTCTAAATCTTTTTTTATTCCTCATTAACTAGAAATGTATTGGTAAAAATTTATAAAACATTCTTTTATGTGTTTGAACTTCAGACTTTAAGCGTTAATGAATTTCAAGATAGTGATAAGATATTTAGAAGAAGTATACTATATAGATAGTATGCAACATTAGAGTGAAAGTCTCTATTAGATAGTTTGAACCAATGGGCATTAAGTGCTTCTAACAAATTTATCAATGTAAAATGATGAGTATATGCATTCTAAATGAGGAGGCCATTTTTATGGGTCAATATCAATAGCCTCCTAAATTTTGGTTACAAACCTTGTAACTAAAACCTTTAGATCCTATAGAAGAACATAATAGACCTTAAGTAAGGACTTAGTAGACAATAAGTATGCAAGGATAAGTGTTTGATCACTTAAAGGAATAAGTGAAAGGTCTTTGATAAAAAGTGTGATATGTGAAACAACAATCTTTTATTCTCTACATAAGCATGCAGTCGATCATTTGAAAAGGCAACCTTTTAATTCCTAAGACATCTTGACTTCCATCATCATGCTTTTAATTTGTAAATTTTTTTTTATGTAGAGAAAGAGAGGCAAGAAATTGTTACACGTCGTAAAGAAGTGGAAAAGTCTTTAAAACTTGACCGTCTATACACCACTATTCAAAACTATTTACAAATTTATGAATAGTTTTTCCTTCACCTTCTACTAGAATCTTAACCTTTTTGCTTTCTTGCATTCTAAAAAATCTTTTGCTAATCTTCGCCATCTTATTTAGTCATTCTCTCCAATTCTTTCTTGCTTATTTATTGATATATTTCCTTGAGTTTTTATTTTTTTTCAAAGAGTCATGTCTTGTTTGAATAGTTTGACTTATAGTTCTAATGCCTTCAAGCATAAATCGAAGGGATCTATAATGTTTAGCAACAATGAATCAACTAAGATGGGCGAGAGTGTTGTTTAGTCATTATCAACTATGTAAAATTAAAATTTAAGTTTAAAGAAAAGGGTTAGTGAAATAAATTAAATTGGATGATCTATGAGGAACAGTGTTTGATTTGTTCCTTCCTCCATACATTAACCTAAGGTGTCCCATATGAGTGAACATATTTTATCAAAATTGGTGAAATTAGTGTCAACTATGATAGTTTGCAAGTATAGGATGAGGCTCCTTTTAAATGACTTTTGTTCTAGAGTTTTACAAGAGACAAGTCTGCCAATAGGACAACTCTACTCCCATTCTTAATGTCCCCTTTATTCCTTCTAAGAATTTTGCCACCTTAAAAATATGTAGTCCACTGTAGATTTACATAGGCTTGTTATGTACTGTAAGGTTTTGAGAGACTTATTTATCTTATATTTGAGGTGCTTTTTCCATCATTAGTTTTATTGTTTTTGAACCAGAAGCTTCACAAGCTTAAGCTTTTACTTTTTTTAGTTAAAGATCAACATCTTAGGACTAACATGGAATCCAGTCAAGTTCTTACCCATTTAGGTAAATATCTAATGCACTCAACCTCCACAGAAGTTTTTTTTAGGATAAAATTTTTTATTTTAGGATTTGTATACTCTCTGGTTTAAATTCATTCATCAAATTCATCCATTGGGTAAGCTTTTAGGCTAGTGTGTACTTTGAACATCAAGAACGAAATGAGTCTAAATAAAGCCATAGTTTAGTAATAAGGTGATTCTCCTTTAGGAATGGGATTGCTCCTCCTCAAAGCTATCCAAGGGTTTTGATGCATACTTAAACTAAGCTTATGTGAACTCTAGCGTTTCAAACACATTATAGAATAGGATCTCAATGGAGCTTCAATTATTAACTATAATTCTTTTCACTTTGTAATTGGCTAGTGTTGTTGTAATGACCATACCATGACTGTTGTTGTTAGCCACTTTAGAGTTCTCTTCAAATATTATTTACTTTGTTAATTTTTTCCTCTTTGCTTTACCCACTATGATGATTGACTACTCAAGTTTTTATATATATTTCTTCAGTAGCGATCTACTTACTCTTAAACCCCTTCAACTATTATGTTATTGAATCCAACCCCTTAGTAATGCTCCCCTAAGTCTGCTGCTATGTTCTTTGGACCAGGATTGATCACAACATCTTTTAATTCCTCTTTAAAGTCTTAAGTTATTTGCCACAAACTATTCTAACTACTCCTCTAACAGGTTCATTGCCTTTTATAGATCTCTATATTCCTTTATCTCATATTTATAATCTTGATAAAAGTGACAAAACTTGTATAGTCGTCTAGTCTATATATTACTCATAAATAGTTTGATGGGATTAATATGTTCTTTGCTCCTCATATGGTTAAGGGATGCATTCAAACATGGCAATCTAACACCTTTTGGCCTATAGGTACTCTTTTCTTCCTTAATTTGTCTCTTTCCTAAATTCTCTTTTATTGAATTATCCTAGCTTACTCTCTCTTTTCTCTTTGTAGTCAATATCAACTTAGTAGTCTACTCAGTCCTCTTTGGGGAGTACTTTACCTCCTTTAATGCAATAAAATGTTGTCCTCACTTTTGCACTTCTTTTAGAATATATGTCTTATCTATTATGAGTGATTTATGTTAGTTTATGCCCGATTTATGTTAGTTTATGCCCTACAGCTAATTACTTTGGTTGTAGTTTAGTGAAAAAATAATTTAAAGGCATTCTTTATCATGTACATGTTGAGATGTATATGATAAAATTCATATGATAATTGTACATTGCAAATGAAATTATAATGAGATTATAATTATGAAATCCATATTGTATTTATATGTTATCTCTAAATTGTTCCTAGTCATTATTCTATTAAGACTTAGGGATGGCAATTTAGATCCGGCCCTACCTGCCGGCTCTTTTTTGGCTCAGGTTTGGACCCGAAGTTGTTTTGTTTTTTTAATTAAAAATGTAGACAGGCTGGACAACCAGTCGGTGTGCCAGGCCGCGGGCCAGCCATCTCGGCCCGCGGTCTGTCATAATTGAGGCCGGACTGGGCCCGGCTAAGGGCAACCCGACCTATTGACATCCTTAACATTAATAGAATATAAAAAGACTAGCAAACGTTCCGTTTTTCCTTACGAAGGAAGTAGTCGATCTCATCGGCTAAAATGTGGAGATGCTTAAACAAACGTATGGGTACTTGTTAGAGAACAAGTTCACTAAATAAACCTGATATGAGAAATCCATTTGGAATATTACTCGTATGTCTATGGAATTCTCATTGTGATGATTTTATAAGTGATCATTTGACTTGAGGTCACTAAAGTTATCTTGTATAAGAATTGTTATGTTTTGATATTACTTATAACCTATTTAATCGTATGTCGTTTAATCGGTAGTCATTGGATGTAATATAAACTATATAAAGGTAGTTATGTGGTCAAGATATGATTCATCATCCTAAAGTAATTAGGGAGAATGTTTCGTTGATCTCGATTAGTATTAATCCAGGAAATCCTAGGCTAATGCGAAATGATGCTTTGTAAATAATTTACAAATGTCATTATTTGAATCGATAGTTAATAGCAGAGAACTAATATGATTGGACTAAAAATAAACTAGAAGTTAATTCTATGCTCTATGTTTAACCGAAACAATGTATGATGAAATGATTGAATTATACGAAAAAATCATGCACGGAAAGGTTGGTTAAAACTACTTTGACATTCCTAAATATTTAGGTCGTCATGACGCGTTGCTAGACGCCAATCTTGATATATGATTATAAATTATTTAGTTAGAGAATTAAAGATAAATTAAAAGGAGTTTTAATTTATCTAATTCTAATTATGAATTAGAATTATAATTTGTAATCATTGCCAATATATTTGAGAACCTAATGGGTTTCACATATAGAATGGGTTGAAGAGAGTAAAGTTAATTTAATCAAGTTGGACTTGATTGTAAAGTTTGAGCAACTTTATGATTAAATATGTGATATTTAATAAATAAGAATTAATATGAGATATTGAATCTTATTTAGACATAATTGGTATTTAATTAGAATTACTTGTAATTCTAATTAAAGTTTAATTGAAATTAGAATTTAATTTCAATTAAATTACTAAAATATCTAAAGCTTATTATAAATAGGCTTAAGCTCTATAGAGTTAGTAATTCTTACTTAACTCTCTTTGTAAGAGTTACATAGTTCTCTCAACTTGTTCTGTGGATACCGTTAGAGTCGAACACTTGTACAATTATAATGGTTGAGATAGAACAGTTTCAGAAACGGTTCGAGAGATACAATAAGATAAAGATCAAGCTTCGGAATAAAGTACGAATTAAGTTTTTGCTTTATTATGATTTGTGTTAATTATTTTGATAGAATTAAAGAGATCTTGATTTTCGGGAAATCAAAAGTTACAAAAAAGTTTTGTAAATATTCCGCTGCAGTTGGGATTAGATTCTGACTCGATTTTTCAACAATTTCCACATAGGTTGGGTGATGCAAAACTTTCTCAAAGTCTATCTCCGCTATAGCATGGTTTAATTTCGAAATTGTCATAAACTCCATGTTGAATCTTTAGGTCTATTACTTAAGACTCTCCTTATCAAAGAGGGAAAAAGTCCATTAGATCTCTTCTTATTATTGACAAAGTGAGTTTCAATCTTAAACTTGAATTGTCTGAAACTTAAGACTAACCCTTTTGGATTGATATAATACAACCTTGTCTAGTTCTTGTCATAATTGAAGAAAAGGCTTTGCACTTTTTTAAGAAATTTATGACCACTTATAGATCTAACACTCTTAAAACTTGGAGACATGATATGTGAGGTCTATCAGGCCATTAGATGCCTTCAAGTTAGGTAGTTTGAAATTTGTTTAATATAGTTCTCTTATAATCTCCTTAATAAAAAGGTTGTCAGGGGTTAGGTGGGCTTTGTCTTAAGAGAAACCAAACGATTTGACATTGTCTCTGCATCCCTTTTTTCAAGACCTCATGGTAAAGAAGTGTGTTCTACATCTATAGTTGTTTGGACTTAGCGATGTAGCTAATCTCTCTATCGCCTCATGGATACCTAATTATTGGCAAATTTCTAGGCTTGAGAATGTAATTACCACTTCTGCCAATCGAAGAACTTCTTGTTGAGGTTTAATCACACTTTTTACTAACTGAGGAGCTTTCTAGTGAGATGTAATTTCATCTTCTACGTACTAAAGATCTTCCTTGCTAATCAAATTCTACCTATTAAAGATCTTCCTTGCTAATCAAACATATTCATCATTCCTTTGACTAGTTATGATAAGTTATGGAATATAATCCATGTCGATCCTCTTAATTGATTTATTTCTTGTTTTTTATAAACAATGGAAAACCAAACAACAAAAATCTAACATCCTATCTAACGCAGGGATCTGCAGTACTGAGTTTCGTGCTTGTCACGGTTGAGGTGGTCTATGACGACTGCCGGAGGCGCCTGTAGAATATGAAGGTTTAGGCTGGATATCATTGCAAGCGCTGCAAGACTGTCTGCACACTGATTCCCTTCATGATACACCTGTTAGAGCTTCACCTCCCAATCTCGGTTTAGTAGGCCACAGGTACCTGTCACCAAAAAGTAATACTCAGTTGAAGGTGTAACAGAAGAGGAAAGAATATTGATCAACTCCAAAGAATCCACTTCGATAATCACTCGGTGATATCCAAGCATCCAGGCTAGAGTCAGTCCTGAATGGACTCCCTAAAGTTTGGCAGCTAAAGGCGTGCCTCGGCCAATGTGATGGAGGAATCCCCCGCACCAATTTCCATGGCAATCTCTGATTAGACCACCTGTGGCTGCTATGCTATACCCAGGCTTAGCCGCCCCATCAGTATTTAGCTTGACCCAGCCCTCTATCGGTTTGGTCCAAC
>JANZXR010000172.1:35277236-35293153 GCA_027575705.1 Erythroxylum echinodendron | reverse complement strand
AAGAAAAATCAGACGATAGAAATGAGACGAAGGGAAGCCGAAAATGAGATGCAAGCAATGAGACGAAAAAAATGATAGCCTTTAGAAGATAAAGTCGACCTTCGAGGTCTTCATGAAAGTTGTAGATATTGAAGTGCTCTTTAAATCTTTCCAAAGAAACCTTAGATTGGATTCCCATGGAAAAAGTTATACCAATAGCCCCGAAGCAAGGATATGTACAAGGTGTTGAGAAGATGACCCAATAGTGATAACTCTGTTGATGTTTCCTAAGCTTAGGCTCTAGGAAACGGGGTCTACCATTGGTTGGTATCATATCAAGCATGCATGAAAGGATTAGAGTCCGAAACTGGGGCCTGACAACATTTATGGTATCAGAGCAAGTAGGAGTTGGACTCCGATAATAGGGTCCAACATATGTGGTATCAAAGCCTGAAGCAAGTAGGAGTTGGAATCCGATAATGGGGTCCAACATAAACAATCAGACGATACATCTTCTTAGCCCTGAAGAAAGAAGATTGTATGGTATTCTGCGAGATGAAAAGGCAGAACCATATCCATTGAAGATGACAAAACATCCTTACACAATCTACCCAGTGATATGTAGAACAATAATAAAGATTGTACTAGATGTACAACCTAGACGTCCAACACTGGGAGACAGCAAAGACAAAGACAAGAAGAAGAAATTTCCTGAGAAACAAGAGGATGATCTCACGGAAAGAAGAAATTCGAGTGGCGATGAAGAATATAGGCAATGTATGTCGTGCAACTCAACCTATAGACGTCTATATTTCACATCACATATCAAGGCCATCAGGAAGTAACATTGGTGCATCAACCATAGATGAAAGTTTCAAGGTCGTTCGGACAATATCGGAAGGAAGATACAAAAATATTACAATTGAAGGTATTAATTTTTACTTAGAAACCTTTGTGCATTTACTTATTTATTTTAAATCCTTAGGTTTCATTCCTTCTGTCAAAGATATCCTACACCTTTTAGGAAAACCAATTTTCAAACTACCCAAACTTGATGATCTTGATATTCCACACCAAACACAACCTTTCTAATTACCCTCCATCAGAACTATTGACTTAGACGATTCAATTAGAAAACTGTCTGTCTCTAAGTATCTTCATCCACTAAGTGAAAAGCTACAAGATTCTACTGATAAGTTGGATTCAAAAGTAGAAGGAAGATTAAGAAGCCTTAGCTAAACATATTAAAAAAATTGATAGTAAGGTTGATGAACTAAGTGACTCAATGGGTGATCTTTATGAGGAAGTAGCAATTCTACATATGACTATAGAAGAAGACCTCAAGACGATCCGCACTGATATTGAACATATGTTCTCTGAAATATTGAAGCATCTGAAATGATATTTTTTTTATTAATAACAAATAGGGGAGAATAGTAGAAAGGAAAGGAGAATTAGTATTAGAAATTTATTTGAATTAGTATTAAAATTTTATTTTTCTTATACAAGCATTGTATATCTTGCAATATTCATCTAAATAAATATTTTATTTGTCTGAAAATTATTCGTCTGAATATTATCATTATCTGTCTGAATATCTTTTTTATCTTCTAATATTATGATTATTTGTTATCATTAAAAAGAGGGAGATTGTTAAGTCAAGAAGACTTTACTTCTATTGATTTTGATGAAAGTCAAATAATAATAATAAAAGAAATGCGTGAACTGTTTTGATGAGTTTGTTAAGTGCACAAATACACGTAAGTAGCACAAATCATCAAATCAAGATGATATTCAAGAGCTGACTAAGACAAAATGTAAGACGGACTTGACGAAGTGACATGTCCAAGGCCAAGTCATAAGACAAAGTGAAGACATAAGATGAAGTGAAGACATAAGGCAAAGCATACACACCAAATCAAGACGATGTAATTGAAGAATAATCTACAATGTCAGTCAGTTAGTTAGTTGGAGTTGGTTACAGGACTCAACTAATAACTGATCTTTGAAGATTCTACAAGCAGTTTTCTTAAAAAGACCGTTGAAGAATTAGATTATAAATATCAGTTGTAGTCATAGACAAAACAACTTTCAACTTTAAACTCTTTACTTACATGAAATAATTATGTGATCAAGTGAGTATACTGTAAAAATATCTTGAGTGAAAAGAAGGAAGAAGAGAGATTAAGAACATTTGTAACATGAGTTCAGAAAACTCAAACAATATCTTTTCAAGTGAAGAAGAAGGCTAGAGCTTGAAGAGGCTAAGATAGCAGATAAATAATACTTTGTGAAAGAGACCTAAAGAGGCTCTGGAAGCGAGAAATAATACTTGTAAAGTTACAAGAGATAGTGAAATCTCAGATAAACTCTTAGGACTGGACGTAGCCCAAAGGTTAAGGGTGAATTAGTATAAATCACAGTGTCATATTCTCTAACCCTTATCTCTTTAAGTTCTTATTGTTAGAAGAGTAAATACTATTTCCACTTATGCGTTACTCAAACAAATTAAGTGCGCTGTTTTGTAATCATCTGAATCTTTCAAGAAAATCAAGAAGGTTTTTTTAAAGATTACTATCTTAGACGATTTAACACAATTCAACCCCCTTCTTGTGTATTTTATGTATTATATGTAATTTCTATAATAACAAGTGATTTACTTCAAGGTCCCTACAAATCACAATGAGCTAATTCAAATGCACTAGTAGCTTTATGATCGCTCAAGAGCATGAATCTCTTTTTTCATAACAGACTGCCGTCTAGCATCTTTTACTGCTTCTAGTCATTTGATTGGAAGCTTCTGTGTCAATTATCCTTGTTGTTTCTTTACATGTCATTCTTTCATTAGTGTTTCCTTTATGACTGTTGAGAAGTTCCACCAATGTTTTCCACTGATCATTGCTCAAATTTGGCATTCTTGCTCTATCCGCATTCGTTACTAGTTTAGTGGCTCTTTTAGTGGAAGTTTGGGCAGCATTGGCACGTTTATGCATTCCTCTTCCATATCTATAATTGTTTCCTCATCCTTATTGTTGTCCTTTTCCTCGAGAGTTTGTTTTTACCTCTTTTCGTGGCCTATCTCCCCACCATTCTGGGTATTCGACTAACGGAAAATCATGCCCTGTCGATTGCAGTTGGAACATACTACTATTTTGTCCTACATATCAATGTGCCCTTTAGGTCTTCCACCAGCTTGGGCTACAAGACCCACAACTTCCTTCTATTCTTCTTTGTTTCTAGTAATCATCTTCATCTGTTCTTCTTATATCAAATTGGCATACACTTGATTCAAAGAAGGTAAGCTATAATGTCACAATTTCACTCCCCATATATGCAAATTGGTATTTATTGATAGTATGCTAACTCATCTTATAAAGATTTGAGTTTTCCATAATAGTTTACTATAGTCAACCCTTTGCTTGCATTCTACAAGTTCTGATTTTAATTGTTGAATTCAGGGTCCATTCATAGGTGAAAATCTCTCCTTTAATTCTTCCCATAACTCCTTGCATTCTCTATATAAGACATAGTAGATCGTAAAGTTCGTTCAATGGTATTCAATATCCAGGACACCAACATCGATTGCACATTCTACCATTCCTCTAGCTCAGCGGTTCCTTCATTAGGTCTTTGTAAGGTGCCATCCACAAAGACCAATTTTCTTCATGCATATAAAGAGGTGTGAACAACTCTAGCCCATTCCTCATAATTTTCACCCTGTAATTGCACTTGGGTGATCACGTTTCCCGGGTTATCATTTTAATTCAGGTTATATGGAGATGGTGTCTTCTTTATATCTTCAAAGTGTTGTTCCTAGAGTCCTACCATTTCCTATAGCCTCAGTACTTATTCCTAATAGTGTATGAAGGCTCTGATATCATAATAATCTTGAAGGAGAAAAAAATATGTGTCATTCATGAGATAAAAGCTATCCATATATATAGATGACACCATTGTTATCTCCTACAATATCGATCATTATCTCTTACAATATCTCCTGCATTCGCTAAGTCAAAAATACAACAAAGTGATATAGATGGATATTAATTGATAAGATAAGATCATCAATATCTGATAAGATCGAAGGTGATAAGATCATCAATATTTGATAAGATCATCAATATCCACATTAACCCTATAAAACCCACATACCCCTTCGGATGATATCCAGATGCTATACAAAACAAAACCAAAGTAATCCAAAACATACTAAAGCTTTTTCAGAAACTCAAAGAACAAACATTTCATTCATCAATGGTTGGGTCATATTCAGAACGTAACATACACAAGGCAGTTATTATAGTCAAGCCTTAAATCTAAATCCAAACTGTATTGAGGCTATTACAAATCATTGAACAAAAAACAAAATACAACATGTCCCATTACATTGGAAAACAACTCAAAAACAAACTAAACATTTCCAGAACAAAACACAATCTTCTTGGCCACTATGGTTGTTTTTGTCCCAGTCTCAGGTCTTCTTATCAGAACCTGCACAAAGGAAAAACTGTTGTGCTAAGCATAAATCTTAATGGGGAATAACTAAACATAATGCATAATGGCAACTATTTCTGATATGATATGATTCTGTACATGTGAATGTTGGACAACTGTTTCTAACAGTCGTCAGATCATATCACCAACAATATTTAATTATTCCTGTTAAAGAGTAATCCAAACATTATGTCTCAGAACAAAATATGATTCCTCAACATAGAACATTCTTGCATCAGAAAAAAACTCATAAATATCAGAACAGAATGTACAAGTATCTGAATTGAATGTTAGAATAGGATATAATCCTCTTAGATCAAAAAATTTGACTTGTTTCATATCAGAATATGTTTTGTATCAATTAGAGCTTATCTTGTATCATATTAGAACTTGTTTATATCAAAACTGAACATGTCTCATAATACAAAACATGTTAACCTACTAATCCTTTTTACAAAAGTGAGTAACAGGACCAGAATAGATGATACCTATGTTTGGTATTTAAAACAGAAGAGATTTAAGTCTCTGAAACAGAAGACACAGAAGTGTCTAAACTTAGAAGAGACCTTAGTGTCTGGTTATAGAAGACACCTTAGTGTCTGGATATAGGAGTAGCTACAACCCTTCTAAGCATGTCTATTTACCCACAACTAGGACTTGAAAATTTTAAAACAAACCGTTCCAGATTTCATAATCTCATGCAAAAGATATAGTGTATAACATATGACTTTATTTCATTCTGCTTAAATTGAACATATACATGCACATTCAATCAAACTTAATATCCCTTATGAGTATAAAAATTTACAATAATGTACCATTAAATATATAATGCATTTTACACAATACATATAATTACACAAATTCCAGTTCACAATTAATCATATTCAATTCACATCACATAAACTATTTGAAACACATTTGTACTTATAAGGACACATTATTCACTAACAACACATTTTTTAAGTAGTTACCTCAATAAACAATCCATAATTAAAATAAATTTTACTCAATTAATCTATCATCATCTAGGTTCATTTTCAAGCCTTAATCATGTCTAAATACGCCCCATTAGAAAGACTTGTCCTCATGTGGTTCAACAATTTCACAAATCAACATTTTCCATGTAAGAACCCTGCCCCTCCTTACCATCATGATAGAAGCTACTGCATCTTTCCATGATCGTGGGATGGGTGCCACTATCGTGGCCTATCCTTTTCCTGCACTTTCTCCAGATTTTCTCAGGATAATTTTCAGGTCAATTTTATATGGCTATTTTGACATAGAAAATGATGTTTATGGGTAATATGTTCTTCTAAACAAATGTTCCTCTATATCTTAATTTTCTAATGAACTAAATTTAATACAATTTAGTTCATTATTCCTAGAGTTATACCAAAAATACTATAGACTATTCTCAAATAGTGAAAGAATCCAAAACTCAATTTCAAGACAAATTTCAAAACCATTAGATTCAGAACTAAATTTCTATTACTTCAAAGAAAGTATAGACATATGTATATAGTTTAATAAAAATTAAAACCACCCTATTTGGATATCTACAGGTCAAGTTATGGCTAAAATACCGATATTTGTTTAGTAGAACCGCTACAATTAACTCAGTCTTACGCCTTTCAATGCCCCTTCACCAGAGTTCATCAATTCCACTTCAATTCCACCTTATTCATGCCTCAATTACATATCAATTTCAAGTCCAAACCAATTCAAAAATCATTCATTAAGATTGTGAGAATCTCACAATCCATGGTCTTTCAGATACTAACATCCAAAGCAAAAGCTATCAAATAAGTATCATGTTCCAGACCTCAATTCATCATCAATTCAATACATATTCTAGCCAATTTAGGCATCAAATAATTCATATTATAACATGCAATCAAGTTTAGCATTCCTTTACCTAATCACCTTCAAGTTCCTTCTTCTAAGAACTAACGAAACCAGCCCTTCATGCAACCAATACTCTTCCGAAATCTAGGTAGTGTAGAATGATCTTCATACCCCAAAGACAACATGAAAGATAACAAGATCTAACTTCCTTGATGCAGAATCTTCATGTAGTAATCAAGCATAACATAAGCCAAATACACAAGAATGAAAGAGCATGGTGTTATGGTGGTGAATGAACAAGAAGAGGGTGGATCATTTCGGTGGAGAGCATGAATGAGGGCTGCAAAAACTTCCTTGTAAAAAACATAACACCTAAGTTACTAGGTGTCTTAATTATGCATTGACACATGTCACCAATGCATGTATCACATTTTCCCTCCATTTAAGCTCCCAAATTTCACACTTCTATTGAGCCATTTTTCCTTTAATCAATGTTGCCAAATGTCATTCAAAGTATAGGCTTAGTCATACTAATTTTTATGTACCAACTTGTCTTGCCACTTCATAGCTTTCCTAGCCCAAATGTACATTTTAATACCTCAATTCTCTACTATTGTTAATAAATTCCAATTCACTAAGTATTATCCAATAAAGCAAAATTCAAACATATAAAACTTATAATCATCTCACAATTTTAACACATATCATAATTACATTTACGAACATGTAACATTTTAACTAGGGTATAATTTGGGGCCTTACATTTCTCTCACCCTTAAAGAATTTCATCCTAGAAATTCATACCTGATGAGAATAGCTGAGGATACTGAGCTCTCATAGTCTCTTTTAGTTCCCATGTTGCTTCCTCGAGCCTATGGTGTTGCTAAAGTACTTGTACTAAAGGTATTTGGTTGTGCCTAAGTTGTTGGACTTCTCTGGCTAAAATAGATTCTTCATAAGTCAAATCTGGTTGTATTTGAATTTCTTGTACAAGAATCTTATGTGTATCATCTGAACAATATCTTCTCAACATGGAAATATGAAACAAATTATGTAACTTGGCCAATTCTTTAGGAAGAGCTAACTGATAAGCTATTGGTTTGGCTCTCTTAAGAATCTCATAAGGACCGATGTATCATGGGCTGAGCTTACCTTTCTTCCCAAACTAAAGTATGTGTTTCCATGGTGATACCTTCAAAAACACCTTACCACCTACTTGATACTCAATATCTTTCCTTTTTAAGTTAGCATAGAACTTATCCCTATCAGTGACAGCTTTCAACCTTTGTTGAATAACATGAACTTTCTTTTCAATATCTTTCACAATATTAGGCCCAATCATCTTGTTTTCACTTAATTCAGTCCAACATACTAGAGTTATACACCTCCTACCATATAAGGCTTCATAAGGAGTAATACTAGTCTGATAACTGTTGTTGTAAGCAAACTCCATCAGAGAAAGATAGTTATCCCAACTTCCTGGGAATTCTAACACACAACCTCGAAGCATATCTTCTAACATATAAATAAATCGTTCATATTATCCATCTATCTGGGGATGGAAAGTGGTACTGAACTTGATTTGAGTACCCAAAGCCTTTGGCAGACTTTTCCAGAATCTCGAAGTAAATCAAGGATTATGATAAAAAATAATAGATAGTGGCACCCCATACAACCTCACTATCTTATTCACATATAAGTCGATAAGCCTATCCAGTGAATAATCAAGACGAACAGGCAGAAAGTTAGCAGACTTGGTGAACTTATCAACAATCACCCATATATCATCATGCTTCCTTTGAGTGAGAGGAAGTCCAGTGACAAAATCCATGGTAATGTTATCCCATTTCTATTGAGGAATCAAAATAGGATGTAACAAATCAGATAGAGCCTGATGCTCCGCTTTAACTTGCTGACATGTCAAACATTTGGATACATAATTTATAACATTATGTTTCATATCTGACCACTAGTAATGCTGTTTCAGATCTTGATATATCTTATTTCCACCAGTATACATAGTAAAGACAGTATTGTGGGCCTCAAACAATAACTTTCTCTTCAACTCATCATTAATTGGAACACACAATCGATCTTTATAATACAAATCAACATCTCATTTCAAAGAAAAATTAGCTATTTGCCTTCCCGAGTAGCCAAAATATGTTGTTGCAACTTATCATAAACTTTCTGTGCATCACAAATTTCTTATCTCAAGTTAAACCTAGATTTCAATACATGTAAGTCTTCTTTCACTCTGCTGCATTGATAATGCTAAAATAGTCTTCTGACTCAAGGCATCAGCCATGACATTAGCCTTACCTAGATAGTAATCCACAATGCAGTCATAATCTTTAAACAATTCTAACTATCATTGTTGTCTCAGATTAAGTTCTTTCTGAGTAAGTAGGTACTTTAGACTTTTATGATCAGTGAAGATCCTACATTTTTCACTATACAAATAGTGCCACCATATTTTCAAAACAAACACTACCGCTGTGGGTTCAAGATCATGCGTAGGGTAGTTCTATTCATTAGGTTTCAGTTGCCTAGAGGCATATATGATAGGTCTGTATTAGGACATGTTTTTATAGGTAATTGGAATATGTTTTCTAGTATAATTATTATTTATTGTTTTAGTTTAGGATTCATTTTGTATGTTTTTATTAAGTTAGATTTCCATTGTTGTTTTTATGTGTTTGATAATAATTAAGGGTAAGAATTGATTATTTTTATGTACGAAGGAAGAGGGAGCAACTTGGAGATTGAACAAAAGATCAAAGAAGAGAAGACAAGAAGAGTTAATATGGGACAAATTCCCATATTCGTGGGAATCACGCAAATTCCCATGAACATGGGAAATCACAGCAGAAACAAGAAGTGCATTTATGTGCAATTCTCATGCTCGTGGGAATCATGCAAATTCTCATGGATGTGGGAATTGTACTATAAGGCAATCTGCGAGGCTTCATTAAACCTAGGATTTTTCGGCTATAAAAATATGATTAAGCCTTAATCTTCGAGAGAGATGACACACGCCTATAGTAACACCATCCTTGAGTGAATAACACATGTTTGGATCATTAAGGAAGGATTGAAGACAAGGATCATTAGCAAGATTGGGCAAAATAGCACATCAACACCAAAATTTCATATTTTAGAAAAGAAGAGGAGTCTTTCTACTTAATTTTCTGTCATTCTAATCTCTTCTATTCTTTGTAAAAATGGTTTATTTGATTGTTGATGATGTTATGGAGATTATGTTAGGCTGATTTCATTTTAAAGATTGCTTTTGAATTATTGATTGTTGTTCTTAAATGTCATCTTGCAACAAATCAAGAGATTGAGTGAGATGAAATTCTTGTAGGATTGTACAATGAGAGTTGACGACCTATAGACTAGCAATCATCATGTTAATTGAATAGTTATAAGAGAGATCTCAATTAGTCAATTGATCACCCATAGGATAGTTTAATAACTAGTTGAATCGGTAGAGTCATTGGGTAGGTTGAGAGATCGTTCAATCGATCCCCGTTAATTCAATTAAGGACAAATAGTTACACCTTAAGAGAGGGTAATTAATACATTTGGAAATCTAGGGTGAGACACAATTCAATTAATAAAATAGGAGGGAAAAAATGAGGAAAAAGTAACCTCTAGCATTTAGATTTTTTAATTCAGATTTTCTGCAATTGTGGTATTATCCATTGTTTACATTAGTCTCTTTTGATTTTAATTTAATTTTCCAAATTATTTGCATGTAACAATTTCATTTCTTAAACAAAGTTGTGTCTAAATTAAGCAGTGTCTGGGCATCAATCCCTGTGGGATCGATATCCTCTCTTTTAACTACAAGTCACGACCCGTTTACATACAATTTTTGAGCATAAAACAAGTAGATAGGTTTTACCATCAAAAAGTTTTTGGTGTCGTTGCTAGGGATTAATTGTTAAGCATCATGTTTGATTTAGATTACTTTGATTTAAAAATTTTGGATACTTTTCCTTTTGTATTTGCAGGTGCATGAACACAAGGAGTACACAAAGGAAGAAAGAAGCCATAAAGGACGAATTTCTTGACATTAAGAAGCAAGAAAGAGGAATAAGAAAGGCAAAGCATCTAAATTTCTCAAATCAAGATATGGCTGAAGAAGGAAAGTAAGGAGGCCGGAAAAGAACACTAATGGATTTTATAAAGCCAAGGTTTAGTCCTCATGGAATGACAAGGTCGGTAGTTCAAATGAATAATTTTGAGATAAAGCCGGCGCTACTCAACATTCTTTAAAATAGTTTGCAATTCTATGAGCTATCCAACGAGGATCTGAATGCCCACATTGTAAATTTCTTAGAGTTTTATGACACATTTAGATTCAATGGCATGTTTGCGATGCGGTGAAGCTGCGACTATTTTCATTCAAGTTGAAGGATAGGGCTAAAGCATGGTATAATTCTTTAAATCCAGGCCAAATCATGACTTGGGAGTAGCTCACCATGCATTCCTCGCCAAATATTTTCGGTTAACAAAGAAGAAGAGAATTATCAAGGAGATAGCAAATTTCTAGTAGATCGATGGAGAATCTCTCTACAAAGTTTGGGAGAGATTTAAAGAACTTCAATGAAGATGTCCCCATCATAAGCTTCCAAAGGAATTTCTACTTCAAACATTTCATAATAGAGTGAATCTAAGTGCAAAGGCACAATTGATGTAGTAGCCGGAGGTTCACTGATGAGGAAGACAGTGGAAGCAGCTTATGATTTATTAGAGGAGTTGGCAAGCAACAACTGCATATGGTCGAGTGAGAGGAGTAGACAAGGATAGAAAGAACAAAAAGGTATGATATCTATTGACTCAGTTACTGCCTTGCAGGCTTAAATCACAATTTTGACAAAGTAGCTAAACAACATGCAAGGAGCATCCACCTTATCAGTTAAGGCAATGTAAGCACAATCTGAGCTGTGTGGGAAAAACAACCACAACTCAACGGAATTTTTCTTATTGGGAGCTAGTGGGACCAAACAGGTAAGCTATTTAGGCCAGTCATAGTAAGGTAATAACCCATATTCGAACACATATAATCCGGGTTAAAAAAACACCCGAACTTTTCTTAGGGTAACAATAATGCAGATGGCCAACAAAGACCACAAAGACCGTCAGGATTCCAGTAAGATTGAATCGGAGCATTGGAAAGAAAAATGGATTAGATTATGGAGGTTTTAGGGTCCAAATTGGCAGCATAATAAGAGAATTATAAAAGGATGCATACATCCTAGGAGGAAAATAAAAAAAAGGATGGAAGCAAAATTTGATCAGATTTGAAGAATCATGCATTATGCATCCACAATCTGAAAATTCAGGTAGGCCAATTAGCTAATGCTCTGTATCCAAACTAATATCATCCCAACCCATTTCATGAATAAAATATGACCAATTAACCAACCAACAAAACTACTTGACATATAATAGTTTCTAATTGAATCTCTTTAGAAGGAAGATCTTCGATTTCATGGTAGCCTGCTCCAGTCCCCTTACGAAATATGATAAGAGAAGTTGACAATTGAATCCAAATTTTCCCATTATTTTCATATCCGTAATAGTGTGAAAAGAAGGTCCGACTGAAATGCAAGTAGTCTACTAAGCAACACTGAGGTGAATCTGAAGGAAAGAATCATGGCCATTACTTGGATAGAGAAAAAGAAAGCAAATATGGGGAAAAGATGGAAACAAGCAAGAAGAACAAACAGTGCTGGAAGCCTTTTTGAATGGACCAGTAAGCGAGCCAATGAAGGAACTTTAGCTTAGACTTCCACATCAAATTTTTTCTCCATGGAAGCCATCTTTCAGTGGAATAGCTCGAAATTCTAAGGAATGGGAGTTAAGCGAGAAGATAGACATAACAAATTAACTCCAGAAAAAGCTCATGTTAAAGGGGTTATTGAAAGAAGAGTTATCAATCACATATCAAGAGGAAGTCCGCATGTAGCACAGAAGAAAGAAGACCTAGAAGACTTTTTCATTCTGTGTAATATAAATAGGGTTAAGATAGATAGAGCATTTGCAGATTTGGGATTAGGTATCAACATGATGTCGTATTCATTCAGTCAAAATTTAGGTCTAGAAGAGCCAAAGTCGACTAAGACATTAGTGAAACCAGTTGATAGGATAGTGCATTTACCGAAGGGGATGATCAAGAATATGTAACTACATATTGATAAATTTACCTTCCCCGCAGATTTTTACATATTGGATATTAGTGAAAATGAGGAAACTCTTATGATTTTGGGATGACCATTTTTTGGCTACTGCTCATCTGATTATTGATGTTGATGGGGCCAAGTTGATATTAAGAGTAGGGAAGTAGCAGTTAACATTCAAGGTATCAAAGAAAAATTATCATCTTACACCATCCTCGATATATATTCAGGAACCTGAACTTTAAAGGATATGAAAAAATATTGAGGCCCTAAAAATGCATTCAAGAAGAAACAAACGCATAGGAGAAGGAGAAAAATGGAAAACAATAATGAAGGTGGAGCTTAAAATAAGGTAACCCTTGTACAAATTCTGAGATCAGTTTATGCACCACTATCATTTTGGTCATTTGAACTGCCATGAGTGAGAAAGAGGGTTGAACTACTGACGGTAACAAAAGTGCTGCATGGGAGGCAACCCATAGGAGTCAACTAGCCTTTGTTTGTTTTTGTTTAATTAATAGTTCATTTGAATTCCTTCGTTATGATCATGTTTGAATTGGATTTGATTAATGTTTGTGTTGATTTTGTGTGGATTTCAATTTGTTTTCTTTTCAAATTTCTTATTGATGATATTATCATGATTTGTTTGTACATTTTGGGATCATAGAGAATGCATATAAGCTTGGAAGAAGATTTGAAATTTGCGAGGATCACCAATTTCCACATTCGTGAGAATAGTGGTGATTTCCATGAACGTGAGAAATCTCTCCAGAAAGTTTCTGGAGAGAAAACCTACATCCGTGGGAATTCTGGTGATTCCCACAGTGAGAATCTCTAGAATAGGGAGCTTAAAAATTTATCCCTTTTTTTCTCTCATTCACTTTTCAAAATTTCACTCCCTCTCTCTCTAGAACACGATTTTCTCTCCTCCTATTTCTTCGTCCCTTTCCATTTATCTTACATTTCTTCATTCTTTTCATGCATCAATCATTTAAAAATATAAGGATTTAGGTAGAATTTTATTTTCTCTCTCTAAATTACGAATTTCACTCTCTCTCCTTTGTTTTGTAGATTTTCTTCTAATAATGACTACACTAAAAATGATGAGGGTTAGGCAACTGGTTGAGGAGCTTTGCCTTCAAGTTTTTTATGAAGGAAAACCCAACTTTGCAATAGCCTATTGTGACCCCATTTTTTATTTACTCGAAAGAAGAAGGTGCACGTTTTCGTGAATTTAAGAGTAGAGCAATAGTTACTCCTAGGTATTTTGATTTTGAATTGTTAGAAAATATAGGAGTGAGATACCAACTTGAGCAATTAGCAGCGAACATAGGGTAGAATAGATTTGTTTGGTGTGACATACCTATTTCTGCCAACATATCTTTAGAGTTTTTCACAACAGTTAGGTATAATTCTAAAATGGACTTGTTTTGGTTTAGGTTAGGTGGCAATGTTTTTAAACTTGATTACTATGTCATGCATGAATTGCTTATCTTGTCGAATACAAAAATCTTAGATAGTCATGCAGATTTTGACATAGTTGCTTATTGGAACACTCTCACAGGTGAAGCCCATTTTGATTCACGTAATGAACCGAACTCTCTGATTCGGAATGCTGAGCATTTGCTGTTACATAAATTCATGTGCCTGACTGTGTTTAATAAAACAGAAATCAATAAATGCTCAGCTAAAGAACTTTTCTTTTTACGGTACATGGATAGAAAGCTTAAAATCAACACTCCTTATAGAATTTTTCGATCATTAGTGAGTGTGATTACTAAAATGAATACGTCTTTTGGGATGGCTCATATTGCTTCTGCTTTGGGTGTATTTTATAATGTTAATATGAAGAATTTGCATATTGCTTCTCATTATATGTTTGATATAGTCTATTTGAGATATGCTGAGATTATGGAGGTCCAATCTACGAAACTTTGCAATCCTCAGATGTGCACCATAGTGAAGAGCAGGAGGAGTGCTAGTGCAGTCCTAGACCGACCCTCTACGTCTAGTGCAACTCCAGAACTAGAGGAGGAAGCATTAGCGAAGGAACTGAGGGAACCAGCAGTGGCTGACTGATATCGATCGATTCACGACCAAATAGTCATAAATCAACAACAAATGACATCCCAAACAATGAACTCAGCACTCAAATGCGGCAGGTTCACAAGGAGCAACGCAACTTAAAGAGAAAGTTCTTAAACTTCTATTGGAGGAACAATTTTGAAGATCCTACACCATCACCATCACCACCATCTTTGGAATAACTTATCCCTTAAACTTTTAAATTTTGTGTTTCTTGTGAGTGAGTGCATTTCATTTCATGTGTATTTGGTTTCATATTATTTGTTGTGTGTTATGTATTTTGTTTAGTTCTATTTTTTTAATGTTGATTTGACTTTAGGATCTTCTGTAAGAATTGATTATTTTTGTGTACGAAGGAAGAAAGAGCAACTTAGAGGTTGAACAAAAGATCAAAGAAGAGATGACAAGAAGCGGTCATCTAGGACAAATTCCCACGTTCGTGGGAATGATGTAAATTGCCACAGATATGAGAAATCATAGTAGAATGAGGAGTGCATTTGTGTGTAATTCCCATGCTTGTGGGAATCATACAGATTCCCACAAACGTGGGAATTGTAATCTGAGGCAATCTGCAAGGCTATAAGCCTAAGATTTTTAGGCTATAAAAACATTATTAAGCCTCCATCTTCGAGAGAAACGACACCCACCTATAGAAACACCATCCTTAAGTGAAGAACACATGTTTGGAGCATTAAGGAAGGATTGAAGACAAGGATCATCATCAAGATTGGGCAAAATAGCACAACAACACCAAAATTCTAGATTTTGGCAAAGAAGAGGAATCTTTCTACTTAATTTTATGTCATTCTAATCTCTTCTGTTCTTTGTAAAAGTGGTTTATTTAATTGTTGATGATTTTTTGGAGACCATGTTAGGCTGATTTTATTTTAGGGATTGCTTTTGAATTATTTTGTCAAAACTCCTATATTGTTGAATTGAATACAATTGTCTTTGTTGATTATTATTCTTAAATATCATCTTACAACAAATCGAGAAAGTGAGTGAGATGAATTCTTGTAGGATGGTACAACAAGATTTGATGACCTATATACTAGCAATCATCACGTTAATTGAATAGTTAGAAGAGAGATCTCAATTAGTCAATTGATCACCTACAGGATAGTTTAATAACTAGTTAATTGGTAGAGTCATTTGGTAGGTTAAGAGATCGTTCAATCGATTCCTTTTAATTCAATTACGGAAAAATAGTTACACCTTTAGGGAGGGTAATTAATACATTTAGAAATCTAGGGTGAGACATAATTCAATCAATAAAATAGGAGGGAGACAAAATAAGAAAAAAGTAATCTCTAGCATTTA
>JANZXR010000172.1:35229115-35264964 GCA_027575705.1 Erythroxylum echinodendron | reverse complement strand
GTGATGTGACACGCCACCCTCGCGGGGCACTGATTCGGATATCATTATCGATATCGGGTTCGGGTCCGGCGGGAGTGGGGTGTTACAAACACCCCCAACAAACTTAGGATTAATGAAACCATCAGGTGATAATCATCTATACATCCAAGATCTATCAGCATTACTCCTTCCTTAAGGCTAAAAACTTGTGTTCTTCACTCAAGGCGACTCTTTCTACAGAAGGGTTTCGTCTCCCCCTGATTATGGACGGCTTAATTTTCTTTTAATAGTCCAGAAATCCTAAGTTTAATGAAGCCTCACATAATGAATTGGATTATAATTCCCAAGATTGTGGGAATTAGCATGATTCCCATAATTGTGGGAATTGGCAACAGGTAGCCTCCTCTTTGATCTCTAGCCTAATCTCGAAGTTGCTTCATCTTCCTTCTTACATAAAAATAGTCAATTCTTATGCTAAATTAACATCAAACATAAAAGAGCAACAATGGAAATCAAACTATATGAAAACATACAAAATGAATCCTAAACTACAACAATAATCAACAATTATGCAAGAAACATATGCCAATTACTTAGAAAAACATAGACTAATACACAACTATCAACATCTCCACACTTAAATCTTTGCTTATCCTCAAGCAAAATAAATACAATTGATCAATTATATCACTTCATTTTTAAAAAGATCAAAGCATACAATCTCTCAAATTTAAGCTAACCCAAATATCAATTTAATAAATATATCATGACTACTTTTTCATTGGTGTACATAAGCAATCTCAACAATTGACACCATCACTCAAAGATAAGTAAAGATGTAAAATGAATCTTCCTCAAGTTTTTGCTCATATCTTTCAAGTGTTTAATGGTTAGTGTTTCGTTCAAACTTCCTATAGGAAACTACACTACCATAAGCTTAATAATACACCAATTCTCCTCTACAATGATTGCATTCATAAATAGATCAAAAGGACTTGTTTAAGGTTGTAATGTGGTAAGGGTTAAGGTGGATAAAGAGGGGAAAAGGTTAATATAAGAATTTGTAAAGTAAAAATCAGATAAAAAGGATAACAAAACATAGCTTCAAGATATACAAATGTAACTAATATTCTGTACTTATTGATGCTACTCAATTGTTCTTTCTTTTTCTTTTCTTTTTCTTAATACATGGAAGAACTATGAATAAAATAACAAACTATATACAATGTAATCCACAGGCAGAAATATCATCAAATCATCTCAGTAAAAATTTTCACAATGATCTCAACTAATGTATTACTTAATACTCTACTAAGCTTGTGAATGGGTAGGTTAATGGGGTTTAAGGTTTTAAATTTTAGGTGTTTTTAAGAAACAAAAGGTTAAGGCTCAATGGGGCTAGTAAAGGATAATACAAAGGGAAGGTCATTTAAGCCACGGTTTAACACAAAAAGGGCCTTAATCATTTCTATTAAACATGAATCCATAGACTCAAACTGATTCAAAGCAAGTTCTGAAGATAATAACCTAAGAAAGTATCACTCAACAAAGAAATAGAATGACAATAGATGGAGTCATATGGCTCAATCCTCATTTTAGCTCAAATGAAAACTCATTATGCACCTCTACACTACCTTATTGCTCAAATGTCAATTTGTGACTAGGTTTATGTAACCAACTACTTTTCATCACTCTATATGGTTCACTTTCTACTCAAGTAGCCTAATCCACGTTCAAGCATGCGTTCAATCTAGTTCCAACTAGCATGACAGCATCTCATAGCAATATCCATCAGAATGATTCAAGTGCGGTTCCATTGCTGACACAAAGCACATGATATGCCTAAACATGCATCCTATTTAACAAAATGCAAACAATGCAATTGAGAAAGTCAATGTCACTTTGCCACACGTAAAGATCACTTTGTTTTCAATGTGACAAGTTAACCACCAAATAAGGGAAAATGACATCAAACCGAATAAAAGAAATTTAAACAAACAAATGACATCAAAACAAACAAAAATAATAACAAATCAAAAAAAAGGATAATGACACAAATTAAAAGTAAAAGGGGTAGGAAAAGCTTATTGAGATGATGGTGGTGATGGTGTTGACAAAGCAGCTTCAAAAGTATTCCTTTGATAGAATTTGAGGAACCTCTTCTTCAAGCTATGTCACTCCTTGTGGACTTTCCGCACTAGGGAGTCGAGTTCATTGATTTAAGAAGTCCTTTGCTGTTGATTAGAGGCCATTTGGTTAAGGATTTTTTGAAATCGATCGACCTCCACTGGTGCACTCGGTTCCTCCTCTGGCTCCAGAACTGCTTGGGATGTGGAGGGTCCAGAAGCGTCTGTATCGGTACCCCTCCTGTCCTTACTACAGTACGCGTCTGAGGATTGCAGAATTCTTCTCCAAAATCTTAAAGCATCTCAAATACGATATGTCAAACATATCGTGTGGAGTTGTATGCAAATTCTCCATATTAAAGTTATAAAACACACCTAAAGCAAAAGCAATATGAGTCATCCCAACATAAGAGCTCTGTTTATTTACAACACTCACTATTGATCAATTTTAATTTGCAATCCATGTATCACAAAAAGAAAAGTTCTTTGTCCGTTTATTTGTTACTTTTAGTTTTATTAAACACAATTAAAAACATAAATTTGTGTAAAAGTAAATGCTTGGCACTATGGATTAAAGATTTCGGTGCATTCCTAGAGTCAAAATTTTCTTCCCCCAGAGTTTTCCAACAATCATCCAAATAAAAATCATCGTGATCATCTAAAACTTTAATGTTTGGAAAATCAAAAAGACCACGCATAGTACTATTATCCAATTTGCAAACAGTGTCGAATAACTTAAACTAGAAAATGTCCATTTTAGGGTTATATCGGACTATAGTGAAAAACTCTATGGTCATTATGGGGTAAATATGTACAACACACCGAACAAACCTATTCTAAACTATATTTGTAGCTAGTCGCTCAATTTTCTGGCTCACTCCTATGGTTTCTAACAATTCAAAATCAAAATACCTAGGAGTGACTAATTCTCTATTCCTAAAGTCTCAGAAATGCGTACTTTCTTCTTCCAAATAAATTGGGAACAGAGACTAATAAGATGTCGCTAAATTGGGCTTACCTTCACCAAAGACTTCTCGAAGCAATTTCTCGATCAGTTCAGTCAGTTTTTGAGCCATCATTTTCCTTGGTGCCATTGTAAGAAGATAATCTGTAAAAATAAGAGAATGGGAGTGAAATTCACATTTAAGAGAAAGGAAGAGAAATCTTACCAAAATCCTTGTACTTTTTAATGATTAATGCATGAATAGAGTAAAGGATTGTAAGATTAATGAAAAGAGATGAAGAAAATATCAAGAATCTAGAGGAAAATTAAAGAGTTTTAGACAGTGAGAGGAGAATTTTTATGGGTTAGAGAGAGAAGGAGTGAAATTTTGAAGAATGAGAGAAAGAAGAAAAGGGGAGGGAAACTTAAATTTCCCTTCGAAGTTCCTACAATTCCAATGATCGTGGGATTTCTCTCTAGAAAGTTTCTAGAGAGATTTCCCATGGACGTAGGAATCACCTACATTTCCACGATCATGGGTTTTCTCTCTAGAAAATTTATGGAGAGATTTCCCACGGTCGTGGGAATCACTCAATTTCCCATGATCGTGAGATGGGGTGATTCTTCCACTTCTAAACCTTCTTCCAAGCTTAGTATTAAGTATCCATGATCCCATAACCTATAAACACATCAAATGAATATTATCAACAAGAATTTCGAAAAGAAAATAAGTTGAAATTAAAAAAAACCAAATTAAACATCAATCAAACTCAATTTAAGCACAATCATTATTGAATAAATCAAGCAAACAAACATATAAACAAAATCAATCAAAAGATAATATAATTCCATGGGTTGCCTCCTATACAGTGCTTCTTTTAAGTTCAGTAGCTTGACTCTCCTTTTTTCTTAAGGCCGTTCAAATGATTGGTACAGTGGTAGTGCAGAAGCTGATCTCAAACTCTGTATATGAGCCACCTTGATATGGACTCCAACTTCCTTGTTGTTTTCCTCCCTACGCCTTCTCCTGTGCGATCATTTCTTCCTGAATGCATTCCCAGGGTCCTTAATATCTTCCCATCCTCCTTGGGGTTCAGATTCCTTGGCGTCCATTAGTGGTAAAGGAGAATGATAGCCTGTTTTGGATACCTTGAAATTTAATTTCTCTTTTCCAACTCTTAGTGTTAATTCTCCCCCATCCACTTCAATTATCACATGAGAAGTAGCTAGGAACAATTGCTTAATAACCATTAGGGTTTCTATATCTTCTCTAATGTCTAGTATGTAGAAATTTGTGGGGAAGATAAATTTATCAATTCGTATCTCCACGTCCTTGATGATCCCCTTCGGCTGATGCATTGTTCTGTCAACCGTTTTCACTAATATTTTAGTGGGCTCTGGCTCTCCTAAACCCAACTTCTGACTAAATGTGTAGGCATCATGTTGATACTAACTCCCAAATCTGCAAATGCCCTAGCTATCTCGATTCCATTTATACTACACGGAATGAAGAAGTCCCCTGGGTCTTCTTTCTTTTGTGTTATGTGTGGAATTCCTTTTGATATGTACTATTTGACCTCTTTCTTCACCAATTCCTTTAATGAAAACTTTTTTGGAGTTGATTTGTTATATCTGTCATCTTGCTTGACTCAACCTCCTTAGAATTCTTCTCTACTCCATTTGAAGATGACTTCCGCTGAGCAAAATCTGATATGGAAGTTCAAGTTAAAGTTCCTTGATCGGCTCGCTTACTAGTTCACTTGGAAGGACTTCCAAAACTGTTTGTCCTTCTTTCTTATCTCCGTCTTTCTCCTCAGGTTCACTTCCTTTTTTATCTATCCAAGTGATGGCCATAATTCTTTCCTTCAAATTGACTTCGTTGTTGCTCGGTAGGCTACCTGCATTTCTAGAAGATAAAGTGTTAGCGAGTTGACTTACCTGAACCTCCAAGTTATAGATCGATGAGGCTTGATCCTTCATAATTTGGTTGAATTTCGCTTCCATCCTCTTCTGATTTTCTTCCTATCTAGCAAACATCCTCTTTTGATTCTCCTCTTAAGCTGCCTATTTGGACCCTAACACTTCCATCATCTTGTCTATTTTACTTTCCATCGCTCCAATTTAATCTTGCTAGAATCCCAGTGGTCTTTGTGTTCTTGCTTGGCCACCTGCATTGTTATTACTCTAAGAAAAATTTGGATGGTTTTTCCATCCCGGAATATAAATATTGGAGTATGGGTTATTACCTCGCTGCGGCTGGACCATGTAGCTTACCTGTTCAATACCACCAGTTCCCAATAGGAATCAATCCACTAAGCCGTGGTTGTTCTGCCCACATAGCTCACATTGAACTTACATCACCTTCACTGTTGTTGAATGAAAAAACAATCTACTCAATTTGCACTTAAAAACTACAAGTGAACAAGTCGTGACTTATAGTTAAAAAGCAGATATCGATCCAGTAGGGATTGATGCCTAGACATCACTTAATTCAGACAAAACTTTACTTAAGAAGCGAAATTATTTAGGCATCACTTAATTCAGACAAAACTTTACTTAAGAAACAAAATTATTTAATGAAAATAATTTGGAAAATTAAAGTAAAATTAAAAGACTAACACAAAGCAATAGACAATACCAAAGTGTAGAAAAAATGGAATTCAAGAATCTAAAAACTAGAGATTATTTTTTCCTATTTTGTCTCCCTTATATGTTATTAATTGAATTGCATCTTACCTAAGATTTCTGAATGTATTAATTACCCTCTCTCAAGGTATAATTAATTATCCCTAATCAAATTAAAGGGAATCAATTGAACGATCTCTCAACTTACCCAATGATTCTACCGATTCAACTATTTATTAAAGTATCATATGGGTGATTAATTGAATTCACAGAGATCTCTGTTCTAATTAATCAATTAACGTGATGATTATAAGTCTATAGGCTGCCAACTCTCGTTGTACAATCCTACACAAATAATCTTACTCACTCTCTCAATTTATTGCAAGATAACAAATAAAATCAACAATCAGCAAAGACAATTTCATTCAATTCAATAAAATAGGTGTTTTATAAAATAGTTCAAAAGCAATCCCTAAAAGTAAATTAGCTAATTATGGTCTCCATAACATCATCAACATTCAAATAAACCATTTTACAAAGAATAGAAGAATTAAAATTGACAGAAAATTGAATAAGGAAACTCCTCTTCTTTGCCAAAATCTAGAAATTTTGGTGCTAATGTGCTATTTTTCCTAATCTTGATGATAATCCTTGACTTCAATACTTCCTTAAGGCTAGAAACTTATGTTCTTCACTCAAGGATGGTGTTTCTATAGAAGGGTTTGGTCCTCTCTTCATGATGGAGGCTTAATTATCCTTTTATAGTCCAAAAATCCTAAGTTTAATGAAGCCCCACATTATGACTCGGATTTTAATTCTTACAATTGTGGGAATTGTTCATGATTCCCACAATCGTAGGAAGCGGCAAAAGATGGTCTCCTGGTCTCCTGGTCTCTTCTCCTCTTTGATCTCTAGTTCAATCTCCAAGTTGCACCATCTGCTTCCTAAATGAAAATAGTCAATTCTTACCATAAATTTGCATCAAACATAAAAGAACAACAATGGAAATCAAACTAAATGAAAACATATAAAATAAACCCTAAACTACAACAATAATCAACAATTATGCAAGAAAAACATATGCCAATTATTTAGAAAAACATTGATCAATGCACAACTATCATAGCTTAATAAAAAAACATGACTTAGTTGAATAATTGGATCAACATTCATAAAAAATGTTTACCTCTGTGTAAAAAGACTAAGTCTATGTTCACAAAAAGTATTAACAAAATGTTTTCTAATACTCGACCACATGTAGCTGTCACTCACCAACTACTCCAAAAGATCATAAGCTGCTTCCATAGTCTTCCTCATTAATGAACCTTTAGTTGCTACATCAATAGTTCCTCTTGTGCTCAAATTCACTCCATTGTAAAACATCTGAAGCAGGAACTCTCTTAGAAGGTTAGTTAACAGGAAATACTTGGTGAGGAATGCTTAGGCAAGTTGCTCCTAATTCGTAATCTGTCATGAATTCAGCGAGTTGTACCACGCCTTCGCTCGATCTTTCAATACGAAAGAAAATAGTCTAAGTGTTAATGCATTGTTGGAAATTCTGTTGAATAGGAAGGTTTCACAGATCTCCAAAAATTTTCTATGTGAGCATTCGGATCCTTGTTGGATAGCCCAAAGAACTGCATAATATTTTATAGAATGTTGAGGAGCATCGGCTTTATCTCGAAATTATTCACTTGAACCACCGGTCTTGCCACTTCTTGAGGACTAAATATTGGCCTCATGAATTCAATCAGAGTCCTCTCTGGTCCTCCTTGTTCTCCTTCTTCAACCATATCTTGTTGTGAAAAATTTGGACACTTTGCCCTTCTCAATTCTCTTTCGTGTCTTTTATTGTCGGGAAATTCGTCTTCACTAACTTCTTTTGTTCTTCATGTGCTCCTTTTGTTCATGAACTTGTAAATACACAAAGAAAAATATCAAAATTCTTAAATCAAAGTAATCTAAATTAAATAAGATGCTAAACAATCAATCCTCGGTAATGGTGCTAAAAAATTGTTGAGTGTTATTATGCAACATAAATTACTTATTTTACACTAAAATATTGTAAGTGTACGGGTTGTGACTTGTAGTTAAAAAAACAGATATTGATCCCATATGGATTTGCCCAGACACCACTTAATTCATATAAGACTTTGTTTAAAAAATGAAATTGTTTAATAAAAATAATCTAAAAAATTAAATTAAAATTAAAAGACTAATAATGAACAATGAACAATACCAAAATGCAAAAAAATCAGAATTCAAGAATCTAAAGACTAGAGATTACTTTTTCCCTATTTTGTCTCCCTCCTATTTTATTAATCGAATTATATCTCACCTAAGATTTCTGCATGTATTAACTACCCTCTCTTAAGGTGTAATTAATTGTCCATAATCAAATTAAATGGAATCAATTGAACGATCTCTCAACCTACCCAATGATTCCATCAATTTAACTAGTTATTAAACTATCTTATGGGTGATTAATTGAATTCGTCGAGATCTCTCTTATAACTAATCAACTGACATGATGATTGTAAGTCTATAAGTTGCCAAATCTCATTGTACAATCCTATAAAAATAATCATACTCACTCTCTCGATTTGTTGCAAGATAATAAATAAAACCAAAAATCATCAAAGACACTTTCATTCAATTCAATAAAATAGGAGTTTTAACGAAATAGTTCAAAAATAATCCCTAAAACTAAATCAGCCACTCATAGTCTCCATAACATCATCAACACACAAATAATCCATTTTACAAAGATTATGAGAAAGAAAAACACAAAGAATTGAATAAAAGAAACTTCTTCTCTTCTTTGCCCAAATTTGAAATTTTGGATATTAGTGTGTCATTTTCCCCAATCTTGATGATAATCCTTGACTTCAATCCTTCCTCAAGGCTAAGAACTTGTGTTCTTCACTCAAGAAGGATCTTTCTATAGAAGGGTTTCATTCCCCCTAATTATGAAGGCTTAATTCTCTTTTAATAGTCCAGAAACCTAAGTTTAATAAAGGCCTGTATAATGACTCAGATTATAATTCCCACGATCGTGGGAATTGGCAACAAATAGTCTCCTCTTTTCTTCTCCTCTTTGATCTCTAGCCCAATCTCCAAGATGCTCCATCTTCCTTCCTACATAAAAATAGTCAATTCTTACCCTAAATCATCATCAAACATAAAAAAGCAACAATGGAAATCAAACTAAATGAAATCATTCAAAATGAATCCTAAACTATAACAATAATCAACAATTATGCAAGAAACACATGTCAATTACTTAGAAAAACATTGACTAATACACAACTATCACATCTTAATAAAAAAACATGACTTAAATGAGTAAATGGATTAACATTCATCACCAATGTTTGCCTTTACGTAAAAAGACTAAGTCCATGTTTATAAAAAGTAATAAAAATGTTTTCTGATAAAACCTACCAAACTTGTAAATAGCTTGAGTTTTCGTGAACATGTACTTAGGAGTAGTTACACAGTTGAATGACCAAAGAATTATTAATGTGTTTGCACAATTAAAAAGGGCGAGCAACTTGACATTTGTGTTTTGACTAATATGTATGTTTATTCCAAAGCCCCTTGGTGTAAATTTTGCATGTTAATGATTTGAAATGACTTGAATGATTGTGTTTTAAGTTAAATTTATTTCATGAAGTTGAAGTCATTATCTCATTACTGCATTGTGTGTTGTGTGATTTTGTGTGTTTGTTGTTTTGTTTGCTTAAGGACAAGCAAACGTTTAAGTATGAGGATGTTGATAAGTGTGAATTGTATTGTATTTTGGGGCTTAGTTTGATATGTATTTAATTATTAATTCAATTGTTTAGTATGTTTTTAGGTTAGAATTATGTCAGCTTATTAATTATTTGTTTTTTATGGTTAACAAGTCTTTGAGCTTAATTATTACGTTTTGGAGGTATCTTGATGTGTTTGTTAGTGTTTCAGGGTCAACATCAAAGAACGGAGAAGTTTCAAAGACAACAGGACCAAAACAACAGCCTACGATTGTGGCATAACAAGCGACGATAGTGACAGAAGCACCAGAGTTGGCCCACGATTGTGCCTATAGGGCTGGAAAAACCATAGGTTGCTCAGAACACAAAAGGTATTTAAAGAATAAGACAAAGGGGGAGAGGGAGCTTTTGCATCAACCACTTTTTGAGAACCCTAAAGAGAATTATCGAGAGATTGAGAAAGAGAAGAAGGAAGAGAGAAGTGGAGAAGAATCCGACTCGACGTACTTCCCAAATCAAGAGTTTTTTGACGTTGCTACCTCCCATCGTCTGTTTAATTCGTATTTCCTACTATTTTCAGTTTTAATATTGTATGAAATTGGAATAACAATTGATGATAGGATTTTTTAATGTTGATCATGTTCTAAACTCAACTTTTGGGGTTTTGTTTTTGATTTAATGAAATCTGATTGTTTATATGTTATTTGGATTTAATGTGATTTAATTTTTGATATGAATAATTCGATAATAAACTGAGAGGGTCAATCAAATGAAAATAACTAAATTAGGCTAACGAGAGCTAGATGATTTAATAAACAAGAATTAAATAAAATCAGCAAATTATGCAAAGAGAGATCTTGCATAGGTTTCTGATAGTTTATTAGACAACTTTAGATATAATTAAGGTTTTGGATAGGTTATTAATTGAGAAATTGCAACTTCCATAATCTGATTAGGGTTTATAAGTTAGGGTTATTAGAGAAGTGCTCTAAAGGAAATCACCTTTAACACTTATTGTACAAATCATTTTATGATTAATAAAGGCATTTTTATGATTTTGATGTTCATACGTTTATGGATTTGATGTTGATCTAAAGTGGATTTAATGAAGTCCTTGATACAAAACAAAGCATGGAGGAAATCATGATGAGATCATGATAATGAGATTCCTATCATGTGCAATTATGTTAGTATCTAAACTTGGGATAGTAATAGGACTAATGAGATGGGATATTATTAGTCTTATAACTATCCCAAATTTGGTATTAGTCCGAATAGACTAGTGCATATTGTACTCCTTGATTAGATCAAGCAGTAGACCTCGGAAACTGTAGTCATGAGTTGTTTAGAGTTAACATATGGATGCTTACTAAGGGTAATAAGTACATTAGATTGACCTACTATGATACAATCATATAGATATTCTATTCTGGTGTCAATGATAGTCTAATCATAGCAATGGTGCAAGTATCCTTTAACTTGAGGTGCTTAAGGATATCTCAAATACTAATCTTGTGTTTTGACTCCATTCATCAGTGCCTTTCAGGGGTTACTCATAGGGTGGTGATTGCGTACAAATTAAGGTATTTGGAGGTAATTGAGTAGCCAATAAAGGATTCACCACTCCTGATATAAGGAGATGATAAGAGACTCTTCAATGATACATAGAGTAATGAGATCCTCAGGACAAGATCTAATATCACTTGGATTAGATGTGACGTAGTCAATCTAGTGGGAGTTGACACTTGAACCATACTCTGAACCAAGTGGGGTATAGATAGTGAAAGGAAAATTTTCATACAACTTGAGGTATTTGGAGGTAATTGAGTAGCCAATAAAGGATTCACCGCTCTTGATATAAAGAGATGATAAGAGAGTCTTCAGTGATACGTAGAATAATGAGATCCTCAGGACAAGATCTAATATCACTTAGATTAGATGTAATGTATTAAGTTTAGTGAGAGTTAACACTTTGACCATACTCTGAGATAGTGAAAGGACACATTGCATGGCAACATTAGATATGGAAGGGTCGTAGTCAATCCACTGACTTTTCATTCAATTAGAGGTCGTGACGTGTTGCTCGATACCGTTCTTGATGGACAACATAATTGAGAACCTAATGGGTGACACATATTAGAGATTACAAGGATGATTAAAATGGTCTTGAATAGTGATTCAAGATATGAGAGAGGGTTTTGGGATTGTATCGCGATGTGATCGTGGTAGAAAACATTGCATGGAATGGATTAGAAACAAGTGTTGTTGTCTTTCATTAATGCATGCTATTTATGGTCATTAACTGCCCATAACTTCCATTAGTGCATGCTATTTATGGTAATTAACTACCCATAACTTCCATTGATGCATGCTTTTCATGACCATTAACTTCCCATAACTTTCCATTAGTAATGCAGCTTATGGAAGGCCAAATGGTGCAAAAAGTCTCTTAAGAGTTCTTATCTTTGGTAGTTCGAAGAAAGAATTCTAGCCATCTCCTAGTAAGGTTTCATCCTTCTATCTTTGTATGGAATTTCATTATAGGCATTTTGTGTTGATCATTGTGGTTTACAACAACCTAACATGGAGAAGATTAAAGAACGAAGGAGATCGTCAAAAAGGTATGTAAACATCTTACATTTCATGTTTTTGTTTTTCTATATCTATATGCATGAGCAGATCTAGTTTTTGAGGTTCCATTTTATTTCCTCTATGTATATTTGATATATATTATGTATGAGATGCATGATCGGAACCTAATAGTGGTATCAGAGCTATCTTGTGCCTCATTAGATGTAGAACACATGACATGTGAAAACTGTTTTCATAGTTGTGACAACTTAGGGTCCTGTAAGGCTTTGTTCCAATTTAATTATAGAAAAATGTTTTTCACCATTTTCTTTCACCAATCTATTCATAAGATGTACGTGAATGATTCAGTGTGATTAAAAGTAATTTTAATGTGATTAAAATATTTAATTTCGCCTTTACAAGAACATGCATGAAATCTGTCTTTCTGCTGGGCATGTGATGCCTATTGGCTAAACTGATGAGGTTCCACATGATTTTCATGGAATTTGAATCTGGAATCATTATATGAATATATTTTGAATGTGTTTATTCCTCTGTAATTTTTTTAGAATTATTAAAAGTTTTAATAATTTTATCAAACAATTTCCAGATCTGGACAGTTTTCCAGAAATTGTAGGATTTGTTTTGTTTGATGTTTTTGTATGTTTATATTTTGGTTCCTGAACCTTAAAATATTTTATTTGATAAAAATGCATTAATTTGATGTTTGATGCATGACTAAATGATCCTGCTCGAAATTTGATTTCCAGAAAATTTTAAAAGTCATATTTGTCCTTTTTGGTGTCGTATCAGTGTTTCGATGATCATGATAAATTTTAGTTGATTCCTAAATTATTTTGATCATCATAAAACAAACTAAAGATGGTTGGAGTGATGATTTGATGTTCTAGAAATTTTGGGAAATTATAGAAATTAATTTCTAATTAATTTTAGTAGAGTAATAGATTTTCTACTAAGACTAGAAAAATTGACAGTTATGACAAAATTTAAGTTGCTTAATTTTAGACATCAAATAATTATTTTAAGGTCAATTAATTATGAATTAATTTCTAGAATTAGGAATTCATGTTAATTAGATTAATATTAATTCCAATCGAAATAACATATATTAGTAATTTTAGCCAAGTTAGTAAAAGAAAGACAGTAAATCTAAGTGTTGGATTAGGCTTAGATCCACGTGTTGGATTGGGTTTCCATGTTAGGATCCATAAGATGTTATAACGAAAATGATGTGTTTACATATATGCATTAGAGAATGCATGGTTAGGAGAATGTGTGGGCTTGCATGATGGATGGTTATGGGCTTAGGCTCAATTTGATTGGGTAGTCCATATCATGCCATGTAATTATAGTAACTATATGTATATTTATGAGTTATATGTATAAGACCATCTAAGTTAGATGAGACCTTAGTCAAACCCCTCACTTAAAATATTAAAACTAACGCCTTCCTTTAATATGGAGAGAACCAGAGTCTTTTTAAAGTTAAGGTTATTGGGTAAACCCAAGCCTGCTCTACATGGATATGTTTGAACCATGGAAATAGGATTTCTAGATTAATAGGTTAGTTTTAACTAAAAGCGTTGGTTTGTTAGGTAAACCCAAGGTCAACGTGGATAGAGGTGAAGTTGGGTAGTGTACATTAGATGTATACATGTCAGGAGTTGATAGCCCAATGAGTGTGCACACATTAATAGTTAATAACACTAGATTCGATGGTTACATTGGAGATGCAATTGGTATGATCGATACCTACTGGTTGAACTAAGGTGGCATATTGGGCAAACTCAAAGTCATTCTTAGGGATATTAGATATTAACCCATTAGTAAAATTTCCCTATGAGTTCTCTTAGATTTATATTAAGGGTTATGAATTTGTGAAAATAGTGGGAACCATAATGCGTGTTATTAAAGTTCTTATGGGTATGCATTTAAATACTTTCTAATTTTTCTTTATTTTGATGATAGGTTGCTATTGCTCGAGTCAACACCATAAGTACTAGTGTGAATCTAAGATCATTGATGGAAGATAACAAGTTAACTAAACCAAACATCCTTGACTGGCTTAAGAACTTGAGAATAGTTTTCAAGTGTGAGAAGCTTGGTTATGTCTTAGAAGAACTACTTCCTAATCCCCCTACTACTGATGTTTCTAATGATGATCAGAGGGCATGTAGGAAGCATCTCAATAATAGTGAGATGGCTAGTTGTATTATGCTAGCGACTATGTCACCGGAGCTGTAAAAGCAGCACGAGGCTATAGATGCTCATACCATAGTCTACCATCTTAGAGAGCTCTTTGATGAACAATCAAGGTCTGAACGGTTCGAGACTTTGTGATTGCTCTTCCACTCTAAGATGGTTAAGGGGATATTTCCAGTGCATTATACACTAAAAATGAATGGCTACATCTAGCGGTGGGTTTTCTTTTGGATCACGAATTAAGTATTGACTTAATTATGACAGGTTTAATCAATAGTTTCTCACAATCTGTGCTTAAATTATTGGATTAACAATATATCTAGCACAATTATCGAGCTGGTCAACATGTTTAACGCAGTTGAGACATCTGTCCGCAAGCACAAGGCTGAGATGCTGGTGGACTCTTCTGGTTCGAAGAAAAAGAGCCAAAAGAAGAAGAAGTTCGGAGGGCCTAAGGGAAGAGTCAAGAAAGCAAAAAAAGACCACCTTGAAGGGAACTTACTTCCATTGTGGCAAGGACGGCCACTATAAGAGAAATTGCAAGGCCTATTTGGAGTCTTTGAAGAAGAAGAAGGCATCTAATGCCCCATCTACTTCAAGTATTTATGTCATTGATATTCATAATATTTCTGATAACAATATATGGGTATTAGATACCAGTTATGGCTCACACATTTGTACTGACATGAAGGGCCTCGAGAATAGTAGACAACTCAACAAGGGAGAGTCAGACCTGTGAGTGGGCATTGGAGCAAGAGTTATTGTATTAGCTGTAGGCACATATGTATTGATGCTCCCTAGTAGGCTTGTACTAGAATTGGACAATTTTTTTTAGTACCTACTTTGACTAAAAATGTAATGTCTGTTTCTATTCTTAATAAAGTTGGATTCCATTTAAATTTCAATTTATTTAAATGGAATGTTATATACTTTGGGTACATTGTGCAATGGTATATACATATTGGATATGTCTAATTCAGTTCTAAATATTAATAATAACAAAAGAATAAAATGAGATAATATGAAATCGTCTTACTTATGGAATTGTTGTCTTGGCCTTATAAGTAAGAGACACATGTCTAAACTACACAAGTGTGGTAGTTTAGGGTCATTTGATTATGAATCATATGAAAAATGCGAATCTTGTTTATAGGCAAGATAATTAAGTTACCCTTTAATGGAAAGTGTGAACAAACTAATGGACTTTTAGACCTAATACATACTAGTGTATATGGTTCGATATCCATACATGCAAAAGGTGGTTTCGTATACTTCATTACCTTTATAGATGATCATTCTCGATATAGGTGTGTGTATCTTATAAGATACAAGTTTAAAGCCTTTGAAAGATTCAAAGAATTCATAAATGAAGTTGAGAAACAACTTGGGAGAAGTATTAAATCACTTCGATCAGATTGAGGTGGTGAATACTTAAGCCAAAAGTTTTTGGATTATCTTAAGGATAATAGGATATTGTCTTAGTGGACTCCACCTTACACACCAAAACATAATAGTTTGGCTGAGAGAAGAAACCGAACCTTGTTAGACATGGTGAGGTCGATGATGGGTTTAGTGAATTTACCAAAATCCTTTTGAAGGTATGTACTTTAAACTTCTATTTATGTATTAAACAGAGTCCCATCTAAGGTAGTTTATGTTACTCTGTATGAAATATGGAATAACAATAAACCCTATCTTTCTCATATGAAAGTTTGGGGTTGTCCTACTTATATGAAGTGGATTCAGTCAGGTAAGCTTGAAGCTAAATCTGACAAGTGTTTGTTTGTAGGATATCCTAAGGAAACTAGAAGATATCAGTTCTACCATGTTTTAGAATAAAAGGTGTTTTTTATAAAAAATGCTTTCTTTTTAGAGAAAGAGTTTCTTCTAAGGGAAGATAGTGGGAGAAAAATTGAACTTGTGGAAGTTCAAGATGCTTAAATAGACACAAATCAACTACCTGGACCTGAGAATATTGTTCATCAAGATGAAACAATAGTTCAACCTTCTGACACACAAGAAGTTCGTAGGTTATGTAGGATACGTCATGTTCTTGAGAGATACAGATTTCTCATAAGTGAACTTAACGATGTATTGCTCATAGAAGATGATGAGCCTACTACTTATAAAGAGGTTCTAAAGAGTTCATAATCTGAAAAATGGCTTCAACTTATGAAATCTGAAATGGATTCCATGTAAGAAAACCAAGTATGGAATTTGGTTGACAACCTAAAGGTATAAAACCCATAGGCTGCTAATGGATTTTCAAGAAGAAAACTAACATGGAGGATAATGTAGTTACCCATAAAGCTAGGCTTAGAGCTAAAGGTTATGATCAAAGGCAAGGTGTTGACTATAATGAAATGTTTATCCCAATAGCTATGCTTAAATCCATTAGGATACTCCTAGCCATTGCCGCTCATTATGATTATGAGCTATGAAAAATAGATGTGAAGATGACTTTCCTTAATGGAAACCTAGCCGAGGATGTGTAGACAATCAAAGAGTTTGGTTTCTGACAAAATTCAGATGAGCTATGTGTGTATAAGAAGGTTAGTGGGAGTGCAATCATGTTCCTTGTACTATATGTAGATGACATATTGCTAATAGGAAATGATGTCTTAGCTTTGCAATTAGTAAAAATTTCGTTAGCTAAGAACTTCTCTATGAAAGACCTTGGAGAAGTAACTTATTTTTTGGGGATAAGGATCTATATAGATAGATCGAGGAGGTTGCTTGGTTTTTCTTAGTCTAGATACATAGACAAGATACTAAAGAGAATTAGCATGAAGTAGTCCAAGAGAGGTTATCTTCCCATGGTACATAGGATTACACTTTCTGAATCTATGTGTCCAAAGATACAAGATGAGAGGACTCGCGTGAGTCTGATTCCTTATGCTTCGACTATAGAATCAATAATGTATGTTATGTTATATACTAGACTCAATGTATCGTATACTCTAAGTGTTACAAGTAGATATCATTCGGACCTGGTGAGGGTCATTGGGTGGCTATCAAGAATATCCTTAAGTACTTGAGAAGAAATAAAGATGTATTCTTGGTATATGAAGAAGGTGATCTTGTGGTAAGTGGGTACATTGATGCCAACTTCTAATTTGATATGCATGACTCCAGATCCCATTTTGTATATGCATTCACACTGAATGATGTTGTAGTCAGATCCAAACAAGAGACGACTGCTGATTCCATGAGAGAGGTGGAATACATTGCAGCTTCAGAAGTGACAAAGGAAGCAGTTTAGATCAAGAAGTTCAAAAATGAAACTTGGTGTGGTTTCGAGCATCGCTGACCCAGTGAAGTTGTATTGTGACAAAAATGGGACTATAACGCAAGCGAAGGAATCGAGATCTCATCAGATGTCCAAACATATACTCAGGTGCTACCATTTGATTAGAGAGATCATTGGTAGAAAATATGTCAAGATAGAGAGAGTTCCCACCGATTAGAATGTAACTAATCTGCTTACTAAGCCTATTTCCCAAAAGAGTTTTGTGTCACATATACACACCCATGGTATTAGATATCAAGGAGATTGGCTTTAGAGCAAGTGGGAGTTTGTTAGAGAAGTGCTCTAAAGGCAATCACCTTTAGCACTTATCGCACAAATCATTTTATGATTAATAAAGGAATTTTTCATTATTTTGATGTTTATACATTTATGGATTGATGTTGATCTTAAGTTGATTTAATTAAGTCCTTGATACAAAACATAGCATGGAGGAAATCATAAAGAGATTATGATAATGAGATTCCTATAATGTGTAATTATGTTAGTATCTAAAGTTTCCCTAGTTATAGGATTAATGAGATGGGATATCATTAATCAGGATAGCCTAGCGCATATTGTACTCCTTTATTAGATTAAGAAGTATATCTCATAAGCTATAGGCATGAGTTGGTTAGAGTTAACATATGGATACTTACTAAGGATAGTAAGTACATTGGATTGACCTACTATGAGACAATCATAAGGATATTCTATTCTAGTGGCAATGATAGTCTAATCATAGCAATCGTGCAAGTATCCTTTGACTTGAGGTACTTAAGGATATCTCAGATACTGATCCTATATTTTGACTCCATTGATTAGTTCCTTTCAGGGGTTACTCACAGGATGGTGATTGGGTATAGTCTGAGGTATGCAGAGGTAATTGAGTAGCCAATAAAGGATTTATCACTCTTGATAGAAGGAGATGATACCCACAGCCTCTTGTTGGGGTCATTACTAGGGATTCTCTGGCCAGAGTAGATATGTGTTATGAAGAGAGTCTTCAATGATATATAAAGTAATGAGATCCTCAGGACAAGATCTAATATCACTTGGACTAAATGTGACATAGTCAGTCTAGTGGGAGTTGATACTTTGACCATACTCTGAACCAAGTGGGGTATAAATGGTGGAAGGACAAATTGCATAGCAATATTGTGTATGGAAGGGTTTATAGTCAAACCACTAACTTTCTGGTCAATTAGGGGTCATAACGTGTTGCTAGATACCGCTCTTGATTTACTTAAATTAATTTTTAATTCAAGTGACAATTATAATTGAGAACCTAATTGGTCAAACACATAGGAGATCTGAAGGATGAGTAAAATGGTATTGAATGGTGATTTAAGATATGAGAGAGTGTTTTGAGATTGTATCGTGATGTGATCGTCGTAGAAACAAGTGTTGTTGGCTTCCATTCGTATATGCTATTCATGGTCATTAACTTCCCATAACTTCCATTAATGCATGCTGTTCATGACCATTAACTTCCCATAACTTTTCATTAGTGATGGGGGTTGTGGAAGGCCAAATGGTGCAAAAATTGAGACGATTTTCGTGCATCTTGTGTAAGACACAAAAAATGAAAAAGATATGTTTTTTTCTTACATATACACTTTTTCTCTCTAACTCTCTCAGGAGTTCTTATCTTTGCTAGCACAAAGAAAGAATTCTAGCCATCTCCTAATAAAGTTTCATCCTTCTATATTTGTGTGGACTTTCACTAGAGATAGTCTATATTGATCATTGTGGTTTATAAAAACCTAACGTGGAGAAGATTAAAGAATGAAGGAGATCATTAAAAAGGCATGTAAACATCCTACATTTCATGTTTTTGTTTTTCTATATCTATATGCATGAGTAGATCTAATTTTTGAGGTTCTATTTTATTTCCACTGCGTATATTTAATATATATTATGTATGAGATGCATGGTCATAACCTAACAAGGGTTAATGGTTATAAGTTGAGAGAGAGTAATCAGCCCTAGGACTATTTAAAACTAATAATCCTGTAATTCATAATTGATCAGGCTAGCGGTAAAGATAGGTACAATTTCCTCTCTCAATTGGTAATTCCTTTAGGTCGATTCTTGAGTGTGTGTTGCAATTGCTAAATTATTAATATTTTCGTGATTGATTCTTAAATTGAATTCTTATTTTAGTTCTATTACATTTTGAATTTTTACGATTATTCTGGCCTTAGATTTTAGGATTAGATTATCCCTCTTCGTGGGATCAACACCTTAGGTACTATGTGAATAAATCGTGCACTTACGAATTATCGAGGTTAATTTTTAAAACTTACACGCATCAAAATAACCTGATAATCATAAAACCGTGCATCACTAAATACGCCACTTCTGAGATTTTGCATGATTGTGTTTCTGACAGGTCATACGAATTCTTCATCTTCTAGTGTTTTTTTGTCCCATCTATACTTTAATCAATCTCATTCTTGTTCCATAAAGACAGATGAGCTTAAACATCAAAAGGATGGCTCAAAGATTATGATTTAACTCATTTCAGTTCTTGTGTTTCCAACTTGTACCTAAAATCAAATGTGAACCAAAATGAGTATTTTAAGTATTTCATAATATTAATCGCTAAGTATTAAGGAATGACTATATAAATAATTAAGCACACATCAAGTTCCTCTACACCAAAAACTCCCTCAAAACTTGTCATTTTTGAGTGTCTGTGCGTCTGCCTGTTATAAGCCACATCCATGATAGTGGGCTATAGCCTAGGCTTCTATCATAATAGTGGAATATAGGCTACGACTATGGGCTAACTCTAATGCTTCATTCACGATCGTAGTCTATTGTGCCATGATCGTGGGCAGTTGTTTGGGTCTAAATGTCTCTGAAACTTCTCTGTTCTTCGATGTTGACCATTAAACACTAACAAACACATCAAGGTACCTCAAAAACATAATAATTAAAGCTTAAAGACTTATACTAACCCATAAAAACACTTAAACACAAATAATTAACAAATAAACACTATTCTAACCTAAACATATACTAAACGAATGAATTAACAATTAATTACATATCAAATTAAGCCCTAAAATATAATGTTATTCACACTTATCACATTTTCCTCCTTTAAAATCTTCCTTTATGTGCAATAAAGGCAAAAATTTTGTTTACATAAAGCATAAGCAAATTGAAAATCTAATAAAGGTATGACCTTGTAGTCAATAAAAGCATATACATATTGAAAATTGTAAAGATATGACCTTATAGCCAATAAAGGGTAATTATGATGTCAACTGGAAAAACCAAACTCCTATATGATACAAAAAGTCACAAGTCATTTATTTTGAAATTGACATTTTCTCTTATTTAGCCTAATAGTAAATACAAAATTCAGGAATTGTCTTTAAGTACTAAAAGACACTAGCCAATCAAATAAAAAAAGCATGTACCAAAATCATATAAAAACCTTATCCCCACTAAATGAGTAGTAGAAAGATTTTAAAAGGCAATAGAAAAGACAGTAAAATGCATATAACAAAAAAGTTTCAAACCCGTCTGCATCACAATTTCATCGATACATTATAAATGTAGAATTTCTACTAAAAAAACATTATCTCTTTTTAGACAATGATTCAAAAGGCAATAAAATGGCTCAACCTAAAAGCCTATGTAGATATCTTGTAGAACTTCCTTGAAAAATCGTAACACACAAGTCACTCTCGTATATCAACTCACTTAGAGGAATGAAATCGGTAGATCTTTCTATATATACAATTGCACATTACTACAAACTTGTGTTATATTAAAAATTATTGTGACAAGAACCAAGCATCTACTACTCGAGTTTTAAATGTTATTTGAAATTCTTTAAATGATATTAGAGGATTGCTCATAAGAAGTAGAGAAGATTTAATTGTGGATCTCTATATAAGAAGTGAGATTTTGTTACTTTTAGAATTTAAAGTTTAACCTATTGTGATGATTTAAGTGGAGTAAGCTAAAGAATTATAGTTACATAACCTAATTAATGTTGGACATAGAGCATAACTGACGCCAGTTTTATAATATTGTTAGAGTGTTGAGAACTAGAATTCTATTTATATGGCGCTAATCTTTTCCAGGATTTTATAGTGATGGATAAGTTTTAACATTTTATTGCATATCATAAAACTAATGATGCAGCCTACATTGCTAAATTTTTCTTTAAAGTGATTGCTATAATGTATGGAGTTCTGATCAATAGTTTTATTGTGTGTAAGTATTAGTTATTAACCCTCAATAATCCACAAGTGCACGGTTCATTAACGTAGTACTAAAGGTATCGATCCCATAAGGAGAGAATTAATCTAATCTTAAAATATAAGGTTAGAAATAATAATAGAAATTCAAATTACATAAAACTGATACAAGAACTTAATTCAATCAATCAAATTAAGAATCAAATACGAAATACCAATTACTAAGCAATTGCAACACACCTAAGAATCAACTAAAAATAATTAAAAATTGAGAGAAAGCGAATCTTAGCTATCCTTAATACTAACCTAACTGATTATGAATTATTGAATTGTTGGTTCTAGACTATCCTAGGGTTGATTACTCTCTCTCAAGTTATAACCATTAACCCTAAATCATAAACCCTAATTAGATTATGGAAGTTGCAGTTTTTTAATTCACAACTTATCCAAAACCCTAATTAACTCTAAAGTTTTCTAATAAACTATCAGAAACCTATGCAAGATCTCTCTTTGCACAATTTCTCGATCTGATTCAATTCTTATTCTATTAAATCACGTAACTCTCCTTAGTCCAATTTAATCGTTTTTCATTTGATTCACCCTCTCAGTTTATTATCAAATTATGCAATCGTATAATTAAACACAATAAATCCAATAAACACATAAACAATCAAATTCATTAATTCAAGAGTAAAATTTCAAAGGTAAGTTTAAAACATCCTTAACATTCTAGATCCTATCATCAACTATTCAATCTAATTCTATACAATAATAAAACTGAAATTAAATAGGAAATACAATCTAAATGGATGATGAGAGGCAGTGATGTCGAGAAAATCCTGATCTAGGAAGTACTTCGAGTCAGCTTCTTCTCCTCTTCTCTCTTCCTTCTTCTCTTCCTTTATCTCTCGATGATTTCTCTTTTGGGTTTCTCAAGGTGGCTAATGCAAAAGCTCTCTCTACCTCTTTTTTTGTTCTTTAAATATTCCCTTGCATTCTAAGCAGCTTTAGGGTTTTTCTGGGGTGCAAAAGGTCCTAAAATCCCTCAAAAGTTGACGTTCTTGAGTGTCTGCGAGTCTGCCAGACACAGACCACGACCGTGGCCCTATATGCTATGATCGTGGGCAATTTTCTGGGCTTCTATCACGATCATGGCATGCAGTCACAATCGTGGGCCAAGTCTGCTGCTTCTGTTACGATCCTGGCTTGACATGCGATGATTGTGGGCTATTGGTTCAACCCGAATGTCTCCGAAACTTCTCCGTTCTTCGATGTTGACCCTAAAATACTAGCAAACACATCAAGGTACATCAAAAACATAATATTTAAGCTCAAAGACTTGTACTAACCCATAAAACACTTAAAACAAAAATAATTAACAAACTAACACAATTATAAAAACACATACTAAATGATTGAATTAACAACTAAACACATATTAAAATATGCCCTAAACCACGATGAAATTTACACTTGTCAACATTCCTAGACTTAAACATTTTCTTATCCTCAAGCTAAAAAAATCAAACAAATAAAAAAACATAAAACACGCATATGCAATAATGAGACAATGGCTTCAACTTAGCGAAACAAATTTAACTATGAACACAATCCTTCAAGTCATTATAACTTATTAATAAGCGAAATCTACGTCTAAACACCTTGGACTAAATATACAAACTAATCAAAATGTTAATGTTGAGTCTATTAACCTCTATCACTTGCACACGTACATTGATAATCATTCAGTTAAAAAAAAGTAGCTATTCCTTAGTAGGTTTTCCTAAAAACTCAAGCTACTAACAAGTTTTGTAGGTTTTTATTTGAAAACATTATTTTTTTTGATTTTTTTAAGGACATGACGTAGTCTTTTTACGTGGAGGCAACCATTTGTGATAAATGTCGATCCGGTTACTTAACTAAGTCATGTTGTTATTAAGATGCTTGGTTGAAATGTCATTATAGCCTTTTTACACCAAGGCACACATTTGTGATGCGTGTCAATTTGGTTACTCAGCTACATCACATTCTCAACTAGTTACTAGCTCTATTCATAACCTAAAGGCCAGCGAAATAGTTATTTTAGTTAAAATTTATACAATTTTTTTCTTTTTTCTTTTTTCTTTTTTAACACAAAATTTTGCCTATCTTTTAGCCAATCATTCTCATGAAAATGTACTAATAATGCAACTTATTTGATTGGCCTAAAATTATAAATGAGTATGGAAAATTCCTAGGGTGAATGGACTAACATCGTATCCTAATTAACCAGTATATTTAGCCCTAAGTAACTTAGGTCACTAATTTCACAGGCTAATAAATCTTCACAACCTAAAAGACTATGTTTAAGGCTAAATATATCCCATTAAGTCCCAGCCATTGATGCATTCACACAATTCACATCATACAACCTAAACAAACTATCATACAATATGCAAAATTCACACTCAAGATAAAAACACACGACCCTCCCCACACTTGAACAACACATTATATTCAATGTGAGAAGAAGACAAACAAACACACTTGGAAGGAAATATCATTAAAAAATATAAAAAATAAAGACTAAATTTAAAATAAAAGGGTTACAGTGATGAAGGTGAGGTTTGAGACTAAATCTGCTTGATGCTAGAGATTATGTCTTATCTTAAAATTGCTTAAAGAGATTAAGAGAAATAGTAATCCCAGATCATTTCAATTCATTAAAATTTTATTTAAAATTCAAAACAAATCTAGAAAAACAAAAAAATTTAAATCTAACTAGTGAATGTGCTAATTTATGGTCTTTAACTTGACCTTTAATCATTGGAAGCTCAGCTAGGATTAATTATAAGTGGCTTGCTTCCACCCCTTCTTGTTCAACATCAATTTGTGGCCTGTGAGTAAGCTACAAATTGCAAAATGATTAGAATGACAATATTGATAAAGTTTTGCTTTTCACTAACAAACTGTCAATAAAATAGGGAATAACGAAACTCCCTAAATCTTCTATTCAATCGAGCAATTTTTTTGGTAAAAGGGTGAGCTACTTTTTTTTTCTTTAGTCATTCCCTTTTCTTTATCTTCTTTTCCTTCACGTAGAGAGACATTTATAGCTTATTCAAACTTAATGTCCGTTATCATCTATTCTTCTTCCTTTTTCTTTTTTAAAGATTTGAACACATCAATTCGCCTAAATGAGTCACCCTCCTTCGGATTCTTTAATACTTCATTCATGATGAATGTCACTTGGTCATTACTAATCTGAACGATAATTTTCTCTTTATAGACATGTAGCATGGTATATCAAGATCTGGCAGATAGTATGAGGGGTTTTCATTCTTTTCTTCATCCTTTTTCTTGACTTCTTAGTCTTCTACAAGGTGGGGTTTAGCTTGAATTTTCGCTAGTTCTTGTAGCTCTACCTCATTCCTAAGTGTGATAGCCTGACATGGCTTTATTAAATTTGTTTTCATGCTACGCATATAATTTTCCACACTTTGTTTACAAAATTCCTTGGAAAGCTGGCCCATTCAAACCTCTAGGTTGTGAATAGAAAAAGCATGATCTTCTACTACTTGCTCAAACATCTCTTCCATATCTGTGAGCTTATCCATGATTTTGTCTAACTTGGAATCCCTTGAACTTGATTCGTCTTGTTGAAATCCTAATAAGTCTTAATGTCCGATGGGAATCCTTTCATTATTAGACCAATAGAAATCTGGGTAGTTCTGTCACCCTGAAGTGTACGTGTTTAGATAAAGATGATGATTTTCTCAACTAAATTAGGGCTCATTGAAATACGCAAGAGTCGTTTGCTCCCTATAACATATATCCTCCATTATTATTCTTTCTTTCTCTTTTTGCTATTCAATTCTTGAGATTCCCCATTGTTTTCTGGTGATATCCAAGTATGGTGTTTCTTTCAAGAATGTGGCCATGATCGTGGGCCATTGTTTTGACCTGAATGTCTTCGAAACTTCTCCGTTCTTTGATGTTGACCCTAAAACACTAGTAAACACATTAAGGTACCTCAAAAACATAATATTTAAGCTCAAGGACTTGTACTAACTTATAAAATATTTAAAACATAAGTAATTAACAAACTAACACAATTCTAACCTAAACACATACTAAATGATTGAATTAACAGATAAACACATGCCAAATTATTCCCTAAAACATGATACAAGTTACACTTATCAAGTTCCTAAAAGCATAGTGTTAGATAAAGATGTTAAGCCTTTGAGCTACTTTTGGAAAAGTTTGTGGGGAAAATTATGGACTTAATTAATTATATTCATCTTGTCATCCATAAAATGATTATCAAACCAAAGTGGTTAATATGACTTTAGGGACGTTGTTGCGTGCAATTATGGGTAGGAATCTTAGGACATAGGAGATTCATTATCTTTTATTAAATTTTTTTACAATGACATTGTCTATAATGCTAGGAGGTTTACACCATTTGAGATTGCTTATGAAATTAAACCATTGTTTCCTATGGATTTTATGTCTATTCCTCTAGTTGAAAGGAGTAGCTTAGATAGTAAGAAGAAAGCTGAGCTAGTGAAGAATCTTTATGAGAAGGAAATGTTAAACATTGAGAAGGAGATTCGATAATACATTAACCAATACAACGAGGACAGGAAGGAAGTGATATTTAAACTTGAAGATTGAATTTGTGTATACTTGTAAAAAGAAAGGTTTTCAAGAAAGACAAAATATAAAATATATTCAAGAGGAGATGGATCGTTTCAAGTCTTGAAAAGAGTTAATAAAATGATTACAAGATCGACTTGCCATATGAATATAGTTTTCATTCTACCTTTAATGGGGTTGATTTATCACTTTTTGATTTTGTAGAGGAAGATGTCGATTTGTGGATGAATCCTTTAAGGAGAGAGAAAATGATGGGAATCAAGTATTTGTTATTTGAGTTCTGAAGGATACTAGAGATCCTTTAAAGCTTATTACAAGATCATTAACACTAAGTACAGCAAGGAAGACTAAAAAAGCTCTCAACGACAGTACTAGATCCCTATTAACCGAGTGAGTTTTTAATACTTCAAGAGGCTGATGTTAGACCTCTTGTGATGATCTAAGTAAATGAGTAAGCTAACGAGTCAAGGTTACAAGATTTAATTAGCACTAGACTCAGAGGATAATCGACGTTAATCTTACACTATTGTTGGAGTGTTGAGAAATGTAATGTAACTGAAACTAGATTTATGTCTATAACTAACCTTGGTCCTTTTTTGGATTTTGTGGATCAAAATTCTAAAAAAAACACTAGAGTTTAACATGCAACTAGTGCCAAACTCATCTTTGGTTTATGTAATTTTTATTTAGAGCAAAACTAGTGCCAATTGTTCTCCAAGATAAGCATAAGACTCATAGTATCATCAGATAGTTTTTTTTTTAATTTTTGAAATAGAATTTTGTATTTTAAGAGTTTATTTCCTTTTTAATTTACAATTTTATGGTTTTAGGTCTATAACAATCTTAGAGTTGCTTGTAACTCAAAATTTTATTTCTATTTAATTATTCAAAGTCGTTAAAGTATTTTTCTATCAACATTTAGAATGGACCTCCTCAAGGTTCTCTAAAAACATCAACCTTATCTATTTTACTACTGGCGATCAAAACCCTGGGATATTATTACTTTCAATAACATTTTTTATAGTGTAGCAATTTGTTGAGCAAGTTCTATATAATATATCTTCCCTTCACAAGCAGAGAATGTGGGGAGAGAAAGTTGAGAAACCTCCTCTTTGGAGAGGTTAGAAAATACAATAGTTGGCTTTTTCTATGATTAACGACCAGCTTTCCCACTGATAGACCAATGGGCAAACAAACACTGGAAAACTATAAGACTTACAATTGTGCTTCTTTCAGGGGACAACTCAATATCTTCACTTTCTCCTTCATTGTAGTTATGCATAAAATTCTTGAAGAAGGTCCTTGGAACTATGGCAACAAACCAATATTTCTTCAACTATGGTATTCAAGTGTGAAGCTAGAGGCTATCAAGATTCAACGCTTACCTCTGTGGATAAATTTTCATAACATTCCCCTCAAGTATTGGACTAACCAAGGATTAAGATCTTTAGCAAGCTACATCGACAAGCCATTATGCATAGATGAACCTATAGCTACAAAGAAGTGGATTGGATATGCAAGATTTTATGTAAGCACTAACCCTTCAAACGAGCTTCTCAACGAGATCCCTATCATACGCCTAGGTGATGATAACCAACTATGGGATGATAGCATTGCTATCTCTTACCACTGGACACCCCCCAAAATGTAGGACAAAATATGGAAGGCCATAGGGAAATTTTTTAAAACTAGAACCTACCCGGAGCTAATAGGTCTTGAAGAATAAACTCCTTGTACTGAACTCAAGGTTCCTAAGGATTCAGCTGCTATGGGAGCAATAAATCTGGAAGTATCACCTAATCAAATATCACCTACAACTCACGTGTGTGAAGAAGCTTTCACCATACTTGCTATGGAAGCCCCTTCCACAGTCCCAACCTAAAAATCCTCTATGGGTGATGAACCAATACACAAACCACAAATACACAAGTCTTAGACTGATACTCCTAGCCTTGAACCAGAAGAGCTTATGCATCCCCACTCTCCTGTAGTTGAATCTAACCAAATAGTTGTTGTACCCTAAAGCATAGCACTGGAGGAAAAAATGGAAAAACAAGAAGTCATGTTGGACATAGCTACAAATGACATCTTCCACCCTGTAACTGGAAGGAAATCCCAACGGAGCAAGGGTAAACTCTCCAAAACTACTTCTTTATAATATGTCTATTTTAACTTGGAATGCTAGAGGAATATATTTTCCCTCAAAGATTGCAGCCTAACGAGCTTTTGTCATAAGAGAAAGACCTTTTATAGTTGCTCTTCTTGAAACAAAAATTCGAGTGGAGAACTTTGACAAACTAAACATTTTGGGGCCCCATTGGAAAATACTCACAAATCACTCCTACCACGCCTTCGAAAGAATCATTATATGCTATAGATTTGTAGAAATCCAACTGGATATCCTAGAACCAACGAATAAGCCATGCATCTGAAAGCCACCTTCTTGAAGGAACATGTTAATACCAATATCTCTTTCATCTATGTTAGTAATTTTGGGTTTCAGTGAAAAGTTTTATGAAATAATCTAAAACAAATCAGCAATTCTATCACTAAGCCTTGGCTAATTAATGGAGATTTTAACTCTACACTATATACATTGAAAGCTCAAAGCCACTCAAGCCTCAGGAATTTTACACCATATTTAAAAGATTATGCATAGAACATTGGGTGACAGACCTAAAAAAAGTGGGAGATTTTTACACTTGGTCAAACAAACAAAGTTCAAATTGGTTCATCAATAAGAAGCTCAGATGAGCTCTAGTAAATGCCCTCTGGCTGCACCATTTTCCTCATAATATAACTACCTTTAAAGATCCACTATTTTTAGACCACACCCCAATTACTGTAGAGCATCTGTTCCAGCAATGTACACAACATCAGCTATTCAAGATCAATAACTTCCTTGTTCATGTACTAGGTTTCCATGAAGCTTGTAGAAAAGGGGCAGAATCTTTAGTTATAGGGACAAGACAATTTTCTTGTATGGAAAAATAATCAAAACTGAGCTCAAAGTGCTAAACAGCAAGAAGGGGCCTATAGCCTCAGCTATCACCTCTAAAAATTTGAGCTTGAAAATATATAAAGCAAGCTAGCCACTCAACCTCCTGATCAAACTCTACTAGATAAGTAAAAAACTTTCTAAATACCTGTAGGTAGTACAAAACCATTACTCAAAGAGATCAAGTTGGTTGGCTCAAGGATGGGGAAAAATGCTCTAACTTCTTCTTCAACACAATCCTAGCTAACAAAATCATAACAAGATACACTCAATCACCTCTAGAAATGGGAATCTTTTACAAAGAGCCTCGGGCATTCATTAAGAAGCTGTTAAATATTTCACGTCCCTACTTGGCATAACTAGCACATCCTTTATATCTTTGGCATATTTGAACAAGCTAAACTTGCCCCAAATAACCCCTCTGGATTTTACAAACCTAATTAAAACTGATGAGGATGATTAGATTAAAAAGATGGTTTTTGGTATTAACTCCAAGAAAGCCCTAAGGCTAGATGGCCTAAACAACTTTTTCTTTTAGAATTTTTAGAACACGATTGACAACTTTGTCAAAAATGTAGTCCATGAATTTTTCACCAATGGTGTTCTACCTAAGGAAATCAACCGCACCTTCTTTAGTATGAATTCTTCACCAATGGTGTTATACTCAAGGAAATCAACCGCACCTTTTTGTGTTTGATTTCGAAGGCCCCAACCTTTCAACCTTTCGAGATTATAGACCAATCTCTTGCACTAACTTCCTATACAAAATTATCTCCAATATACTAGCCAACAGGTTGAATACAACCATTGCTCCTTTGATAAACGAAAACCAAGTTACTTTTTTGATGGATAGACACATTGCGGATAGTGTTGCTCTTATACAAGAACTATTAAAGGGATAATCTAGAGAAAATTTGCCTCTTGACTACACCATGAAGATAGATTTTCACAACGCTTTCAACAGTATAAGCTAGGATTTCTTATGGCACATCCTCACAGCTTATGGCTTTCCAATCAAGTTCATCATGTCGATTCAAGAGTGCATCTCATCTGTATCCCTATTGGGGTTGATCAATGGCAATCCCACTAAATACTTTAAATCATATTGCATACTTAGATAGGGGGATTACCTATCCCCCTATTTGTTTATACTATGCATGGAGATACTTAACGCCATTATCAAACATGAAGTGAAAAACAACCTAAATTTCAATTATCATATCAAATGCAAAAAGATAGAACTTAGTAATATCAGTTTTGTAGACAATTTGCTTTTATTTTAAAGGGAAAACATGGCTTCCATTCTCACATGTAAAAAGGCTCTTGAAAATTTTAAACAATATTTAGGGCTAGAGATCAATAAAGTCATTTCATCCTCTCCAAAACCACTAGCAACTTGGAACTTCAATTCACTGCTACAATGGGAATGGAAAATAGATGTCCTCCTATCTCATACCTTGGTCTACCATTCTCTAGAAAGTTTCTTAATTACCTAGATTGTCTCCCTCTGATAGAAAAAAAATCAAAAGACAAGTTCAATCATAGGTGAATAAATCTTTATCCTATCCAGGTAGAGTGCAACCCATTTAATATGTTCTCAATTCCATATTATATATTAGAGCTCCCATATATTTCTCTCACAAAGCATCATCAAATTAATTGAAAGAATCCTGAAGAACTTCTTATGGAGTCATCTAAATGGAAACTCAGGATCTTAAATGTCAAATGATCTGATTTATGTTTACTGAAGGAAAAAGGGGATCTCAATATAGGCTCTATTAAAACTACCAATCACACATTACTAATCAAGAGTTTCCGGTTGATTCTGATGGAAAAAAATCTCTTTAGCTCAAATGGTTGTACTTCTATTTCCTTAAAGGTAAAAATATCTGGTTCATCAAGAAAAATCCCTTAAATTCTCGCTTCCTTAATCAGCTCCTACAACTACGAGATATAGTCAAGCAAGAGACAACGTGCAAAATTGGTAACGAAGAACTAATAACCTTTTGCTATGATAATTGGTTAGGCCAGGGACAGCTGATCAACTCTATATAACAACTAGGAACCCAAATACTCCCTCTACACACCAAGTTGAAACATCTCCAACCTGGCAACCCCCTAACCTGGACCAACCTGATATGGTCTCTAAAAGACAAACTATTCCACAACATCATAAACAAGGATATTAAAAAATTGTTACAGGGTAGAAGCTCTAGAGTAGTCTAATTATTTGGTGTAAGGCTTTAACCTCACGACTTTCCTTCATCCTCTGGTTAGCGGTGAAAAACAAACTAAGCACCATTGATTGCTTATCCTTCTTACAGCTTAATAAAACCTGTCCAATGTGCGTGACACATGAAGAAGGAACCATCTCTTCTTTAAATGCTCTTTCAACAAGGATATATAGAACTATATCACCACAAACTGTCTATGGCGCAATTGTAGTGAATAACTTCCCGAAATCCTTTTACGACTAGTAACTCAAAATGTGTATATGGGAGCGGATCAATCAATCCACTACATTGTTCTAGCCCTTTTCATCTATTGCTTATGGTGTGAAAGAAATCTCAGATGATTCATCAACACAAGTTCTTCCAAAGAAACATTGAAATCCATAATCCTCCATAAAGTCAGGGAGCATATTCTACTGCAAAACCTAACTTGCAATGTTAGCTTAAATACACTAGCATCTCTACATCTCTAACGACTGAGATATCCCCATCTTTAATACTCTAACTTTTTGTTCTTAACATCTACCTTGTATTCCAAGGTTGTCAAGGGTACTCCCTTACAGTTTTATCCTTTTTTTGTAAAACTCTTACCTCTTATTTATTAATTTCATTCCTTTTTTCAAAAACAATTATATAAATCTTATATTGTAATATAAGAGGTTATCATTCCCATGAGGATTATATAAGAGTTAACAATTTGAACCTAACTTTGTATAAGGTATTCAGAAATTGATTTGCATTAAATTTAAATAAAATTTTAAAAACTAATGAAACAAAGCAAATAAGCAAATAAATAATAAACTACAAATAAAATTAAGGTTTTTGATGAAGATGGAATACTTAGGACTTATTATTTTTTGTTTCTTTTAATCTTATTGATTCAATTACATGTTTGATCCTAGATTTCCTAAGGTATTGGTTACTTACTCTTAAGATCTAATTAATTAATCGCAATTGAATTCTAAATTTCCAGATTATCAACCACTTGATTAATAAAACTATCCCTAACATCTTCAACTAGATCTTAAGTTATTTGATAAATAATCAATTTCACAACTAAATATCTCTTTCATTGATTATTAATTTGGTAATTGTGTTCTATTAAATTTCCAACTATTATTGTACATCCTAACATTGATTACTTTTGACTCACTCTCTTGATTTGTTGTCATGTTTATGCATGGACAATTATCACAAACATCCAAAACTATATTGAATTCAACAATAAATAAAGTCACAAAATAATTCCTAATATGATTTTAGAACCCCATAAACATGTTTAACATCTTAGAATTCTAGTTACACACCAAAAATAATTAAAGAAACAAGGGAAAAGCAATAAAAACTCTATTTGCACCTTGATTTGGAATGCTAGAATTTTTAGAGGCTCTTCTTGATCTCGCCACATTTGATCCAATTTTTAATGTTGAATGTTATGTTTTCTTTGTGTTTTTCTTGTTCATAAATAGTTCTTGAGGCTTCTAGGGTTTCCGCATTTAATTTGATTCAAAAAATATCCTTAAAACGTCAAAAGATTAAAAAAAACTCACGAATTGGAAAAGCTAAAATTTGTTGGAATAGCCCTTTGTCACAATCATGCTCAATTATGCACAATTGTGTCACCATCAAACTTCCTCCATCTTGTTAATTCTTCAATTTCCTAATTTCCAACACTCACAAACACATCAAACACCTCTTGAAACATAAAATTAAGATCCAATTCTTGTTGTAAACCAAACAAACATTTAGAATACATGCAAACATTAACCATAGCATAATTCTAAGCCTATACACATGATAATAATCTAAGAAATACTTAAAAAATACACTTAAACGTTTAGGAAAACATAGTATAATTTATACCTATCAACATCCCCAGACCTATACGTTTGCTTTTCCTCAAGTAAAACTAAAAGTACAAATAAACAAATCACATAAAAACATAATCCTTGGAGTAACTGGTAAGTTACTACTTTTTGACTAGAAGGTCATATATTCAAGTCATAAAAATAGCCTGTTTGTAAAATACAAAGGAAAGGCTTCATATAATTGATGACCCTCCCCTGATCCTTGCAAAGTGGGGGTTTTGTGCACTGGGGCTGTCCCTTTTTTACATTATCACATAATCATAAATAATATAATAATAGTACATTGGCATCAAATCTTATGCAGTGAAATTTGACCTCAAACACCAATCACTCAAAATGTGGTAACATATTAACTTATTCCTTTCATGTTTAAGTACTTTGGATTTAATATATATATCAATCAAAATAGTAACACCTCATACACCTATAACACTTATAAGGTTGCACTTATTATTATTGATCAATCAAAAAGGCAAACTATCATTAAGTAACCTTTCATGAAAATTTTTGATATTTACAAAAGATCATTAGGTCTCATTTATTGTAACACCATTTTTTGGACATTCTTGAATGATAACCTAGGATGTTGATGTGAAGGCAAACATCTTGTCATGAATGTCCCTTAGTTACTCAATTAAATCATGTTTTTTTATTTAGCTTGGTTGGAGCATCATTATAGCTTTTTGACACGAAGATAAACATTTTATCATGAATGCCTCCAGTTACTCAGCTATATTACAACTCTCAATTGGCTACCAAATCTATTCTTAACCTAATTTCCTTAAAAAGAGCCAGTGAAATAGTTATTTTATTTAATATATTCTTTCTTTTTTTAATTTCTTAACCTACCTCATTTCTTCTTAGTCAATGATTGTCATGAAAGGGAACTAATAATGTTAACCAATTTAATTGACTTATAATTATAAATGTATACTAACAAAAGTCATAAAATGAAAAAATAGGTGCCATATCCTAATTAACATATATATTCATCCCAAAGACACTTAAAACACAAAATTTATAAGTTATTATGCCTTTACAATTTAAATGATCATATTCAAAGATAAAATAATTCAAGTCAATTTTTTCCATTGAAACATTCACACAATGCAACTAAATGTTCACAAAATGCCAACCTACACATATGATATGCAATTGCAGCAGTGCAAAAAATTTCTGGAGCAAGTTTTATATCTAGTAATAAAACTCTCGTATCTTATACTATAAGAGGTTATCATTCTCACGAGGATTATGCAAGAGTTAACAATTTGAACCTAACTTTGTCTTAGGTAGTTAAAATTTGGTTTAAATTAAATTTAAATAACAAAAATTAAAGAAAATAAGCAAATAAGCAAATAAACAATGAGTTGCCAATAAAATTTAGGGTTTTGATCAAGATGGAATACTTAGGAATTATTTTTCCTTATTCTGTTTCCTTTAATCTTATTGATTCAATTACTTGTTTGATCATATATTTCCTAAGGTATTTATTACTCTCCCTCAAGATCTAATCAATTAACCCTAGTTGAATTCTAAATTTCCAGATTTGCAACCACTCGATTCAACAGAACTATCCCTAGCGTCTTCAATTAAATTTTAAATTGTCTAATAGATAATCAATTTCACAACCAAGATCTCTCTTTGATTTATCTTTAATTTGATAATTGTGTGTCTATTAAATTGCCAACTCTCATTGTACAACCTAACATTAATTACTTTTGACTCACTCTTTCGATTTGTTGTTAAGTTTATGCATTACCAATTATCACAAACATCTAGAAATATATTGAATTCAACAATAAATAAAGTCACAAAATAATTCCTAATGTGAGTTTATAACTCCATAAACATGTTTAACATCTTAGAATTCCAATTACACATCAATAATAATGAAAGAAACAAGGGAAAATGAATAAAAACTCTATTTTCTCCTTGATCTGGAATGCTGGAATTTTTAGATGCTCTTCTTAATCTCACTATATTTGATACCCTTTTTAATGTTGATTGCTACATTTCTTTTATGTTTTCTTGTTCTTAAATAGTTCTTGATCCGTCTTGGTTTTGTTCTAGGATTTTCCACTTAATTTGGTTCAAAAAGTAGCCCTAAAGCATCAAAAGATCAAAAGAACTCACAAGCTAGAAAAGTTGAAATCTACTGGAATTGCTCTATATTATGACCGTGCTTAATTGTGCACAATCATGTCACATTCAAACTTCCTCCATCTTATTCATTCTTTAACTTCTTGACTTCCAAACACTCACAAACTGTAATACCCCATTACCCTAGGGTACGTACCGGGACGCCCGTAGGTCATTCCGACACATAACCTAAGATAAAGGAGCGCTACGTGCAATCACTACAGTACTCCACATGGCATCA
>JANZXR010000172.1:35209339-35229015 GCA_027575705.1 Erythroxylum echinodendron | reverse complement strand
CCTTGAAGTCCATCACACATGCCCTGAGCATCCCCTCAAGTGTCTGAATGGTCCTCTCCGATTGACCATCTGTCTGAAGATGGAAAGCCGTACTAAAATTCAAGTTAGTTCCCACAGCCTCTTGTAAGCTTCCCTAAAATCTCTACGTAAATCGAGGATCCCTATCAGAAACTATGGAATCTGGAATCCCATGTAATCTTACTATCTCAGCAATATACTTCTTTGCTAGCACATGCAGAGAATCAGTCTGTTTAATTTCCAGAAAATGGACTGACTTCGTCAATTAATCAACAATGACCCATATGGCATCATGCTTCCTACTAGTCCTAGGCAAATCTATCAAAAAGTCCATAGTCACCCTTTGCCACTTCCACTCTGGAATAGATAATGGCCTTAACTTGCCTGAAGGTGCCTGGTGTTCGATCTTGACTTGCTGACACACTAGACACTTACTCATTTATTCTGCTGCATCTTTCTTCATGCCTTTCCACTAGAAATGTTCCTTCAGATCTCTGTATATCCTGGTGCTACCTGGGTGCATAGCATAAGGGGCATTATGTGCCTCATCCAATATCTCATCCTTCACTTCCTTGACATTTGGGATACAAAGTCTGTTTCTCACTACCATGAGTCCATCCTGCCTCACTACTATCTCAGATTTCTTGCCATTCTTAATTTCTTCCCAAAGCTTGCTTAATTCTTCATCGTACATCTGCAACTCCCTAACCTTCTCCCTGAGTATCGGCCTTACTTTGAAATTAGCGATAATACAATTTGGTTCCTCCTGTTTCAGGCTCATATTAAGCTTAGCCATCTCTTCCAATAGGGGCAGATAAACTATCTGAACATGAGCCATTGAGGACTTCCTACTCAAAGCATCTACTACTACATTTTCCTTTCCTGGATGATACTCAATCAACAAATCATAGTCCTTAAGCAGCTCAATCCACCTTCTCTATCTCAAATTCAGTTCCTTTTGACTCAACAATGCATTAATGAAGAGAGTCTTCAATGATACATATAGTAATGAGATCGTCACGACAAGATCTAATATCACTTAGACTAGATGTGACGTAGTCAGTCTAGTAGGAGTTGACACTTTGACCGTACTTTGAACCAAGTGGAGTATAGATGGTGAAAGGACAAATTGCATGGTAACATTGCATACGAAAGGGTTCATAGTCAAAAAACTAACTTTTTGGTTAATTGGGGGTTATGATATGTTGATAGATGCCGCTCTTAACTTACTTAAATTAAGTGTTAATTCAAGTGACCAACATAACCGGAAACCTAATGAGTCATACATATAAGAGATTCGAAGGATGAGTAAAATGGTCTTGAATGGTGATTCAATATATGAGAGAGTGTTTCGTGATTAGATCATATTGTGATCATGGTAGAAAACATTGCATGGATTGGATTAGAAACAAGTGTTGTTGGCTTCCATTAATGCATGCTTTTCATGGTCATTAACTTCCTATAACTTCCATTAATGCATGTTATACATGAACATTAACTTCCCATAACTTTCTATTAGTGATGTGGGTTATGGGAAAGCAAAATGGTACTGACAATTATGATGATTTTTGTGTAAGACATAAATGAAAAAGAAAGGTTCTTTTTCTAACATACACACTTTCTCTCTAAGTCTCTCTAGAGCTCTTGTCTTTGCTAAAACAAAGAAAGAATTCTAGCCATCTCCTAGAAAGGTTTCATCCTTCTATCTTTATACGGACTTTCCTTAGAGACGGTTTGCATTAATCATTGTGGTTTACAACAACCTAATGCGGAGAATATTAAAGATCCAAGGAGATCATCAGAAAGGAATGTAAATACCATAACCGAAAACCTAATGGGTCACAAACATAGGAGATCTGAAGGATGAGTAAAATGGTCTTGAATGCTGGTTCAAGATATGAGAGAGTGTTTTGTGATTAGATTGTGATGTGATTGTGTAGAAAACGTTGCATGGAATGGATTAGAAACAAGTGTTGTTGGCTTCCATTAATGCATGTTATTTATGGTCATCAACTTCCCATAACTTCCATTAATGCATGCTATTCATGACCATTAACTTCCCATAACTTTCCAATAATGATGGGAATCATGGAGGACAAATGGTGCAAACAATTGAGATGATTTTTTTGTACCTTGTGTAAGACACAAATGAAAAAGAAAGGTTCTTTCTTTACACACACTTTTTCTCTCTAACTCTCTCAAGAGTTCTTGTCTTTGCTAGCACAAAGAAATAATTTTAGCCATCTCTTAGTGAGGTTTCATCCTTCTATTTTCATGTGGACTTTTATTAGAGACGGTTTGCATTGATCGTTGTGGTTTACGATAACCCAATGGTATGTAATCATCTTGCATTTCATGTTTTTGTTTTTCTATATCTATTTGCATGAGTAGATCTGGTTTTTGAGGTTCCGTTTTATTTCCTCTATGTATATTTGATATATGTTATGTATGAGATGCATGATTGGAACCTAATAGTGGTATCAGAGTCATCTTGTGCCTTGTTAGATATAGAATACATGACATGTGAAAACTATTTTCATGGTTGAGACAGCTTAGGATCCTATAATTTTTGTTCGAAGTTAATTATAGGAAAAAAATTCACAATTTTATTTCATCAATCTGTTCATAAGATGTAGGTGAATGATTTAGTGTGACTGAAAGTATTTTTAATGTGATTAAAATACTTAATTTCAACTTTACAAGAACATGTATGAAATAAGTCTTTTTGCTAGGCATGTGATGTCTATTGGCCAAACAGATAAGGTTACACATGATTTGTGGAATTTGATTCTGGAAAAATTATGTGAATATATTTGGGATGTGTTTATACCTTTCAAATTTTTTAGAATTATTAAAAATGTTTTAATTTGGATAGTTTTTCGAAAATTGTAGGATCTATTTTGTTTGATGTTTTTGTATGTTTACAATTCGATTCCAGAATCTTTAAAATTTTTTTATGTTATGGAATGTGTTAATATGATGTTTGATGCATGCCTAAATGATTTTTCTGAAATTTTGATTCCCAGAAAAGATTAGAAGTCATATTTGTCATTTTTGGTGTCTTATCGATGTTTCGGTGATCGTGATAATTTTTGGGTGATTCCTAAATTATTTTGATCATCATGAAATGACCTAAAGATACTTGAAATGATGATTTGATGTTTTGGAAATTTTGGAAAATTACAGAAATTAATTTTAATTAATTTAGTAGAGTAATAAATTTTGTAGTAAGATTAGAAAAATTGTCATGTATGACAAAATTGAAGTTGTTTAATTTTGGACATCAAATAATATTTTAAGGTAAATTAATTTCTGGAATTAGGAATTCATGTTAATTATATTAATATTAATTACAACCAAAATAACTTACAATAGTAATTTTAGTCAAGTCAGTAAAAGGAAGATAATAAATCTAACTGTTGGATTGGGCTTATATCCAAGTGTTAAATTGGGTTTCCGTGTTAGGATCCATAAGATGCTATAACCAAAATGATATGTTTACATATATGCATTAGAGTATGCATGGTTAGGAGAATGTGTGGGCTTGCTTGACGGATGGTTATAAGCTAAGGCCTAATTTGATTTGGTAGTCCACATATATATATATAAGCATAAGACCATCTAAGTTATATAAGACCTTAGTCAAACCCCTCACTCAGAATATTAAAATCAACGCCTTCCTTTAATGTGGCAAGAATCAGAGTCCTTTTAAAGTCAGGGTTATTGGGCAAACCCAAGCCTACTATACACGGATATGTTCAAACCATGGAAATAGGATTTCTAGATTAATGAGTCTATTTTTACTAGAAGCGTTGGTTTGTTAGGCAAACCCAATATCAACATAGATAGAGGTGAAGTTAGGTAGTGTACATTAGATGTACATATGTCAAGAGTTGATAGCCCAATGAGTGTGCACACATCAACAGTTGATAGCACTAGATTTGATACCTACCAGTTGAACTAAGGTGGCTTGTTCGGCAAACCAAAGGTCATTCTTAGGGATATTTGATATTGACCCATTAAGAGAATTTCTCTACGAGTTCTCTCGGATTTATATTGAGGGTTGTGAATTTTTCAAAATAATGGGAGCTATAATGCGTGTTATCAAAGTCCTTATAGACATGCATTTAAGTACATTCTAATTTTTCTCTATTAGATGATGGGTTGCTATTGCCCGAGTCAACATCATGAGTACTAGTTGAATCTAAGATAATTGATGGAAGATAACAAGTTGACTGGACTAAACTTCCTTAACTGGCTCATGAACTTGAGAATAGTTCTCAAGTACGAGAAGCTTGGTTATGTCTTGCAAGAACCACCTCTCGATCCCCCTACTACTGATGCTTATGATGATAGCGAGATGGCTAGTTGTATTACGCTATCCACTATATCACCGGAGCTACAAAAGCGGCATGAGGCTATAGATGCTCATACCATAGTCTATCATCTTAGGGAGGCCATTGATGAGTAAGCAAGGTCCAAAAGGTTCGAGACTTCGAGATTCTCTTATGCTCAAATATGGTTAAGGGGAAATTTCCAGTTTAGTACGCACTGAAGATGAATGGCTACATCGAGCAGTTGGCCTCCTTGGGTTTTATTTTGGATCATGAATTAAGTATTAAATTAATTTTGACAATTTAACTGATAGTTACTCACAATTTATGCTTAATTATCAGATGAACAATATATCTAGCACAAGGTAGTGGAGCCATCTGTCCACAAGGACAAGATTGTAATGTTGGTGGACTCTTTTGGTTTGAAAAAAAGAGACAAAAGAAGAAGAAGTCTGCATGGTGTAAGGGAGGTGTTAAGAAAGCAAAGAAGACTACCTCAAAGGGAACTTGCTTCCACTGTGGCAAGGATTGCCGTTTGAAGAGAAACTGCAAGGCCTATTTGGAGTCTTTGAAGCAGAAGAAGGCATATAATGCCCCATCTACTTCAGGTATTTATGTTATTGATATTCATATTGTTTATGATAATAACATATGGGTATTAGATACCAGTTATGGATTACACATTTGTACTGACATAAAGGGCCTCAGGAACAGTAGACGACTCAATAAGGGAGAGTCAGACCTCTAAGTGTTCAATGAAGCAAGAGTTGCTGCATTAGCTGTAGGCACATATGTATTGCTGCTTCCTAGTAGGCTTATACTGTAATTGGACAATTGTTTTTATGTACCAGCTTTGACTAAAATTGTAATGTCTATTTCTAGTCTTAATAAAGTTGGATTCCATTTAAATTTTAATAACAATGGTTGTTCAATTTATTTGAATGGAATGTTATATGTTTTAGGTACATTGTGCAATAGTATATACATATTGGATATCTCTAATCCGGCACTAAATATCAATAATAACAAAAGAACAAAATGAGATAATGTGAAATCATCTTACTTATGGCATTATCGTCTTGGCCATATAAGTGAGGGATGCATGTCTAAACTATACAAGTGTGGTAGTTTAAGGTCATTTGATTATGAATCTTATAACACATGCGAATCTTGCTGATTAGACAAAATGACTAAGTTATCCTTTAAGGGAAAGGATGAACAAACTAGTGGACTTTTAGACCTAATACATACTGATGTATACAGTCCGATTTCCATATATTCCAAGGGTGGTTTCATATACTTCATTACATTTATCGATGATTATTCTCAATATGGGTATCTATACAAGTCTGAAGCCTTTGAAAGGTTCAAAGAATTTAAAAATGAAGTTGAGAAATAACTTGCAAAAAGTATTAAATCACTTCGATCAGATTGAGGTGGTGAATACTTAAGCCAAAAGTTTTTGGATTATCTTAGGGATAATGGAATATTGTCCCATTGGACTCCACCTTGCACACTACGACACAATGGTGTGGCTAAGAGGAGAAACTGAACCTTGTTAGACATGGTGAGGTCTATAATGGGTTTACCGAATTTACCAAAATCCTTTTGGGGGTATGCACTTGAAACTTTTGTTTATGTATTAAACAGAGTCCCATCTAAGTCAGTTGATGTTACTCCATACGAGATATGAACTAACAATAAACTCTTTCTCTTATGAAAGTTTGGGGTTGTCCTGCTTATGTGAAGCAAATTCAGTCAAATAAGCTTAAAGCTAAATCTAACAAGTGTTTGTTTGTACGATATCCCAAGGAAACTATAGGATATCAGTTCTACCATGTTTCAGAATAAAAGGTGTTTGTTTCAAAACATGCTATCTTTTTAGAGAAAGAATTTCTTCCAAAAGAAGATGGTTGGAGCAAAATTGAAATTGTGGAAGTTTAAGATGCTCAAACAAATTGCTTGGACCCGAGAATATTGTTTATGAAAATGAAAAAATAGTTTAACCTTCCGACACACAAGAAGTTCGTAGGTCAGGTAGGACACATATGTTCTTGAGAGATATAAATTTCTCATAAGTGAACTTAATGACATATTGCTCTTAGAAGATGATGAGCCTACTACCTATGAGGAAGTTCTGAAGAGTTATGAATCTGACAAATGGCTTCAAGGTATGAAATCCGAAATGTATTCCATGTATGAAAATGAAGTGTGGACTTTGGTTAACCCACCTAAAGTTATAAAACCCATATGGTGCAAATGGGTTTTCAAAAAGAAAACTGATATGGTGGGTTAATTTAGTTACCTATAAAGATAGGGTTGTAGCTAAAAGTTATCGTCAAAGGCAAGGTGTTAACTAGGACGAAACGGCTAGCCCAGTAGCTATACTTAAATCCATTAGGATACTACTAGCCATTGCCGCTCATTATGATTATAAGATGTGGCCAATGGATGTAAAGACGGCTTTCCTTAATGGAAACCTAACTGAGGATGTGTATATGACAAAACCTGATGGGAATGGAGAAAAGGTATGCAAGCTTCAGAAATCCATTTATGGATTTAAACAAGTATCCCAGGGTTCGAATATCCTATTTGATGAGAAAATCAAAGAGTTTGGTTTCTCATAAAATCCAGATGATTCATGTGTGTGTAAGAAGGTTAGAAGGAGTGCAATTTGTTCTTTGTACATTGTATAGATGACATGTTGCTAATAGGAAACAATGTCTAAGCTTTGAAATTAGTAAAAATTTGGTTAGCTGAGAACTTCACTATGAAAGACCTTAGAGAAGCAACTTATGTTTTAGGGATAAGGATCTATAGAGATAGATCTAAGAGGTTGCTTAGTCTTTATTAGCCTACATACATAGACAAGATGGTAAAGAGGTTTAACATGGGGTAGTCTAAGAGAGGTTATCCTCCCATGGTACATAAGATTACTTTCTCTAAATCTATGTGCCTAAAGACACAATATGAGAGGACTCACATCAGTTTGAATCCTTATGCTTTGACTATAGGATCAATCATGTATGTTATATTATGTACTAGACTCGATGTATCACATGGTCTAAGTGTTACGAGAAGATATTAGTCTGACCCTAGTGAGGGTCATTGGGTGGCTATCAAGAATATCCTTAGTACATGAGAAGAACTAAAGATACATTATTGGTATATGGAGAAGGAGATCTTGTGGTATGCAGATATAATAATGCCAGCTTCCAATCTGATAGGGATAACTTTAGATCCTAGTCTGGATATGTATTCATACTAAATGGTGGTTCAGTCAGTTGAGAAAGTTCGAAATAAAAGACAACTGCTAATTCGACAATAGAAGTGAAGTACATTGCAGCTTCAGAAGCGACAGACGAAGCAGTTTGGATTAAAAAGTTCATTATGGACCTTGGTGTGGTTCTAAGCATTGCTGACCCATTATAGTTGTATTGTGACAAAAATAGGGTTATACCACAGACAAAGGAACCGAGGTCTCATCAGAAGTCCAAACATGTACTTAGGCACTACCATTTGATTAGATAGCATTAGTAGAAATGATGCCAACATAGAGAGAGTTCCCAACAATCATAATATAGTTGATCCATTGACTAAGCCTATTTCCTAAAAGATTTTTATGTCATATGTCCATACCTACAGTATTAGAGAAGTGCTCTAAAGGAAATCACCTTTTGCATTTAATGTACAAATCATTTTATGATTAATAAAGGCAATTTTCAATATTTTGACGTTCATACATTTATAGATTTGATGTTGATCTTAAATTAATTTAATGAAGTCCTTCATATAAAACATAACATAGAGGAAATCATTATGAGATCTTGATAATGAGATTACTATCATGTCTAATTATGTCAGTATCTAAACTTTCCCTAGTCATAGGATTAATAAGATGGGATATCATTAATATAGACTAGCACATGTTATACTCCTTGATTAGATCAAGTAGTAGATCTCATAAGTTGTAGACATGAGTTATTTAAATTTAACATATGGATGCTTACTAAGGGTATTAGGCACATTGGTTTGACCTACTACTAGATAATCATATAGATATTATGTTCCAATGTCAATTATAGTCTCATCATAGCAATGGTGCAAGTATCCTTTGATTTAAGGTGCCCAAGGATATCTCGGATACTGATCCTGTCCTTTGACTCCATTCATCAATGCCTTTTAGGGGTTACTCATAAGGTGGTGACTGGGTATAGCTTGAGGTATTTGGAGGTAAATAAGTAGCCAATAAAGGATTCACCACTCCTTATAGAAGGAGATGATACCCACGGTCTCTTATCGAGGTCATTACTCGAGAGTCTCTAGCTAGAGTAGATATGTGTCATGAAGAGATTCTTCAATGATACATAGAGTAATGAGATCCTCAGGACAAGATCTAGTATCACTTGGACTACATGTGATGTAGTCAGTCTAATAAATGTTGACACTTTGACCATATTCTGAACCAAGTGGAGTATAGATGGTGAAAGGACAAATTACATAGCAACTTTGCATATGGAAGGGTTCATAGTCAAACCATTAACTTTTCGGTCAATTGGGGGTTATGAAGTGTTGCTAGATACCGCTCTTGACTTACTCGAATTAAGTGATAATTTAAGTGGCCATCAGAACTGGGAACCTAATGGGTCATACATATAGGACATCCAAAGGATGAGAAAAATGGTCTTTAATGGTGATTCAAGATATAAGATAGTGTTTCCTGATCGGATTCTGATGTGATCGTGGTAGAAACGTTGAATGGAATGGATTAGAAACAAGTGTTGTTGGCTCCCATTAATGCATGCTATTCATGGTCATTAACTTCCTATAACTTCCATTAGTGCATGCTATACATGACCATTAACTTCATATAACTTTCCATTAGTGATGGGGGTTATACAAGGCCAAATGGTGCAGAAAATTGAGATGATTTTCATGCATCTTGTGTAAGACATAAAGGAAAAAAAAGGTTCTTTTTCTTACACACGCATACTTTTCTCTCTATCTCTCTTAAGAGCTCTTATCTTTGCTAGCACAAAGAAACAATTATAGCCATCTCCTAGTGAGGTTTCATCCTTTTATCTTCATGTGGACTTTCATTAGAGATAGTTTGCATTGATCATTGTGGTTTACGAAAACCCAACGAGGAGAAGATTAAAGAAGGAAGGAGATCATCATAAAGGTATGTAAACATCTTACATTCCATGTTTTTGTTTTTTTAAATCTATATGCATAAGTAGATCTAGTTTTTGAGGTTCCATTTTATTTTTGCTACTTATATTTGATATATATTATGTATAAGAAGCATGATTAGAACCTAATAGTAGTCACATCAACTTGAGATATACCCAATGGAATTTAGTGTGGAAACCTTACAAAGTGATGAAGAGCTTAAGAATCTTGAGTGCACTACTCAAGGAATTGCTTGTACCGAAGAAGTGAAGAACGAGCTCGAAGCAGAAATGGATATAATTTTTAGCTCAGATGTACATATTGAGTTCTAATTTGTTATTAAAACTGTCCCTTTATTTTTACCTAGCAGTTTAGAAAATTGAATGAGAGTGAACAAGGTGAGGAGTCATTCGAGATATTTCTCGAGCGCATGGTATCAGTAAAGATTGAGAGTTTGAAGATAAGGCATATGCTGAATATGACAATCTATCAACCAAGACCCTATTTTGAACTACCTCACGTGGAAGTGGCTCAAACTGTAACACCCGAAGATCAAAATTTTGTCACGTGAAGGAAGTGTGGAGTCAAGCCAGCGAATCTAAACGAAGTCACTTCTTAGGAGGCATCCCAAGGGAAATAAATTTCTTTTCCTTTACATTTACGCATTAGTTTTTATATGCATGTATACTTTTAGTTGTTTGTTTTTATTTGTTTTAAGTTTTCAATCAAAATAAGAGAAAGAATAAAACAAACAAACAAACATTTGCTCATTTTCTACTACGTCTAGGACTATATAGTTATAAGTAAAGAATTAATTGACTAGAGAATTATCATGAGAACTTGAGCATGTGCTTTTACTTTTGTGATTGGTGGATGTGCATTATCTTTAGAAAAGTAGTGTCTAGTTATAGACAAAGTCGGTGAGATTTTGAGCCTTCTTAGACTGACACATCCATATCAGTCTCATTGTCTTTGTTTATGTGTGACCTTCATAACATGAACATCCAAACTTTGCCTTGATTTTCTTTTTGGGACCACATTTTTATCACATGCATTAATAAGGAAATGATTAGACATTCTTTGCTTTTCTAAACTACATTAGGCAAATAGCCTACCCTATTGACATGATTTCTCCCTTGTTAAGCCCCTTTGAGCTTTATTTGCATTTTCTTTGTGTATTAACCACTTTATATGCTTTAACCCTAACCAATTGTCCTTTCCAAGCCTTAAAGCTAGTGAAATATTTGTTGATTGTTAAGTTTGTGGATAGACAAAGTACAAGTGTGGGGGTATACATATGTGTGGGTTGGTTATAATGTAGGGATGCTATCTTATGTCATATCATGTGGTTTGTATAAGAGAGCTTGAATTTGAGTAGTGAAACATCTTTTTTGCATTTGTCATAGTTGATGCACATAATTATAAGAGAATGTTAGCTTTTACACTTGATGTCACATTAAGTGTTGGTTTGTTTCCCTAGCTCTAATGGATTTTATGCTACTAGATCCGAATACATCTCACCTTACCTTTTCCCATATGACAAACTTGAAAAGTCCTTTGATCCATGATTTTGCATGTGAACCTTAATGGTGGAGAAATGAAATGATATGTAAAGTTGTAGAATGTCTTGATTATGAATGATAATTGAGTGTATTTGAACATATCTAGTTTAAACACATTTTCCAAGTCTACCATAAGATTGCTCAGTTTTTGAAGATGATAAATGTTGATTGATCATAAGTAAAAGCTTGAAATGTTGTTTTTTTCTATGATTTTTGAAATTCATTCATCTTTGCTTATGATTATATATTCCTGGAAAATATGAAAATTAAGTAAATATTTTTGGGTCTCTAAGCTTAATTTTGATGTTTTGCCTGAGGATAACCAAAAGTTAAGTGTGGCAAAAATTGATAGGTGTTTAATTGACTGTGAATTTATTCTATAACACTTAATGATTATTGTTATAAAATTATTTAAGATGCTTACTTTGACTAATATGTGATTTTAGGCACAATTCAGAAGCAAAGAAGTTAAAGTCAAAAGCATGATATTTGGGTCATTTTTCGAAGATTAATTTTCACTTACTTTCAAGGAGTAAAAAGAAGAAAATTATAACAACAAGGAAACAAATTTAGTCCAAAAGAAGACAACTAAGAAACTACTAAAAAAAACCAAATCGAAAAAAAGCATGAAGCTAAAAGGAAATAGAACAACAAAGAGCAGTATGAAATAGCAGCACAGTAAAGAGTAAAATACAGAAGAAGAAAACATGCAAGCAACCTATTCATTTCATACAACAGATGGAAGCATAGCCAAAGGAAACTGACGTATAATGTAGCAGGTAGTAACAAGGAGTAACAGTCCATACCAAATGCAGTCATTGCTAAATGAAACACAAATGCATAGTAACGTTCAAGTAGCAGCCCAAAATGTAGTTGTTTAGTAATGGAAAAATATGTAGTTGTTGGGAAAAGAAGAAACGCAAACATTTGGGCTAGAGTAGTAAGAACAAAAGGGATAGGTTTTTAATAAAAGAAAAGAAGCGTGGGTTTGAAAAAAAAACCAACAGAAAAGAGGGCAATGCACAGCCTTGCATGGCCATGCATAACCGCTCATAGATGTGTCACACCCATGACATACCAAGTCATGATTGTGGCCATTGACAGCCCACCAAATCCTATTTTTTTGGTATAAAATCTTCATTATATGATGTTCAAATGATATGAAAGAATATTAGGTCTAGAGAACAGAGGAAAAGGCATTTTTAGTTGACTAAATCATGAGGAACCTTCAAAAGCTTCAGAGGAGCACAAAAAGGGAGGTAAGCTCTCCACCATGAGAAGATAGAGATATAGCTTCCTAATGCCAGTTCAGAATAGACATCGAAACTGACAACTTGGTTAAGCATTCCTTGCATTGTTTTTCATGTTTCTTTCTCTCTTTATAAATTGTTTATGTCATCCAATGTGTATAGATTTGGGTATTGTAAAAAGATGATTTTAATGAGTTCATTGGATCGTTTTCTTACAAACCCATTGCTAGAATATTTTATGTAATCTGTAATTGTTATCTTGAAATTCATTTGTAGCGACTAATGGTTAGTAATCATTAGGGATAACACAACCTAGGTCGAATGACGCATCGTTTGTGGTTTTTGCCTTGATTAATTAATTTTATTAATTCTTCATGCTACTACCTAATTAAATCTAGATATCGTATCCTAGGTTATTCAGTGTTTAGGTTTAATTAATGATTATATCTTGATTAAGCACTACCTGAAGGAAAACTTGGGTTAATTATTAACCCACGATTAATAGTTGTTAGGAGAGGTTTGAGAACAACGAATCATTAAAATATTTTTAAATAAGGTATAGGCCAAGTCTGAACCCAAAAATCAGGTGTTAGAGAAGTGTTTTAAAGGCAATCACCTTTAACATTTACTGTATAAATTATTTTAAGATTAATAAAAAATTTTATTATTTTGATGTTTATACATTTATAGATTTGATGTTGATCTTAAATTGATTCAATCAAGTCCTTGATATAAAACATAGAATGGAGGAAATCATTATGAGATCATGATAATGAAATTCCTATCATGTGTAATTATGTTAGTATTTAAACTTTAACTAGTTATAGGATTAATGAGATGAGATATCATTAATCCAGATAGACTAGCGCATATTATACTCCTTAATTAGATCAAGCAGTAGATCTCATAAGCAGTAGGTATGAGTTGTTTAGAGTTAACATGTGGATGATTACTGAGGGCAATAAGTACATTGTATTACCCAACTATGAGACAATCATATGGATATTCTTTTCTAGTGTCAATGATAGTCTCATCATAGCAATGGCGTAAGTATCCTTTGACTTAAGGTGCTCAAGGATATCTCAAATACTGATCCAATGCTTTGACTCCATTCATCGGTGCCTTTCAAGGGTTAATCTTATGATGGTGATTGGGTACAGCTTGAGGTATTCAGAGGTAATTGAGTAGCCAATAAAGAATTCACCACTCTTGATAGAAGAAGATGATACCCACATGCTCTAAATAGGGTCATTACTCAGAAGTCTCTGGTCAAAGTAGATATGTGTCATGAAGAGATTCTTTAATGATATATAGAGTAATGAGATCCTGAGGACAAGATCTAATATCACTTGGACTAGATGTGATGTATTCAGTCTAGTGGAAGTTGACACTTTGACCATACTCTAAGCCAAAAGGGGTATAGATGGTGAAAATACATATTGCATAGCAAACCACTAACTTTCTGGTCAATTGAGGGTTATAATGAGTTATTAGATACAGCTCTTGACGTACTTGAATTAAGTGTTAATTTAAATGGCCAACATAACCAAAAACCTAATGGATCACACACATAGGAGATCTGAAGGATGAGTAAAATGGCCTTGAATGGTGATTCAAGATATGAAACAGTGTTTTGGGATTGGATCGTGATGTGATTGTGGTATAAAACGTTGCATGGAATGGATTAGAAACAAGTTTTGTTGGCTTCCATTAATTCTTGTTATTCATGGTCATTAACTTCCATTAATGCTTACTATGCGTGACCATTTACTTCCCATAACTTTCCATTAGTGATGGGGGTTATGGAAGGCCAAATGGTCCAAAAATTGAGATGATTTCGTGCATCTTATGTAAGATACAAATGAAAAAGAAAGGTTTTTTTTTTCTTATACACATAATTTTTTTCTCTAACTCTCTCAATAGTTCTTGTCTTTGCAAGCAAAAAGAAAGAATTCTAGCCATCTCCTAATGAGGTTCCATCTTTCTATCTTTATGTGGACTTTCATTAGAGACGGTCTACATTGATCGTTGTGGTTTACGACAACCTAACGCAGAGAAGATTAAAGATTGAAGGAGATCGTCAGAAAGGTATGTAAACATCTCACATTTCATGTTTTTATTTTTCTATATCTATATACATGAGTAGATCTAGTTTTTGAGGTTTTGTTTTATTTATGCTGCATATATTTGGTATATATTATGTATGAGATACGTGATTGGAACCTAACTATAGTATCAAAGCCATCTTGTGCCTTGTTGGATGTAGAATACATGACATGTGAAAATTGTTTTCATAGTTATGACAACTTAGGATCCTGTAATGGTTTCTTCGAAATTAATTATAGAAAAATGATTTTCAAGTTTTCTTTAACCAATATGTTCATAAGATGTATGTGAATGATATAGTGTGATTGAAAATATTTTTAATAGGGTTAAATATTTAATTTCAACTTTACAAGAAACTTTACAAGAACATGCATGAAATCTAGCTTTCTGCTGGGCATCTGACATCTATTGGATAAACTGAGGAGGTTACAAATTATTTTCATGGAATTTGATTCTGGAAAACTTAAGTGAATATATTTGGGTTGTGTTTATGCCTATGTAATTTTTGCATAATTATTAAAAATGTTTTAATAATTTTATCAAACAATTTTCCAGATCTGGACATTTTCTAGAAGTTGTATGATCTATTTTGCTTGACGTTTTTGTATGTTTATATTTCCTTAAAAATAATTTTATGTCATAGAATGTGTTAATCTGATGTTTGATGCATGCCTAAATTATTTTGCTTGAAATTTGATTTCCAAAAAATTTTAGAAGCCATATTTGTTGTTTTTTATGTTTCAGTGATTGTGATACTTTTTGGGTGATTCCTAAATTAATTTGATCATTATAAAATGACCTAGAAATGCTCGAAATGATGATTTGATGTTCTTAAAATTTTAGAAAATTATAGATATTAATTTTGAATTAATTTTAGTAGAGCAATAGATTTTCTAGTAAGACTAGAAAAATTAGCATGTATGACAAAATTGAAGTTGTTTAATTTTGGACATAAAATAATTATTTTAAGGTAAATTATTATGAATTAATTTCTGGAATTAGGAATTCATATTAATTATATTAATATTAATTACAATCAAAATAACATACAATAGTAATTTTAGCCAAGTCAGTAAAAGGAAGATAGTAAATCTAAATGTTGGATTGGGCTTATATCCAAGTGTTGAATTAGGTTTCCATATTAGGATCCATAAGATTTCATAACCAAAATGATGTGTTTACATATATGCAATGGAGAATGCATGGTTAGGAGAATGTGCGGGCTTACATGATGGATGGTTATGGGCTTAGGCCTAATTTGATTTGGTAGTCCATATCATGTCATGTAGTTATAGTAACTATATATATATATGAATTATATGTATAAGATCATCTAAGTTAAATGAGACCTTAGTAACACCCCTCACCTAGAATATTAAAACTAACATCATCCTTTAATGCGGAGAGAACTAAAGTCCTTCTAAAGTTAGGGTTGTTGGGCAAACCCAAGCTTGCTTTACACAGATATGTTCGAACCATGAAAGTAGGATCTCTACATTAATAGGTCGTTTTTAACTAGAAGCATTGGTTGGTTGGGCAAACCTAAGATCAAAGAGGATAAATGTGAAGTTGGGTAGTGTACATTATAAGTACACATGTTAAGAGTTTATAGCCCTATGAGTGTGTACACATCAATAGCTGATAGCACTAGATTCGATAGTTGCATTTTAAATGCAATTGGTATGATCGATACCTACTAGTTGAACTAAGGTGACTTGTTGGGCAAACCTAAGGTTAGGGATATTGGATATCGACCAACTAGGAGAATTTCTCTACAAGTTCTCTTGGATTTATATTGAGGGTTATGAATTTGTCAAAATAGTGGGAGCCATAATGCGTGTTATTAAAGTCTTTATAGGCATGCATTTAAGTACATTCTAATTTTTCTCTATTTGACGATAGGTTGTTATTGCCCGAGTCAACACAATGAGCACTAGTGTGAACCTAAGATCATTCATAGAAGCTAACAAGTTGACTAGACCAAACTTCCTTGACTGGCTCAAGAACTTGAGAATAGTTCTCAAGTCCGAGAAGCTTGGTTATGTCTTGAAAGAACCACTTCTCGATCCCCTTGTCACTGATGCTTCTGATGATGATCGGAGCGCATATAGGAAGAATCTTAATGATAGTGAGATGGCTAGTTATATTATGCTAGCCAGTATGTCACCAGAGCTATAAAAGCAATATGAGGCTACGGATGTTCATACTATAGTCTATCTTCTCAAGAAGCTCTTTGATGAGTAAGCAAGTTCTGAAAGGTTCAAGACCTCACGATTGCTCTTCCACTCTAAGATGGTTTAGGGGACATCTTCAATGCAGTACACACTGAAGATGAATGGCTACATCAAGCGGTTGACCTCCTTAAGTTTTATTTTGGATCATGAATTAAGTATTGACTTAATTCTGACAGGTTTAACTGATAGTTACTCACAATTTGTGCTTAATTATCGGACAAACAATATATCCAGCATAATTCCTGAGTTGGTCAACATGCTTAAGGCAGTTGAGCCATCTGTTTACAAAGAAAAGGTTGTGATGTTGGTCAACTCATTTGGTTCGAAAGAAAAATAGCCAAAAGAAGAAGAAGTCCGCAGGGCCTAAGGGAGGTGTCAAGAAAGCAAAAAAGACTGCCTTGAAAAGAAACTTACTTCCACTGTAGCAAGGATGGCCACTAGAAAAGAAACTGCAAGGCCTATCTAGAGTCCTTGAAGTAGAAGAAGGCATCTGATGTCCCCATCTACTTCAGGTATTTATGTTATTGATATTCATATTGTTTATGATAACAACATATAGGTTTTAGATATTGGTTATCACTCACACATTTATACTAACATGAAGGGCCTTCGGAACAGTAGACAACTCAACAGGGGAGAGTCAGACCTACGAGTGGGCATTAGAGCAAGAATTGCTGCATTAGTTATAGGCACAAATGTATTAACGCCCCCTAGCGGACTTGTACTAGAATTGGACAATTTTTTTATGTACCTACTTTGACTAAAAATATAATGTCTATTTTTAGTCTTAATAAAGCTGGATTCCATTTAAATTTTAATAACAATGGTTGCTCAATTTATTTGAATGGAATGCTTTAGGTACATTATGCAATGGTATACACATATTGGATATGTCTAATCCGGTTCTAAATATCAATAATAACAAAAGAATAAAATGAGATAATGTCAAATCGTCTTACTTATGGCATTGTCGTCGTGGCCATATAAGTGAGAGACGCATGTCGAAAATACACAAGTCTGGTAGTTTAGGCATTTGATTATGAATCATATGCCGCATGTGAATCTTGCTTATTAGGCAAGATGACTAAGTTACCCTTTAAGGGAAAGGGTGAACGAACTAGTAGACTTTTAGACCTAATACATACTGATGTCTATACATTCCAAATGTGATTTCGTATAGTTCATTACCTTTGTCGATGATCATTCTCTATATAGGTATATGTATCTTATGAAATACAAGTCTGAAACCTTTGAAAGGTTCAAAGGATTTAGAAATGAAGTTGAGAAACAACTCGGGAGAAGTATTAAATCACTTTAATCGAATCGAGGTGGTGAATACTTAAGCCAAGAATTTTTGGATTATCTCAGGGATAATGGAATATTGTCCCAGTGGACTCCACCTTACACACCACAACACAACGGTGTGGCTAAGAAGAGAAACTGAACCTTGTTAGAGATGGTGAGGTCTATGATGGGTTTAGCGAATTTACCAAAATCCTTTTAGGGGTATGAACTCGGAACTTTTGTTTACGTATTAAACAGAGTCTCATCCAAGTCAGTTGATGTTACTCCATATGAGGTATGGACCAATAATAAACCCTATCTTTCTTATATGAAAGTTTAGGGTTGTCCTGCTTATGTGAAGCGGATTCAGTTAGATAAGCTTGAAGTTAAATCTAACAAGTATCTATTTGTAGGATATCTTAAGGAAACTATAGGATATAAGTTATACCATGTTTCAGAATAGAAGGAGTCTATTTCAAAACATGTTGTCTTTTTAGAGAAAGATTTTCTTCAAAGAGAAGACAATGGGAGTAAAATTGAAATTATGGAAGTTCAAGATACTCAAACAGATGCAAATCAACTGCCTAGACCCGAGACTATTGTTCATGAAGATGAAACAATAGTTTAACCTTTTGACACACAAGAAGTTTGTAGGTCAGGTAGGATATGTCATGTTGCCGAGAGATACAGATTTCTCACAAGTGAACTTAACAACGTATTGCTCATAGAAGATGATGAGCCTACTACCTATGAAGAGGTTCTGAAGAGTTTAGAATCTAAAAAATATGGAATTTAATTGACCCTCCCGAAGGGATAAAACCCATAAGGTGCAAATGGGTTTTCAACAAGAAAACTAACATGGAGGGCAATGTAGTTACCTATAAAACTAGACTTGTAGCTAAAGGTTATTGTCAAAGGCAAGATGTTGACTATGACGAAACGTTCAGCCCAATAGCTAAACTTAAATCCATTAGGATACTCCTAGACATTGCCTCTCATTATGATTGTGAGATATGGAAAATAGATGTGAAGACGGCTTTCCTTAATGGAAACCTAACCGAGGATGCATATATGACACAACCTAATGGTTTCATATCTATTAATAGAGAAAACGTATGCAAGCTTCATAAATCCATTTATAGATTGAAGCAAGCAACCAGGAGTTGGAATATCTGATTTGATGAGAAAATCAAAGAGTTTGGTTTCTTACAAAATCTAAATGAGTAATGTTTGTACTGTATGTAGATGACATATTGTTAATAGGAAACAATGTCTCAACTTTGAAATCAGTAAAAATTTGGTTAGCTAGGAACTTCTATATGAAAGACCTTGGAGAAGCAACTTATATTTTGGGGATAAGCATCTATAGAGATAGATCTAAGAGGTTTCTTGGTCTTTTTCAGTCTGCATCACTGCTATGGGTACCGTTTCGTACCGGCCGGAAAACGGAACGGTACCGACCCTTTGGGTATCGGGTGTAAATACCGGTCGGTACCGGCCAATACCGGTCGGTACCGGAAATTTTCAAAAGTTTAGGGACTTTTCTGCAAAATTTTCAAATTGTTTTAGAAAAATCTCCCTCTTCTCTCACCCCCTCTTCCCCCTCTTTTTTTCAAAGTTTTTATAATTAATTATTAGATAAACTTTTATTGTGATTTTTTTATTTTAAATTTTAAAATAAAATAAATATTTTTATTACTAATAATAATTATACAT
>JANZXR010000172.1:35191149-35206672 GCA_027575705.1 Erythroxylum echinodendron | reverse complement strand
TTGACTTAATTAATTAACTCCAATAGAAGAATATAATTTATCCAACAAAATCACCAAAATCATTTAATTCATGCTTATTAAAAGATTCGGGACCTAACACTCTCTCCGTCTGGTCCTCCACTTCTATTGGCAAGATTATCCTCTAAAATGGATATTAACTCGAGTGATGCCCAATATTACTATTAATGACTCCATGTTTCTTCAGATATATATGGTGGTTGAACAACATTCTTATGTATCGAAGCAAGAAAGTCTCTATAACGTGTACAGGCTCGCCTCTTCCATACATTATAAATTACAACATCAAATTTTAGATCCCAAAAAATTCCTTTTGAAAAAATAAAAGCATACTATAAGTACTTATACATGAGAATATTTATCTAACTAATGTATAAAATTAGATAAAATAAAAAAAGATTAAAGAATATATTTTGTGTACCTCAAACTCCTAATAATAAAAATCCTTTGTCAGCTAAGAGACATTCTTCCATATATAACCCTCAAGATCTATTCTCTCCTTGAACTTAGATGAGATATTTCTTGAATACGTTCTAGACGAAATCAACCTAATATATAAGGTATTTTAGATTATTTTCAAATTAAAACCTATAACTTTAGAATAAACCTATGATGTTATCATGTATTACAAAATTTTTAGAATTTTAATTACAAATTGTTGACAATTGTGATGTACGTTCTTCCATTAACTCCCTTAGCTCCAGGCTGGAGGTTGTCTCCTTCATCCACAATCTTTATCCCTAATATCTCTATCAATATAAGAGTAGTGGATGGTGTAATAGGATTATTGGATGGTATAACAGTAGGTACAGAAGGTGATGCATCATCTAGATGTGTAGTAGCATCTGTAGAATGTGATGCTTCACCTAGAAATGAACTAGCTTCTCCAAATTGTAACCTGAACCTTGACCGCATCATATCCTGTTTTCTCTTTAATGACATATTTTAAACTGAAATTCACATTTTATTGAATTTTCCAGTAATATAACAATATAAATTCAATATATAACAATATATTGTTGATGTAATAATAGATTTATTCATATAATATTCCATTACAAACACAAATTAATTGCTATCAACACTTAATTGTAAATCAAAATCATCATTATCTTCTTCTTTTTTTAAAATTAGAGTCAAACTTAGGCTCCTCTTCATATCTCTCTCCCTCCTTATCCTTTCAGATGAAATTTTCACATATTATTTATTTGAATAGTTCAAAGGTTCATTCTCGTCATATGTTACACATGCATTTATTTCATGAACATCTTCCTAAAATGCTTCACTTTCAATTCTCTTATTTTCACCTTTTCCATATAAGTCAAAAACACCTCTAGGTTTTATTTTGCATATGGCCAACCAATCTGATTTGTCACAAGGTAGGAAAAGGGACATAATACACCACGATCGTTTGTGACGCCAACACAAAAGGTTTAAATTGTTTAAATCTTCTTAGCTGGTTGATTTCAACTAGATTGTACCGACCGTGCACTTTTTTTTCCAATATTAGAAGTAGGATCAAACGATTCACACTTAAATATCACACTCTAATTTATTGGCAATATAGGGTACTCAATTTCAACTATCTCATTAATTTTACCATAGTAATCCATCAATTCTCTCTGTAAGCAAACCCCACTATTTACTGTTGCCATAGTATGACCATGATATTCTATATGAAATTTGTATCCATTAATAAAATATATCGGATACTATTTAACAGTTTGTAAAGGTCCTTTTGTAAGGTCATATATGAAATTGCTCTCTATTTTTTGAGGCCTACACAAAAAACAATTTATCATATTAAATTTTATAATGTCATCTAATCACTTGGATCTGATAATTCAACCATTTCAATTATTACAAGTGAAACTTACATATTTCTAGAACAGTTGAGGAAAGTGTCTTTTAACTTCTTTATCAATATCATCCTATATTTTTTTAGGCATTAGCTCGCGTAACCATGGCTCGTATAATCTAAAAGCATTTTTTTGTATTTTAGTTGTAAATAATAGTAACTTTAGACAGTCATATAATCTATTTGAAAATCAACTTAGACTTATTGCATGAAAGGTTGAACCTCTTGACAATTCAATAGAATGTAACCATGGGTAGCCTCTATTTCTTTTGCTGTTAACATTCTTTTTGTTGAACATCCATATGTTCATCTTGGATATGTGAAAATAGATAAGTTACCATCAACATCATCTATTTGTCCCCCATCGTCATTACGAGGAACTTTTCTTCCTTTTAAGTCCACATATGGCTCAAAATAATGTGAATAAAATGTATTCGCTTCTTCCATTAAATAATCATTACATATCGAACCTTCAAATAATCATCAAGTGATGCAAATACCTACATTACAAATGGAGTTATTACAATTCTGTGATTGAAATATGCTATAACTTTTATTTAAATATTAACTATAATTAAAGCATGCTTCTATTAACTTCTTCAGCTTCAAGTTCTGTAACGTTTAACAACCTTAATTCATCAATCTCTTACAATATCTCTTCACCAGATTTGTGAGGAGGAGGAGGTGTTTGTACCATCTTATTCTTAATGAACGTTTGTTTATCACATGTAAATGGATAATCGGGAGGAAGAAATTTCCTTTGGTCATCAAACCAAGATGTTTTTGCCCTGTTAGGAAGATAAAATGCATAAGAATCATTGATACAGTAAGGACAAGCTAATTTCCCTACTGTGTTCCATCTGGACAATATAGCGTATATAGGGAAATCACTAATAGTCTGCATCAAAGTTGCTTTCAACAAAAAATTTTGTTTAAGAGACACATCATATATCTCCATACCAAATTCCCAAAGATGATACAATTCAGAGGATTGTAAGAATACAACAATTTTATGCTTTGGATCCATAGGCCTTGATGTAATCACTGTCAAGAGCATATATTCCTCATTCATATCCGTGAAGGCAAATTATAAGGAATAATTATAATTGGCCATGATGAATATTGTTAGCCTGATTGATTAAAAGGTTGGAATTCGTATGTCGATAATCCCAACCTAACATTTGACCTTTTAGCTGTAAACTCAAAATCGGCGTTATTGAAATATTTCCATGTGAGTGCATCCAATGGTTAGCTTATTATTCCATCTTCCTATTCATGTTCATTATGCCATCTTATATGAGATGTAGTAACATTAGAAACATATAGTCTCTGAAGTCTCAGAGTTAGTAAGAAATAATACATCCTCTTTTAGGGTCGTAATTTTCTTTTCATAGAACGATTTCTATGTTCGAACCTAGATTAATCAAAAAATTTACACTCTTGTAATTTCACATTATTTCCCCAAAACAATATACATCCAAAATTGCAACAATCAATTTTTTTAACTGGAAAATTAAGACCCCTAATCAGTTTCTTCATATTGTAGAAATTATCAACCATTGTATGATTAGGAAACAATGATTCATTATAGCAAGCAAGAATTTTATCCAAACTTCGATCATAAATATGCCCTTCATACTTTATGTTTAACATTTGAGCAATTGAAGATAATTGAGTCATAGTCTCACAATTTGGCAATAATTCTTGCTCAGTTGATTTTAGCAAGTCAAAAAACTTTTTTGTATGTGGGTTTGATCCTTCTTCAAGATTTTCAATATTTGCCTGAAAGGTATAACCGACTGCATCAAACCATTTAAGTGTAAGGATTTTCAGTTGCACCCGCATTATTTGTTATAAATCCAGTCTCCCTTTAAGCCCATCCATGTTTATTGATGAGTTTAATTCATTACCCCTTGAGGTGCTACAAAAAAATTGCTTCTTACGTTGTGACTGCTCAAAATAATTTGGAACAAACCCTTTTCTTAACAAATGGAGATTCACTTCATCAATAGGAAGAAAACGAATATGTTTGCACTTTTTACATGGACATCTGATCTTTGAATAATCTATATATGCATGTTGAGAATATGCATAGTGAATAAAAGCTTCAACTCTCTCAACAAACTTAGGATTAATGAAATCATCGGGTGTTAATTGTCCATATAGTGAAGATCTATTAACATCACTCATTTTTGCAAACTATTATTTTAAAAAGTGATTTCATAGTTAGTATCTTCATTTCCCCCAAGTTTATAGAACATTTAATCCCCTAAGTTTTTATAGGTCTCTAACCATTTCCCCTTTTAATTGAAACCAACCTATCCCACCATATAAGTTCATAATTATACAAACTTAACATATGTAAGTATCAGCCAAATAAAACAATATGCCAACCAAGCACTATGATACGTAGCATTGTTTACACCTGTAAATCGAGAAAACAAGTTCTCGCTGTAACTCTTAAGCTCATGGAAATTTTCACTGATAAGTCTCATAAGAGCTGCATCACAGGTTTCTAGCCTATATATCATCCTAAGAGTTTATTAAGCCTCAAATAGTCCATAATTATACAAACTCATTCAACATGCAGTAAATTTTTATGTAATTTATACATCTAGCGATCAATCATTTTAACAATATTCCAAAACAACAACATACAAAACCAAGATAACGATGTTTGCATTAATCAACAATAAGTTGATTTCTAAAGTTTAATTTTATACAAGCACTATGGTACTTAGCAATGTTACACCTTACGAATCGAGAAAGGAAGTTGTCGCTGTGACTCCTAAGCTCATGAAAAATTTTACTGATAAACTTCATGAGAACTGCATCACAATTTTCCAGCCTATATACCATTTTAGGGGTTTATTACACCTCAAATCATCTATAATTATACAAACTCATTCGACATGTAGTCAATACTTATATAATTTATACATCTAACGATCAATCATGTTAACAATATTCTTAAACAACAACATACAAAACCAAGATAACTATGTTTACATCAATCACCTTCAAGTTGATTTCCAAAGTTTGATTTTAAATGAGCACTACAGTACATGACATTGTTACACCATATGAATCGAGAAAGCGGGTTCTCGCTGTGACTCCTAGGCTCATGAAATTTTTAATCAATAAGCTTCATGTGAGCTACGTCATAGGTTTCCAGCTTATATACCATCCTAGGGGTTTATTATGCAAAGAATTGTCATATCATTTACGTGAATTTATTATTTTAATACTAAGTTTGAATTAATCACCTACAAGTTCAAGTCTTTATGTTTAAATTTAAACAATGCCCACATATAAATTCTTAGACTATTAGACTCCAGCGTAAAATCTCATCAATCATTGTTATGGGTAAAATTGCAAAGGATAACACAAATCGATCACATTGTAGACATTACTTAGTTCAACGAATTATCTTGATAGATGGACAATTGCAAACTACAAAGAAGACGAATGAGGTTGGACAATTATTGACACTCTTCAACACAGAACACAACCTATAAGAAATGCAATATTAATCCCTGTTAATGAGTGTATTATGTCATTTTGATAGCATATTTTTTTTAAGCTCTAAAGTATAGTTCAACATTAATCCCTGTTAATGACTATTATCAAGTAAATTGACATAACTTGACACATTTTATGCTTCAACAAAATTAGGGAGATGTGGATTTTTTTAAAGTTTTATTGCAATATAATTAGCCTTATCTTGCATTTAGGGACATGTGCACTATAATTGCAAGATAATTAGGGATATGTTTTAAACCAAAAGATGTCATTTTATTTTTATTAAAATTTTGATGGAATGATAGTTTTGTTGGTAAATTACCGTTAGAAATTGCTCTTGTCGGTACACCTCGATGCTTATATTTTCCGCTACTTATTTTACTGATAGACATCACTCTTCCGTCGCTATATTCCATTGGCAAAGTTGCCCAAATAATTTCCCTCTGCGTTTACAGACAAATATTTTGTCCGCCATAAAATAAAAACTTTTTTGACAATGTTACTGACAGAAAATCAATTTCCATCACTAATTTCCTATGATCTTGTTTCTGTCTGTAATTTGCAATTTTCTTACAGTGAAAAGTGAGATATCATAATTATAAAAAATGGGATAGTCTTAATAAATAATGGTAAATGAATAAAATAAAAGCCTAATTCATCAAGGTGAATTTAATCTGAAGCCTAGATTTAATTTCAAATTATCTAAGTTAAATATTCAACCAAATTCAAAATACAAATTCATTAAAAGCCCTAGGTACCAAATCACTAAACCTTAAGCATTCCCCATTTTAAAATTGAAATCTAAATTTTGTTCAAGCTTTAAAATCCAATTATGCAAATAAAAAATATATGAAAAGACTTTGGCCTTGATGAAATCCGATTATTATCAAGTCATTTTCATATGGTGCAAAACAAATTCCTAACACCTACAATGCAATTGAAAATAATTAACAATGAACTAGTCATCTTTATAACACATTTCTAAGATAACTTAAACAAATGACTAAATACTAAAGAAAAATTCATATTCAAAAGCATGCCCAAACAAGAAATATGAAGCAACACTAATAGTTGAAAGATTTGACCAATATAATCTAAAAGAACAAGTAGAGTGGCCAAAACTCAAACGAAAATAGATTTTAGGGACAACTTATAAAAAATAACAAAGCATAAGCAATATGATAGATGCTATATAGATGTTTCAGTTCATAATAAAGAATGAACTCCTATTTAAGCAATATGATGGATGCTTTATAGATGTTTCACTTCATAATAAAGAATGAACTCCTATTTTCCTAATCAAAAGGTACATATTAGTGATAGAAAAATATCAAAAGTTTGAATGATTTAGTAGTTAGAATATCTAAAACAAGATGGCTAAATGGAATGTGACTCATACCACCTAAAATTAACAATTAAAATACCGTATTTTCTTTATATAATGTCATTAATCACACTATATATTGTCATTCATCACACAATAATGGTAAAATGAAAACAAGTATAGTTTAATGGCATAACATAAAATATGCATAAACAACATATCACAAAATGGGTATAAAACTCATCCACACATATATAAGAAGTAGAAAACATAAGGGAGGACAAAACCAACCCTAAACAAAGACGAGGACGGCAATAGGGAGGATAAAACCAACAACGTTAGAGAGGAGGACGGCGACAGAGACCAGGATGGTGATAGGAAGGACAAAAATTGACGGCGATAGAGAGGAGAAAATGAAAATAAAAGCAAATGATGATGAGGGAGGGGGCTTCAATAACTATTATGTTAAATGAAAACGATGTTTTTTGATGTTAAACCAAATGATGTCATTTTTGTTTTATTGAAAACATTGAAACTGAAGCAAACGACAACCTTTAACTTTCAATTTTACTGACGAATTAATGATTCTATTAGTACATTACTGACAGAATATATTTATGTCAGTACACCCTAATGCTTATTTATGCTACCAAGCATTCCCGCCTATTTTACCGATGAACATCGCCCTTTAGTCAATATATGTTGTCGAAAAATTTATCAGGATAATTTTCCTATACTTTTACCGACGAATATTTTGTCTGTCGCAAAGTACAATTTTTTGTAATTTTTCATCGCTAATTTATAATTTTCTTGTAGTGGATTAATCGAAAGTGAACTTATCTGATCATTGCATATTATTTTTATCATTCATGATTTTGAAATGTTTTGTCGATTTCATTAATAACTTTTGTTTGAATTTAAGCATAATAAGATGTTACTTGCCATTTTCATGACTTTTCGGTTTGTTTCTATTAATCTTTGAGTTTGTAAGTTCAAATTTGCAGCTTTTACTTGCTTTTAATGTATGCTTACTTTCATTTAAAATATGCTCAATGTGTATGTAACTATGTCTTGTAATATCAAATTTGGGGTCAAATTAAGTTTTCATTACTTATTTTAATGGGTAAGTAATGGTTATCCATTTTCTTATTGTAGTTATTTTTTCCAAATTACAAGTAAGGTGTGTATTAATAGATCTTTCTAGACCTTGCATATTAACGAAAGTTTTACTGGATTGTTATTATTTAGTTTTTTTTCTCAAGAATACAACCCAAAACAAATTTGTTTGTTTTCTTTGTGAAAACTTTATAAATTTAGGTTTTAATGCTTCTTTTGAGTTTTGGCTGGAGAAATATTTTTTTTGGACTAATGCTGACCTTGTGCCTAGTATTCACTTTAGTAACGTGCTTGGATGATAAAGTGTTTGCTATTTGCCTTCAAATTTGTTATTACATATATTATTATATGTAATCCACCATCTGTTGGCTTGTAGCATGACCATTTGTCTTGGGTTAGGATTTGTGCATCAAGTAATTTGGTATTAGGTGGATTATTGACATCATTCTGGTATTGATACGATTGACTGTTTATATTGTTAAATTGTCTTTCACATCTCATTCCTAAAGTAAATAACTTGCTAAATTGTATTTCACAATCAAATATTTTTGTACTCTTTACTAATTAAAATATTTCTTTTTGGATCGTGACAGCCTTGTCACTTTATCAATGATATTAAAGACCAGAAGCTATGGTACAATTCTTAAGGTTGGTCTAAATACATACTGAAGCCCTCTAAAAATGAAAAATGTTTTCTATTGTTTGTTCCTGAACACTTCTTTGTTTTTTTTGTAAACCACATAATTTATATGGACGCTTTCATAAATTTATTAAAATTTATAATTCATTAAATAAAAATGGAGTTGTGGATTATATCACCAGCTTAATCTAATTCCACTGGAGTTGTTTATAAGGACAAGTCTTTGAATAAAAACCATGCCCTTTCATGATTCGACTCAATGATTTACAAATTTTACTTTAGATTTCAGAGAGCAGAGGAGTTAAGGCCTGCGGTCCGTGTGGAGTGGAAGAATAATAGGGTTAGTGTAGGATAGGGTAGCTTATGAAAGTAACATAAAATGCATGAAAATGGGTTCTAGGGGATATCTTCTAGGAATATAGGGCAGAGATCTTGTTGTCCTCACTTTTCCCTTCCACTTTAACCCCTTGCGGCTTGCACTACTCCACGCACAATTTTTCCCCATATTTTTCACCCAAACATCATTGAATGTAAATTTGATTGTTACACAATTATTACCCTTGGACATCTCGTTGATCTCGGAGTTGCACCTCGTTCCTAGATTATGGAGCAGTTGTGCTTGATAAATGACTTGGATCGAGCCCGGGTTGCCTCCCTCTTATGTGATGACTTACGGGCCGGCTCATGGCCCATCGGATCAAGGATGGGTTGAATCGGCCTGGCTTAGTTATTTATTTTTAAAGAAAAATTCAAAACGACGTTGTTTCAGAAAAAATATGCGGGTCGAACATGATCGGCTCGTGGCTCGGCCTAAGTATATCATAGCTCACCCGTGAGCCAACCAACCCAAGCCAAAAATGAACCGGGCCAGATCGGGCCATAATTACCATCCCTAATAATGTATATTATTAAATCAAACAAAAAAATGGCATGTTAAGCTAATTGTACCTGTTAAATTAAATTAAACTAGTCCAACCCAAAAGCATAAATACCGACTTTTCCTTGTTCAAAATTACGTGGATATATAATTACTTTAGAATAATTTTTAATTTTTTCATATCTAAACTGAAAATAACTTTATTTCTTTTCAAATCCATTAAAATTAAAGGCTTTCTGAAAATTTTAAAATATTAACAAGATAAAACTCTCTCTTTTTATTTAATAAATAATTATCAAATCTATTTTTATTTTCCAAAGTAATGTTCATTTTAAATTTTAAACTGATTGTAAAAATTAAAAAATTAAAAATGAAATTCTAATTTTAATTTTTATTAGTAGTTAGTATTAAATAACTAAATAGTATATATGTTTAGTCTTAATAAAGTCAAACATCAATAACATTCAGTAGGGTCCTGCTTCCTACAAAAAATAAATACAACATTTTCCCTTAACTTAGTTTCGGCAATTAAGTTTTCTGATATAGAGGATCCACTTTAGTGGCAACTATAGAGCATACGACTTAATCAACCAATAAACTAAGTTGTAACTGTGTAAAATGGAATTGTGACAATAATAAATAAAATGTACATGAAGATTTAACATGGTTCACCTAAATGTTGGGTTACGTCCACAGAACACACTCAAAAAATACTTTCACTATAAAAATAGTAGGTACAAAGAAAGTTTTACAACAACTCACAAATGAGTGCTACCCAAAAATAGTGGTAGTCTCGGTATCTCTCAAAGAATACCTCACAACAATTTCTCTCACTATTTTATCACTCACACTTTTAAGAATCTCTTAAAAGCTTAACTCTCTTTCTCTCTTATTTTTCTCTCTGCCTTAGCTCTCTCTCTCTACCTTGGCTTTGTCTATTTTTGTGTTCTATATTTTTTTCCAATGGAGGAGGCCTTATATAGGCATATAATGTGCTAGAAAAGTCAAAGTTAGGTAGCTGTTATTTTTGGCTGCTACCTAAGTTTGACAAAATTTGGCAGGCTTTTGGTTGTTGTCTACTTTGTCCTTTTTTAATTAATATATGGTGGGTCTCTCATATGGGAGGAACTCACCTAAAAATTATCACCCTTCTGACTATATAGGGAGATCCACCATTCCGACAGCAAGTCGACAATATTTGAATTTACCCCTTGTGAGAATCTTTGTTAACATATCTGATTCATTCTTATCAGTATGGATCTTTTCAAGCTGTAACTACTTCATCTCCAATATGTGTATGATCCTGTGATATCTCACATCCATATGCTACTGTTATGATACAGCTCCCCCTGCAAAAGTGATCAGACATCCTGATATAGATTTTCTCGAATCAGCATCGCCAGCCATATATTTTCTCAAATCAGCATCGCGAGTCATGTCTACATCAGTATAACCAGTTAACATAAGTTTGACATCTCCATAACATAAGCATATTTTAGAGGTGTCATAAAGATATCTAAGAATCCACTTTACGGTAACCCAATATTCCCTTCTAAGATTTGAAAGAAATCGACTCACTACTCCAACTGAGTGAGCAATATCTGGCCATGTGCATACCATAACATACATCAAACTACCAACAACTGAAGCATATGGAATATGCTCCATCTCTTCTTTCTCTTCTTTTGTGGAAGGACTGTACTTCACACTTAATCCAAAGTAATTAGCAAGAGGACAACTAATCGATTTAGCGTTCTTTATGTTGAACTTCTAAAGCACTTTCTCAATGTACTTCTCCTGTGATAACTACAATTTCTTGGCATTTCTATCTCTGATTATCTTTATGCCTAGAATTTAGTTTGCTTGACTTAAGTCTTTCATAGCAAAAGACTTACTCAAATCCTTCTTCAAACCACCAATTCTTGAAGCATTCTATCCAACAATTAATATATCATCCACGTAGAGTAAAAGGATGATAAAATTATCAGAGAATTTCTGAACAAAAACACAGTGATCAGAATTCATCCTTTTGTATCCCTTCTCCCCCATAATAGACTTGAATTTCTTGTACCACTATCTCGGTGCTTGCTTTAAGTCGTACAAACTTTTCTTTAGTTTGCAAACATAGTCCTCTTTTCCTTTTTCCTCGAAACCCTCTAGTTACTCCATACAAATTTCTTCTTCTAAATTGCCATAAAGGAAGGCAGTCTTCACTCAACCTTTAAGTTAAGGTTTGCTACTAATCCTAGCACCATACAAATGGGTGTCATTTTCACCACCGGTGAAAAGATTTCTTCAAAATCAATGCCTTTTCTTTGGCTAAATCCCTTGATAACTAACCTTGCTTTGAATTTAGGATGCAATCCCTTTTCATCATGCTTGATTTGATACACCTGTCTACTCTTCAAAGCTTTCTTGCCTTCGGATAACTCCACTAGCTCAAATGTTTTTTTCTTATTTAAGGACTTCATCTCATCTTACATGGCCTCAATCCATTTCTTCTTATGTTCACTATCTATAGCTTCTTCAAAGCTCTCAAGTTCTCCTTCATCAGTTAACAACACATACTTATCAGTATGATATTTGGTAGAAGGTTATCGAATTCTACCAAATCTCCTTTCTGGAATAGGAGATGTTGCAGGTGCTGGTGGTTCAGTGTGATCATCATTTTCATTTAGTTCAATATCAGCGAGAGTATCATCTTCACTAGATCTCTCATCATAGATCATATCTTCAACTTGTCTTAGTACAAGTGTTGGAAGATTAAATTCTAAGTCTGTTGAATTACCATTAGACTTTGTTACATCCTTCTGCGCCTTGTTAACATCTTTAATGGTTTGATCTTCAACAAACACAGCATCACGACTCCTTACGAGTTTCTTCTAGATTGGATCATAAAATTTATAGCCAAATTGGTCTTGGCCATAACCGATGAATACACACTTTCTTGTCTTGACATCAAGCTTAGTTCTCTCATCCTTTAGGATATGTATGAACACTTTGCAGCCAAACACCCGTAAATGATCATAGAAAATATTCTTTCCTGACCATACTTTCTCTGGAGCTTCATATTGTAAAGGAACATAAGGTGAACGATTCAACACGTACATTGTTGTTAGTAAGTCTTCACCCTAAAACATCTTAGGCAACTTTGAATGTGAGAGTAGACATCTAACTCTCTCCATCAATGTACTGTTCATCCTCTCAACTAGTCCATTTAACTGTAGCATTTTTGGAGGTGTCATTTGATGTCGAATGTCATGCTCTCTGCAATAACCATCAAATGGTCCAATGTATTCTCTGCCATTTTTTGTTCAGATACACTTAAGTTTCTTCCCATTTTGTCTCCCAACTAAGGCTATGAATTGTTTGAAAACATCTAGCACTTGGTTCTTTGACTTTAGAGTATAAGTCCATTTTTTAGGAATGATCATCAATAAAGGTCACAAAGTATTGAGCACCACCAAATGACCTCGACATTCGTCCATACAAGTCTGAGTGTACCAAATCTAATACATTCTTCATTCTGGAAGGAGGGAACTTTTGAAAATAACTCAGTTCTGCTTTCGTGCTAGACAATCAACACATTTCTTCAAGTGCATCTATTTATGTTCAGATAAGACATTTCTTTTTAGCAACAGTTTCATCCCTTTCTCACTTATATGACCCAGTCTTTTGTACCATAATTTAGTTGTGTCATCTTTCTCCATTGCGTTTATAACATCACTGGAGAGCTTCGCTTTCATCACATAAAATGTTTGCTTTAAACCTTTTGCCACCACTATAGAACCTTTAGTAATCTTCCATTAGCCATTCCTGAAACTGTTACAATAATGGTCATCATCAAGTTTTCCTATAGAGACCAAATTTAAGTGGATATCTGGAATATGTCGTACATCTCTCAGTCGAATCTCATCCCATTCTCTATTATCAGGTGAATGTCTCATTTGGCAACAACTTTGGATAAATTGTTATTTCCTATTCTAACCACACCAAAGTTTCCCGGTGTGTAAGATGAGAAACATTCCCTTCGTGATATACCGTGAATAGTTGCACCACTGTCAATCACCTAACTTTTCTCATAGGTTGCCAAATTAATTGTATCACCATCATCACCATCGTAGATGACATTGAGCTCACTGACAATATTTGAATGCTCATCATCATTATCATTCGTCTTCACATCCTTGTCTTTTTTGTTTTCTTTTTTAAGAAGCCAATAAAACCTTTTAATGTGCTCCTTCTTTTTACAATGATGACATTCCACATTGACATACTTGTTTGGCCTTCCTCTGCTCTTACCTCTGGGCTTAGAACCCTGGATTGACTTCTTCCTCTTGAGTCGGCAATCAAAACCTATAGTTGTGGTGAAGAAGATGAATTTCTCTGTCTCATTTCTTAATTCAAGATGCCACTATTGGCGGCTTCTAAGCTGACTACACCATTCAGTGCAGAATTTGTAAGTGAAAATTTCAAAGTCTCCCAAGACTCTGGTAAAGAAGCGAGCAACATAAGAGCGAGCACTTCATCATCAAACTTTATGTTCATCCTTGATAGTTAATCCAAGATCACATCGTCTGCTATAGAAGTACCTTCTCATTATTTATTTGCATCAACTTTGTCAGATAAAATGATTTGTTATTGCTAGTCTTTGAGGGGTTCAACTCTTAGAGTTTCCTCCAAAATATTCAAGCATTTGTCTTAGTACAAATGTGGCTATATACATTATCTTCAACATATTGTCAAATGAAACCACAAACTTGTTCGTGCTCGAACTCCTATTCCTCGTCTGACTTCTCTTTGGGTTTAGCAAAAGCAAATACCAACAAATGCAATTTTTGTCACGAACAAGAGATACTTCATCTTGTTTTTCCATATATAGAAATTTACACTATTTAAACTGATCATCTTTGTCTCCTTTGCCCCCATTTTGACCGTAAATATGAACAGTACCTATATGTATGTACAATACTCATACTTATGAACATTACCCGTACGTATGAATCTTGACTCTGATTTCAATCTCTTGGGAAAAATAAATACAACGTTTTCCCTTCTGTAATTAAATTTTTTGATATAGAGGGTCCTCTTTAGTGGCAATTATAGAGCATGCGACTTCCTCAAACAATAAACTAAGTTGTAACTGCGTAAAATGGAATTGTGTCCTAAATGTTAGGCTATGTATATAGAAAATACTTCCACTATAGAAATAGTAGGTATAAGGGAAGTTTCACAACACCTCACAAATGAGTGCTACCCAAAAATAGTGGTAGTTTTGGTATCTCTAAAAGAATACCTCACACCAATTTCTCTTGCTATTTTATCACTCACATTTTTAAGAACCTCTTAAAATCTTAACTCTCTTTTTCTCTTATGTTTTTCTCTGCCTTAGCTATCTATCTGCCTTGGCTTTCTCTGTTTTTGTGTTCTATATTTTTGTCGAATGGAGGAGGCCTTACATAGGCCTCCAATGTGCTAGAAAAAGTTAAAGTTAGGCAGCCGTTGTTTTTGACTGCTGCCTAACTTTAACAAAATTTAGCAGCCTTTTGGCTGTCACCTAACTTTGTCCTTTTTTTAATTAATATGTGGTGAGTCCCCTATATGGAAGGAACCCACCTAACATTACTAAGATGCGGAGTTTATAGATGTCCAATAATATACGACCTTACTCGTACTTGATAAAAAGGCTATAAAGTCAAATTATATCAAGAGAATGAAAATAAAAATTAAATTATCAAAATTAAATTAAAATATATTGAGAAATTAAACTAAATAATTTAAAAATGAAAATAAAATAAATGGAATAGAGTAAGACTTTAAAATTAAGATTTATATGTTAGAAGACATATTGAATCGACACTCTTAATTTTATTGTCTTTTTGTCTACTATTTTGCAATCATGCTTATGTAAAGTGCATTACCCATTAGCATGTTTCTCTTGGTGTTTTAGGGTGATGAAATATGTTTATTTTGGGTTAAAGTGTCGAGTATTTATAAACTAATATTTATTTTATTTTTATATATTTTGAATTATTAAACCAAAAATTTTTAAAATATATTATATATTTTTAAAATATTTTTAAATTTACTTATAATTATTAAATTAATTTTATAAATTAAATTAAGATATTTATAATTTTAGTAATAATAATTTTAATTAATCAAATA
>JANZXR010000172.1:35167509-35191049 GCA_027575705.1 Erythroxylum echinodendron | reverse complement strand
CGGCATATCAGCATGGAGCATCTTTTGTATTTTGGTTTAAGTTGATGTGTAATTTGATTTGTAATAACTCTAACTATTTTTTAAAATGGAAACAGTGAAATTGAATTTCTCAGAACGGTTCTATTATTTTAAAGATTTGGATAATGAAATGTGTATGTGCATGTTCTACTTGATGAATTTGACAACTGTTGTTAGTTTTAGAACAGCACGTCAGAGTTGGAAGGATTGCATGTGAAAAACACAAACGAAAGGAATTGTCTGTGATGACGTCACAACACAAAGGCAAGGAAAAATATTAAGGAAGAGTATCGTCTGTGCTAACGTCAGAACACAGAAGTAAGGAGAAATAGAGAAGAGAAGTATCGTCTGTGCTGACGTTAGAACACAGAAGCAAGGAATAATAGAAAGGAGAAGTATCATCTGTGCGACGTTAAAACACAGAGGCAAGGAGGAATAGAAAGGAGAAGTATCGTCTGTGCTGACATCAAAACACAGAGGCAAGAAGGAATAGAGAGGAGAAGTATCGTCTGTCCTGACGTTAGAGTACAGAGGCAAGGAGGAATAGAGAGGAGAAGTATTGTCTGTGATGACGTCAGAATACAGAGGACACGTCATCACTCAGAGGATAGAACGCAAAAGATAGACCACAGACGATATGTGGTCAACACAGAAGATAAAAGTCAACTACAAAGGATAGATCACAGATGATAAGTGGTCAACACAGAAGATAAAAATCAACTATAGAGTATAGACCACAGACGATAAGTGGTCAACACAGAAGATAAAAGTCAACTAAAGAGGATAGAACACAGATCATAGGCCAAGGATAATAAGAAGGAGTTAAGAAGTTATGTTTGTTGAAGAATTTCGTCTGTGTTACTATCCACAGACTTCCTCTATGTTACTATTCACAGAATTCGTCTGTGTTACTGTTCACGAGTATCGTCTGTGTTACTGTTCACGAACTTCGTCTGTGTTACTGTTCATGAGTATCGTCTGTGTTACTGTTCACAGACTTCCTCTGTGTTACTGTTCACGAGTATCTTCTGTATTACTGTTCACAAATATCGTCTAGGTTACTATTTATGGTTTATCTTCTATCCTATTTTTGACCATCCAGAAGTTACAATTGGCCTTCGAGGTTTCCATAAAAGTTGTAGCTCATGAAATCCTCTTTTAAACTATCGAAAAAAACCCCTGCATACGATGCCTAAAGAAAAAGTTATGCCAATAGCCCCAAAGCATGTACATATGTAAAGTGTGGACTCACCAACGTTGTTCCTTGAGGTATTCAGGTTGAAATAGAGAAATGGACTAGTCGACTATCATCATATTAGTCGACTATTCGGAGAGCTGAGCTGAGCTTAGAAAAGGTAGTTTTGAATGAAAGTATAGTTGATAAATGTTTATTATCCGGATGCAATTTTCGGGCTCCGGAGACGAGGTCTGACGGTTCTTCATGCTTGAATATGCATGAAATATGGTTTAGATGAATGAAATGAGTCATAGATAAGTTTCCTTAAGCTAAAATCGAAATACCCTTTTCTTTGGTGAAAATTTGTGACATTTTGAATATCTTTCGAAATTGATGGTTTAAATGAATTATATGATGTTAATTGTGTAAGTATAATGTGAATTAATGAAAAAAAATGAAGAAGATGTATATGGAATAAGGCTTGGCCGAAATTATAAGGGAAGAAATGGATTAATGTGATGAGTTGTATAATTATGATGGATATGGATTAAATGAGGAGAATTGGAGTTAATGGAGTGATGAAATGTATTGTTGTTTGGAAGTGGTTGTTATATACCAAGATTGGAGCATGAATTACTATGATAAAGTCTTGAAAATATAACTTGAAACTAATGCACATTAGGTGTTTGATGGCGTGCATTGGAAAGAGGCTTTCATGTATACTTAGAATTGGAAAGATTTTAATGGCGTGCATTGGAAAGAGGCTTTCATGTATACTTAGAATAAACTTAAATTTTTGCTTAGATTGATGAGTAGTGACCTAATGTGTTTGGATACAAATGTGTATAATTCTACTTTAAAATGTGTAAGTATTAGATCAAAGGTATTAAACACCTTGGAAAATGCAAAACATTTGTGTTCTATACACTTATTTGGTGGTTTATACATATGAGATACATGTTTGAGTAGTAATACATGATATATTGTATGTATAAAGGCTCAAGAGCTATTGATAAAGGAAATCATAACGAGAATTGTTAAAGTCAGGGGAGTATATTTTTTTAAGGTGGTTTGAGGGGAAAATATCTTTTAAATGGGATTAGGACATCTCAAGACATGTATGATGGCTTATATGTAAATTTTAAACCTAATTAATGCATAGTAGAATTGAATCTCAAATTGATGCTAGTATATTATACATTTAATAAACGACATTGGTTTACATAACTTTTTGCACTTGGAGGGAAAATGATGACTTTTACTACATGAAATAATGTTTCGAAACTTACGTATGCATAACCAGGTCATTTATGTTGCATGTATGTGTTCTCTTTTGGCGTAGAGCCATAGCACGGCTCCATTTTATTGGTTGAATCAATAAATAAAGGCATAGTGCCTTACTTGGTTTTACTATTCAATATTTCTATATGATTTTTGATGATTGGTGAGGAAATCATTGGCCAATCATATGTTAGGTACAACAAATTAAGCGACCCCCATACCCTTGACGCTAGTATATAAAGGTCGAGTCCTTGTAATGACACTATTCTACAAGACTCACTGGTGATTGCACACCTGGACGTCTGGTCACCGATGAGGTCATCACCTAGGGTCATAATGCTCTTGTCGGCCATATTCTGGACCCACCACAGATGAAAGTCGAGCCAACACCGACATTCAGTAGATTTGTACACTAGTTTGGCCGACTAGTGGTGATACACATAATTGTTTAGCTTATTCTGATATTTAACATCCTGACGAGATTTGATTTTACATGTGATGCTTTTCTGCTCTTGTGTACTAGAATTAGAGCCTATGTTCACTGAAAGAGTGATTAATAGGTTAGGCCTATGTGGTTCCTTACCAGTATGGCATGATTCATAGACTAGGTCTATATGTTTCTATGTCATACATATTCACTTCGTAGGTGGTTATGTGCATGTTAGATGTGTAAAACTGTCCTTAGGTTATTTAGACCGTTTTGGTGTGTACTAGGTTATATTTGTGATATGCGTTTCTTCTACTCACTGAGTACATAGTTTACTCACCCCCTCCGCTTCCCAACCAAGCAGGTTAATTTGTTAGTTTGAAGTTTTGAGTAGATCGTACGGTCTTTTTGTCATTTTCAGGGTATTACCGCACGTGGGTAGTCTTTATTTTGTACTTTTATTGTATAGTGGCCTATGATTATATTGATATGCTTTATAATTTTGTAAATTAACTCATAATTTTGTAAATTAACTCTTGACTATCTTATAGTTTGTAAATGACCTTATGTGTGATCCTCTTTGTGCTGTCCAAATGTTTTTAAAGATATCTAATTAGCCTTGCATAGTTGGGTTAAGGGTACCGTAAGTATCTTTAGCCTAAATATATGGCAATTGTCATGTTCTCGATGTGGTTCGCATGACAATTATCCAATATAGAGGAAAAGAAGACTAAAAAGGAAATATGTGATCACCTTACAAAATTACACGAGGCCAAATCACTCCACAACAAAATTTTTCTGAAGAGGAAACTATACACTTTATGCATGGCGGAATCCACTTCGGTGTCGGAGCATTTAAATATTTTAAATACTCTATTTTTCCAACTCACATCATTGGGGCTCAAAATAGAGATAAGTGAATATGCAAAACTTCTATTCCAAATTCTACCAAATTCGTATGATTAAGTAGTCATCAATTTAACAAACAACACAGATACACTAGTCTCAATAATATTGTAACTGTTATTCTAGAAGAAGAGAGTCGGTGCAAAAGTAAGGAAGATAGGCTAGAAAATTCCCAGCAAGTAGAGGCCTTGACGGTGACGAGAAGAAGATCAATAGAACGTGGTCTAAGTGGGAGTCATAGTCATAGTAAATCGAAATCCAGGAGTAAGAAGAATTTCAATTGCTACAATTGTGGCAAGAAAGGGCAAGAATTTCAAGTGCTACAATTGTGGAAAGAAAGGGCACCTAAAGAAGGATTGTTGGAATATGAATAAAAAGATTATATTCTTCAAGGAAATGCGGCAACTACTTCAGATGATAGAGGTGTAATGGTCTATAAAGTGACAACAACTATTAGAGATAAGAGAAGATTTGTTGATATATGGCTTCTCGATTCAGCAGTAACTTTTCATATGACCTCTTGAAGAGATTGGTTCCATCAGTATGAATCTGTATCTGGGGGATCTGTGTATAGCTGTAATGATCAAGCTCTGAAGATCGTTAGTATCAACACCATCAAGCTAAAGATGTATGATGGGATAACTCAAACTATTTAAAAAGTGCAACATGTGGAGGACTTGAAGAAGAATTTATTGTCTGTAAGACAACTGGATGATCTTGGTTTCAGTTTTGAGATTTAAAATAAGACCATGAAAGTGATTAAAGGAACGATGGTATTTATGAAAGCAGAGAAGACTGTTGCAAATCTGTACATGTTGAAGGGAGTAACTTTGCAAGAAGGAGAGGCATTCGTTGCTATGACTAGTCCAGATGACAAATCAGCAATGACATGGCATAAAAAGTTTGGAGTATGTCAAAACAAGGAATGAAGATACTTGCTGAGAAGAATCTACTTCCAGGTCTCACAAAGGTATCACTACCCTTCTGTGAGCATGGCATTGTGAATAAGTAATGTCGATTGAAGTTCAACACATCAAAAATTAAGAAGCAAAGAAATTTTAGAATTGATTCACTCTAATGTATGACAAGCACCAATTATGTCCCTATGAGCAAATTTCTTTGTATCATTCATTGATGATTATTCGAGGAGATGTTGGGTGTTTCCTATTAAGAGGAAGGCAGATGTGTTTCCAACTTTCAAATTTTACAAAGCGCTGGTGGAACTCGAATATGGTAAGAAGATCAAATGATTATGGTCAGGTAATGGAGGAGAATATATTGGTAAAGCATTTGATGAATTTTGCAAGCAAGAAGGCATCAAAAGGTAGTTCATGATGGCATACACTCCTTAACAAAATGAAGTAACAGAACGGATGAATAGAACTCTGTTGGAAAGAACAAAAGCAATGTTAAGAACTGCAAGCTTAAATAAGAAATTCTTGGCAGAAGCAGTCAATATCGCCTGTTATGTGGTGAATTGAACTCCATCAACTGCAATTAAGTTGTAGACATCGATGGAGATGTGGACTAGTAAACCAGTGGATTATTCTAGCCTCCATTTATTTGGAAGTCTTGCCTATGTTATGTTCAATGCCCAAGAAACTACTAAGTTGTATCCGAAATCAAAAATAGGTATTTTCTTGGGATATGCTAAAGGAGCAAAGGGGTATCGTCTGTAGGATCTCACTGCCCATAAGATTGTTTTCAGTAGGGATGTTATCTTCATGGAAGATAAGGATCAAGAGCAAGAAGAAAATGTTAGCACTATATAAGGGAATGCAGAAACTACAACAGTACAAGTGGATAGGGAAGTTGAACAAAAAGATTCTTTTGAAGCTACACCAGAGCATGAGAACCAAGAACTAGTTGAATTTGATGTTTTAGATACTTAGAGATTAACTCGCACAAGAAGAGCACCGACCTGGCACTCAGATTATATTATAGAGAGCAATATTGCATACTGCCTTTTAACTGAGAATAAGGAGCCATCAACTCTTCAAGAAGCAATGAATAGTTTATATGTATCTCAGTGGATGGTAGCAATGCAGGAAGAAATTGAAGCTCTGCATGAGAATAATATATGGGAGCTAGTATCAGTACCACAAGGAAGAAAGCCTATTGCAAATAAATGGGTATACAAGATTAAGCGGAGTGGTGACGATCAAGTAGAGCGATATTGTGCTAGATTGGTGATAAAAGGATATGCTTAGAAGGAAGAAATTGACTTCAATGATATATTTTCTCTTATGGTTCGACTCACTACAGTTTGAGCAGTCCTGGCAATATGTGCTATATTTGACTTGCATCTTGAGCAGTTAGATGTGAAAACTGCATTCCTTCATGGAGATCTTGAAGAAGAAATTTATATGCTCCAGCCAGAAGGTTTTGAAGAAAAAGGAAAGAGAACTTAGTTTACAGGTTGAACAAATCTCTATATGGTTTAAAACAGGCACCAAGGTGTTAGTATAAGAGATTTGATTTCTTCATCATAAGCCCTAGCTATAACAGACTAAATGCAGGCCCTTGTTCATATTTCAAGAGGCTTAAGAAAGATTATTTTATAGTCTTACTATTGTATATAGACAACATATTAGTAGCAGGCCCCACTAATGATCGTATTAAAGAATTGAAGGCACAGTTGGCTAGGGAATTTGAAATGAAGGACTTGGGACCAATAATAAGATTCTAGTGATGCAAATTCACAAAGAGATAGAAATAATAGGAAGATTTGGCTTTCTCAGAAGAATTATTTGACAAAGATCTTGCAGCGATTCAACATGCAAGATTGTAAGTCAATTTATACCCCTCTTCCTATTAATTTCAAGTTATCCTCAAGTATGAGTCCTAGCAACGAAGAAGAGAGGATGGAGATGTCTCGAGTATCGTATGAATCAATAGTGGGAAGCTTAATGTTTTCTATGATTTATACAAGACCAGACATTGCACATGCAGTGGGAGTAGTTAGTCAATACATGGCGAATCCTAGTCGAGAACATTGAAATACTATTAAGAGGATTCTCATACATATCAAGGGAACCTCAAATGTTGCATTATATCATAGAGGATCAGATTTTAATGTCAAAGGATATGGATGCTGATTATGCAAGTGATCTTGATAAAAGTAAATCCACTACAGGCTATGTGTTTACATTAGCTAGAGGAGTTGTGAGCTGGGTTTTAAAATTGTAGTTAGTTGTGGCTACGTCAACAATAGAAGTAGAATATGTAGCAGCTACATAAGCCAATAAAAAAGCAGTGTGACTGAAGAAGTTGTTGGAAGAACTTGGGTATAAACAAGAGAATATTACTCAGTTTTGTGATAACCAAAGTGCTTTGCATCTGGCAAGGAATCCAGCATTTCATTTCAAGACATAACACATTAGAGTTCAATATGACTTTGTTTGTGAGAAAGTGGAAGAAGGAACGGTGGACATGCAAAAAAATCATACCATGGATAACCAGACAGATTTTATGACAAAAGCAATTAATGTTGACAAGTTTATATGGTGTCGATCCTTATGTGGCCTGACAGAGACGTAAGCAACATGAAGCTGCAAGGTGGAAAGAATAGTACGTAGATCTGATTGACTCTCAATCAAGTCTTCAAGTGAGAGAATTGTCAAGTATAGAAGTTGAACTTAAATATGGTAGGCACCGTTTTCGGTGCCTACCCTATTCTCTTACCTATAAATAGGCAGGAGATGAACAAGGAGAAAATCACATAAGCAAAATAAAGAGAGCCGTGAGGTGTGAGAGAAAAACACAGAGAGAGAGAGAGAGACAAAAAATATTTTGTGTATTTTTGTGGGTCTAGTTTTTCTCCTTGTAATTCTCCAATTTTTAGTAGTAAAATTGCTCTATCCTTGCCTATGATTTTTAGCTTAATTTAGGATTTTTACACTAAAATTTATCTATTCATTACTATTCTTTCAGTCCTATTTAGCTACAAACCTGTTCTAATTCAGTTGATTTTCACAACATAGACAATGATGACTAGTGCTTTTGAGAAAAGATGTATCTTATATCAACCTAATACTCACAATTTTCACCATTGGTAGGTCATGATTTGTGAATGTGGTGGTGGTGGTGTATAGCAGTTATTGCTTGCTATAATTGACTTTAGTCCTTTAGTAGAACGTATTGCTAGTGCCACAAAAATGGATAGAAACTAATATATAACATCATTAAATTGGACCATAATGAGCTGCCTTATGTTCATTAGTGTCTGCAAGCCAATGTATGAGATAAATCTCACATAAATTAAACCCCCTACTAGCAAGCAACGGATAGAATTTGATGATATGAGCTTAACAAAAAAGAATATCCCTCATTTTTATGTAGAATTTAATCTCTACTAACAAAAGAAATAATAATAATTACAAATGTTGAACCAACCATGATCGAATCATTGGTTCTGTGGAAAACAAAATTTTTTACAGTTTTGGTTCGGATTCTGATGATTGAATAACTTGAATTATGAAAATAAACACGAATTGTAAAATAAACAATCATACATGATTCACGATTTCTTTTGAAATCCTTTGAAAAACTTTTTGATGCGTTAACCACGAGCTATTCATTTATCCAGCCTTTAATAGTATCCACAGAGCAGCTTCTCAACACTTTGAGAGGAATAAATCAGGAGTGCGAGCTCCTTGATGCTTACTCCTATTTATAGAAAAAACATTAGGGTTTTAAACTTTTTATTAAAATTAAATTCCTCAATTATAATTAAAGTCATAATTATCCATACATTAGTTTAAGTGTCTTCATACTTTAGTTTATGATATCAATTACTTGCTTCATAAAAAAGAAACGTAATGTGAGTTAATTTTATGATTTTAACAATATTCTATCTTGATGAAACTACAATTAGGAACATTTAGGAACAATACATAAATATAAATTGAATATCACAACTAGGAACTCATCATAATTTCAATTATCTAGCAATTATTCTAAGAATTTTACCTTCAGTATTAAAACGTCAAATGTAGTTAATCTAAAAAACAAAATAAAGAATGTCTTTTTGTTAATTAAATAACAATATTATACTTTAAATTGCAATCAACTGATTGGCAACAAGGATATAAAATAATAATAAATTGTCATGCTCTAAGCATGGTAACATATATCGTTCTGTTTCGGCCGGTACGGTACGGTATCAGCTCCTTCGGTACCTACCATGAATACCTACTGGTACTACTCATTATAGGTCGGTACTGGCCGGTATTTGAAATATTGGCCAAATACCAGCCAGTACTGTAATTACTGAAAATGGAGGGACCATTTTGCAAAAGCTTAAAAATTAAACCTAATTCTTAACCCTCCATCAAACAAAGTCTTCTTTGGCTTCTTCTGGACGGTACCGACCAGTATCCGAAATATCGGCCAAATACCGTTCGGTGCTGTAATTACTAAAAATGGAGGGTCCATTTTGCAAAATCTTAAAAATTAAACCTAATTCTCAACCCTACATCAAACAAAGTCGTCTTTGGCTTCTTCTTTTCTTCGTCTCCTCTCATCTGCCGCCTACTCTCACTGTCTTCATCTCTCATCTCTTTGTTCTACTTCTATTTTCTACCTCATCTTTCACTCTCACTGTCTCACTCTTACTCTCAACCGCACCACCAAACCATCACTCACCATCTTCTTCTTCTCCTCATCTCCGTATCTCACTTCTTCTTCTTCACTCACCACGGCACCACCACCGCACAACCACTGCACCACTAAACACCACCGCACAGCACCACCACATCCGCACATCACTGCTGCTAGTCTTCTTCTTCTATGACGTCTGCACATCATCGCACCACCACCACCGCACACCACCACTACACACCACCACCACCCCACCACTACCATACACCGCTGCACACCATGTCCACAAAGCAAATAGCGCCACCGGTCCACCACCACGCCATACTCGAAGTCGAAGATAGTGAATTAATTTTTGGTGTCTTTGATGAGTTTTTGAGTGTAGTTTTTTCCTGCTTAATGCATTATCTATTGTGAATTTGTGATCGATATTGGATTTGTGAATTGATTTTGTGATTGGGTTGATATTGGATTTGTGAATTGATATTTCTGGTGTAGTTATAAATATTGCATTATTTATTGTGAATGAGATTTGGCCAACTGGATTGGAATTGGAGTTATGAATTTGTGAATCAGGTTGGGATTGGAGTTGTGAATGATTATTGACTTATGACAGTATTGTGAGTTCTGAATTGAATATTGGATTCAATGTTGAATTAAATGAGACATTATAGTTTTGTTTTGTGATTTACGTGGTTGGATTAAAATTGGACATGAATTATTGTTTGGTTGATTTATTTCTGGTGTGATTATGATATAAAATAAATATTGTTTTAAGTTTATCTAAGACATCTATGATAATTTATTATAAATTTTTTATGAACGAAATACAAGGCCTCATATGAATATGTGATGAATTAAATTGATTAGATCATTCAATTGACAGTATGGAAGATGAAAGTTGAAAGTTAAAACAACTTAAATCAAAAATTTAAATCGACAATATTAAAGATGTAAACTTGTAAAAGATTAAATCATTAATTGAAAAGTTCTTAATATTTATGAAATGGTATTTTATTATTAGTATTTGATTATTGACTATTGACTTCAGATAAATAAAGTAGTTGAGTATATAATTATACAATTGTAACTTAATAATAATTCGGTTGTAATTATTATTAATTAAATGAGAATAAAATATGTTGAAATTGAATTATTTGGTAATATATATGTGTGGGGTATGAGGGTATCATAAATATTTATAATAAATAATGTGTGAAAGTAGTGATGTAAAAAATGTATCTTAAAAAGAATTACTTTTGTTCAAATTATGGACATGTTGTAGGTTCCAATCATTTATACTTAGACTTATTAAAGTCAATTAAAAATTGCAAAAGCAACTTATATATTTAAGAATGAAATATAGAATGATGTATATAATATTATAATTTGTTAGAAATGTAAAGATCATTCAAAACTTTAAATAAGAAAAAAATATTTTCAAAGAAGCAAATTGATCCTTATGTGATTAATATATCCTTGAACTTGATCATTATGTTATGAATAGATGTATATGAAATGAACAATTGTATAAGAAATAGAAATTGTTTTATGAATGTTTTGCGATTGTTGGAAATGGAAATTGTTTTATTAATGTTTTGTGATTGTTGAAAATGGAATTTGTTAGAAATGAAAATTGTTGGAAATGTAAATTGTTTTATGAATGTTTTGTGGTTGTTGGAAATGGAAATTAGAAATTGTTTTATGAATATTTTGTGATTATTGGAAATAGAAATTGTTGTAAATTGGAAATTGTTTTATGAATGTTTTCTTATTATTGGAAATGGGAATTGTTGTAAATTGTTAGAAATGGAAATTGTTGGAAATGAAAATTGTTGTATGAATGTTTTGTGATTGTTGGAAATGGAAATTGTTGGAAATTGGAAATTTTTTATGAATATTTTGTGATTATTGTAAATGGGAATTTTTGGAAATTGTTAGAAATGTAAAATAATTTTGTGAATATTTTGTAATTATTAGAAATGGAAATTGTTTTATAATTGTTTTATGATTGTTGGAAATGAAAATTGTTGGAAATTGGAAATTGTTTTATGATTATTGGAAATGGGAATTGTTGGAAATTGTTAGAAATGGAAATTATTTTATGAATGTTTTGTAATTTTTGGAAATGTAAATTGTTTTATGAATGTTTTGTGATTATTGGAAATAAGAATTGTTGGAAATTATTAGAAATGGAAATTTTTTATGAATGTTTTGTGATTATCAAAAACGGAAATTATTTTATAAATGTTTTGTGTGATTATTGGAAATAGAAATTGTTTTATAATTGTTTTGTGATTGTTGGAAATTGGAAATTGTTTTATGAATTTTTGTGATTAATGGAAATGAGAATTGTTAGAAATTGTTAGAAATGGAAATTGTTTTGATGAATGTTTTGTGATTATTGGAAATGGAAATTGTTTTATGAATATTTTGTAATTGTTGATAATGGAAATTATTGGAAGAATATTTTGCGATTATTGGAAATGGAAATTATTGGAACGATAAAATGTTAGAAGAATGTTTTGTGATTGTTGAAAATGGGAATGGTTGGAAATGAAAATTGTTATATGAATTTTTTGTGATTATTGGAAATGAGAATTGTTGGAAATTATTAAAAATAGAAATTATTTTATGAATGTTTTGTGATTGTTTAAAATGGAAATTGTTGGAAGAATGTTTTGTGATTGTTGGAAGAATGTTTTGTGATTGTTGGAAGTGGAACTTGTTAGAAATAGAAATTGTTATATAAACGTTTTGTGATTATTGGAAATGAGAATTGTTTATGTATGTTTTGTGATTGCTGGAAATGAAAAGTGTTTATGTATGTTTTGTGATTATTGGTATTAACTAACTGTATATGTTGAATAATTGAATTGTTAGTTTTTGACATATAGTGAATTGTATTCCATGGAGTTGAAATGTGTGTAATATAATAATACAAAATGAATTATATTATATAAGATGGATATGCATATTGTGTAATGAAATTATGTTTTATGTATTTTGATATATGCATTCATTTATTTTTATAGATAAATGGAAGGAAGCTCGAGTACTCCTGATCAACCCACTTCAGGAAGATAAAAATAAATGAAAGGAAGTTCAAGTACTGCTGATCAACCCACTTCATGAAGATACAATGATCCAGTTTGGGCTCATGCTGCATTGGTTCCTGGACAGAAGAACCATACTATTTGATTGTTTTGTAACAAGCATTTGAAAGGCAGAGGAATCACTCGATTAAAAAAACATTTAGCTAGGGTTAAAGGAGAGGTGGAACCTTGTAAAAAAGTAAGTTATGATGTAAAATGGCAGATGAAAATATTGTTTGATGAGTATCAGCATGAGAGAGATAGAAGAGAAAGGTTGAATTTTGAAATTGGTAGTGGAAATTCATATTCTAGTTTCTGTGGTGATTATGGAAATGTTGAAAGTAGTAGTAGCAGTGGTAGTAGTGGTACTAGCAATGCTCCTTCTCAGGCCTAAGAAGAAGTACCTGAACTTGATGTGAGGAAGAGAAGAAGGCAAACTAGTTTCTTTGTACCAAGAATAATCCCTAGAGCCAAACCTTCAATTCGTAGTGCAATGCAATCAAGAGATGCAGCTCACAATGTCGATATGACAGTAGCTAGATGGTGGTATGATACAGGATTGTCATTTAATGCTTCTCAGTCTTATTATTATCAACCTATGATGGGTGCAAAGCCTCTTATGGTTTGGGATGCAAAGGTCCTTTGATTGATGACTTAAGAGGTAAACTTTTGAGTTGTTCTACTTCTGAAATTAAAAGTTATTTGGCTAAAAGAAGAGTGAATTAGGGTACTTATGGATGTTAGTTATGTGTGATGGTTGGACAAATAGCACACAAGAGCCTATTATTAAATTTTTGGTTTATTCTACAAATGACTCGATGCTTTTAAAATCTATTGATGCATCTGGCCTTACTAGAAATACTGAGACTTTGTTTGAGATATTTGATGAATTGTGAATGAAGTAGGGCTAGAAAACATTATTCAGTTTATTACTCACAATGATTCCGCTTATAAAGCCGCAGGAAAAGGTTGTAGAATACTTATAATTCTTTTTTTGGACTCCTTATGTTCCACATGCATTGACCTAATGCTGGAGAATATAGGGGATCCTAGGTATTTTCCTGTTATTGATGAGACTATGCAGAAAGCTAAAAAGGTGACAAAGTTCATTTATAATTGTGCGTGGGTGTTAAATTTAATGAGAAAGGAATTTACCAATGGTAGGAATTTGTGTCGTCCTGTTGTGACAAGATTTGTAACAAATTTCTTATCACTTCAGTCTTTTGTTTTGCTAAAGAAAGAGTTAAGAAAAATGTTTACAAGTGATAAGTGGATTACATCTCAACATGCTAGGTCTAATGCTAGAGTGGAGATTTGTAATAATATACTGGAAGATAGAGAATTTTGGTCTCAATTTCAATTTGTTATCCGAGTTTATAAGCCTTTGGTGAGGGTGTTTCGCTTGGCTAATAGTGAAGAAAAGCCAACAATGTATATTTTTGATGCCATGGACAGAGTGACTGAAGCAATCAAGGTCAATCTGAAACATAGGCCTTCTTTGTACACACCATATCTTTCAATCATTAATGAGAGAAGGAAAAGACAACTTTCTTCTTCGTTATTTGTAGTTGGGGCATTTTTGAATCCTAGTGTTTATTTTTGATGGGAGCAGATAGCGCTGGATTTTCTAGAAGACGTTGACCGCTGCAAGATTTGCGACAGATTACGCAAAATGTCATAACTTTTGCGTACAATGTCCGATTGCTGCCCATGATAGCTTTCTGGAAAGGGTTTCTCGAGATGAACAATTAGGGGGTCAAACTGCTATTTTAATTGTTTGAGGACTATTTTGTTATTTCCATGTTTTGTTATTTTCTATCTACCTATATAAAGCAAATAATGTTATTTTGTTAAGCAGCTTATTTTGAATCAATTTACACACTTCCTCTAAACCTAATTAGGGTTTGTTTTCCTTTGAATGCTTTTACGCTGCGTCAGGAGGTATCAGAGCATAGCGACCGGCGGTGATGGCGGTGTTCTCCGTGATGGTGATCAGGAGGATGGAGCCCCACATGGGGTTAAGGTGTTGCAACGTTTGGAGCAACATCTTGAGCAATGAATAGATCGCATGTCTAGGCATTTTGAGGAATGTTTTCAGGAGCTTGCAGATCGTTTGGATGCTTGTGGTCTTGGACTGAATAGGGAAAGGAATGATGGTAGGAGACAGCCATGATATGGTGCTCGTGGTGAGCCTATCAACAAACTAGAACCTCCACATAGACAACCTGTTTATGAAGATGATTCAGAAGAAGAATTCGATTTTGAACCACATCAGTTCAATTGAAATGCAAGGGAAACAGTTATAGGCAGAGATGGAACGAAGATCGAGAAGGTGGAGATTTTTTGTTAAAGGTAGATATTTCTTGCTTTAATGGTAGTTTGGGAATTGAGGAGTTTCTAGATTGGATTGTGGAAATAAACAGGTTCTTTGATTATGCTGAAACTCTGGCAAAAAGGTGGGCAAAACTAGTAGCCTTTCGCTTGAAGGGGATGGCATCGGGTTGGTGGGAGCAAGTTCAATCCAGAAGAGAGAGAGAGAAGGAAAACTCCCTGTACAAACCTAGTATAGGATGGAGCATCTGTTGAAATTGGAATTTCTACCCTCAGATTATGAATAGATTTTGTTTCAACAATATCAGAGATGTTAGTAGGGTAGTAAGACAGTTCATGAGTACACAGCTGAATTTATGAGGTTGGCAGAATGAAATAATTTGCTGGAGCCTGAAGGGAAGCAGGTGGCTCGATATTTAGAAAGGTTACGGGTGAACTTGAGAGATAGAATTGGTGTGCAGGTAATTCGAACTTTGAATGAAGCAAAGAATTTGGCTTTGAAAGCTGAATTGATGGAGCAGGAGCGAGGCAGAAGGAGTTTTGGTGGTTTTGGTGGATCCAGGGATAGTGTAGATGGTAATAAGGCTGATGTAAATCATCCTGATCGTGGAAACAACTCCAAGAATTTGAATAAGCTGTCTGTAGAAGATAAAGCAGTCGGTAAACGTCCCATAAATGAGGGGCGAGATAGAGAATCTAAGAAGATAGATAATCCCTATGCAAGGCCCACTATTGGGAAGTGTCTTTAGTGCAACGAGCAGGGACATAGATCAAATGAAAGTCCTAACCGAAAAACAGTCAATGTACTGGATTGAGAGGAAGAAGATGGGGAGATTTACTATGAACCGGATAGGGTTGAGGAAGAGGAGGAGTATGATGAAGGTGATGGGCAGGCTTATATTATGCAAAGGATGATGTTGGCCCCTAAGCAGGAAGAGAAATCACAGCGACACCAATTATTCAGAACCCGGTGTACTATTAGTGACAGGGTGTTTGGTGATATTGTTGATAGTGGGATCTATGAAATATTATTGGGAAGGATACTGTGAAGAAGCTGAAGCTGCTGTTGTTGATAGTGGGATCTATGAAATATTATTGGGAAGGATACTGTGAAGAAGCTGAAGCTGCCTGTTGAGAAACACCCGAATCTTTATTCATTAAGGTCGATAAAATCTGATACGGGAAAAATTGACGTGACAGAACGCTGCAAGGTGCCTTTCTCCATAAGTAAATACCAGGATACTATTTATTGTGATGTACTGGATATGGATGTACGTCATCTTTTATTTGGTAGACCTTGGCAGTACAATGTTAATGCGCAGCATTCTAGAAAGAGTAACGTGTATAAGCTGGAGAAGGATGGCGTGAAGTTTTCATTGCTCCCTTTGAAAAATAAATCTGCTACGGAAGGGAAGAGCATATTCTTGACTTTGGCAAACAATTTTACAGAAGAGGCTAAAGAGACAGGGTAGATTCATGTGTTAATAATGAAGCAAATTCTGTTCAATGAGCCTGAATTGCAAGTAGAGGAGTAACCAAAGTTAGTTTGTCCTTTATTACAAGATTTTAAAGAGCTGATGGGGAAGGAAATACTAGATGGGTTGCCTCCAATAAGAGATATACAGCACCAAATTGATCTTATCCTGGTGCTAGTCTTCCTAATCTACCCCATTATAGAATGAACCCCAAGGAGAGTGACATATTGAGAGGGAAGGTAGAAGAGTTATTGAAGAAGGGGCTAATTCGGGAGAGTTTAAGTCCATGTGCAGTGCCAGCATTGTTGACACCAAAGAAAGATGGAAGTTGGAGAATGTGTGTTAACATTCGAGCAATCAACAGAATTACTGTGGGTTATAAATTTCCTATTCCAAGGTTAGATGATGTGCTGGACAGGTTGTATGGAGAACAATGGTTTTGGAAGCTGGATTTGAAGAATGGTTATTATCAGATTCGAATCAAGCTAGGAGATGAGTGGAAGACAACTTTCAAGACTAAAAAAAGGCTTTACGAGTGACTAGTTATGCCTTTCGGGTTGTCAAACGCTCCTAGTATGTTTGTAAGGCTGATGAATCAGGTACTTAAACCATTTACTGGCAAGTTTGTTGTGGTTTATTTTGATGATATTCTGATATTTAGTCGTAGTGAGGAGGAGCATATGACACACTTGAGAGCTGTGTTAACAGCTTTGAAAGATAACTTGTTATATATCAATCTTAAGAAGTGCAGTTTCTGACAAATAAATTAGTGTTCTTGGGGTTTGTGGTTTCGGATGTTGATATTCATCTTGATGAGTTGAAATTAGAAGCAATTAGAGATTGGCCTACTCCCAAAAATGTGACTGAATTGAGGAGCTTTCATGAGTTGGCCACATTTTATACGAGATTTATCAGAAACTTTGGTAGTATTGCTGCCCCAATGATAGAGTGTCTAAAGAAAGGGAAGCTTCAGTGGGGAGAAGAAGCAGACAACAGCTTTGCTATCCTTAAAAAGAAACTAAGCACAACACATGTACTTGCACTTCCAGATTTTGAGAAGTTGTTTGAAGTGGATTGTGATTCTAGTGGAGCGGGTGTAGGGGCTGTTCTTTCACAAGAGAAGAGGCCAGTTGAATTTTTTAGTGAGAAGCTTAGTGATGCAAGGTGCAAATGGAGCACCTATGAGAAGGAATTCTATTCTGTGATTCGTGCTCTAAAAACATGGGAACACTACTTGATTGGGAAAGAGTTTGTACTTTATTCAGATCATGAGGCCTTGAAGTACTTAAATAGCTAGAAGAGAATTAGCAAAGACATGCATACAAGGTGGTGTTAGTTTTTACAGAAATTCCCTTTCAAGCTGAGGCATAAATCGGGTATACAGAATAAAGTTGTTGATGCATTAAGTATAAGAGAAACATTGTTACTGACTTTGAGCCAAGAGATTCTAGGTTTTAAGCAGTTAAAAGGGGAGTATGCAGCAGATGATAACTTTGTATAGATATGGTCCCAGGTATCCAATAATCACCTAGTTTCTTCTTTTTATTTGTCTGACTATTACTCGATGCATAAAAACCAGTTGTGCATTCCGAAAACATCTCTGAGGGAGAAAGTGATCAGTGACTTGCATGGAGGTGGATTAGCAAGTCACCTAGGTAGAGACAAGACTCTTGCATCAGTGAAAGAAAGATTCTACTGGCCACACTTAAGAAGGGACGTTTATAGATTTGTGGAGAAGTGTTAAACTTGCCAGAGATCCAAGGGTCAGTCCAAGAACACTGGATTGTAAATGCCTCTACCAGTTCCAGAGAACATTTGGGAAGATCTTTCCATGGACTTTGTGTTGGGATTGCCACGAACACAAAGAGGCCATCATTATGCTTTTGTTGTGGTTGACAGGTTTTCCAAAATGTCACATTTTATTCCTTGCAGGAAAACCTCAAATACAGTTGCTGTTGCTAGTTTGTTTTTTAGAGATATTGTCCGACTACATGGGGTCCCAAAGACTATCACTTCGGACCGTGACAACAAGTTCCTTAGTTACTTCTGGAAAACATTGTGGAAACTGTTTGACTCTTCTTTGTAGTTCAGTAGTACAGCTCATCCGCAGACAGATGGGAAAACTAAAGCAGTCAACCAAACTTTAGGCAACCTGATTCGCATTCGTTTTGGGGACAGGCCAAAGCAGTGAGATCTGATTCTTCCACGAACTGAGTTTGCTTACAACAGTACAGTCCATAGTGGTACTGGCCGTTCACCTTTTTCTATTTTCTACACGAAGATGCCACAGCCCAAGAAGTATAGACCTTATTCAGTACTAAGGCGCATTAATGACAATGCTTATGTGATTGATCTTCCAGAAAGCATGGGTATTTCCAAGACATTTAATGTCGCGGACATATCCATGTTCCATGATGCGGATGTTCCTTTATACCCGAACGTCCTGCTCAACTCGAGGTCAAGTTTTTTCCCAGTGGAGGAGACTGATGCAAAACAAATAGCACTGGATTTTCTAGAAGACGTTGACCACGGCAAGATTTGCAGCAGATTACACAAAATGTCATAACTTTTGCATACGATGTCTGATTGCGACCCATCATAGCTTTCTGGAAAGGGTTTCGCGAGACGAACAATTAGGGGATCAAACTGCCATTTTAATTATTTGAGGACTATTTTGTTATTTCCGTGTTTTGTTATTTTCTATCTACCTATATAAGGCAAACAATGTTATTTTGTTAAACAGCTTATTTTGAATCAATTTACATACTTCCTCTAAACCTAAATAGGGTTTGTTTTCCTTTGAATGTTTTTATGTTGCATCAATTTTAGACTGGATCGTAGTAAGCAAGCTGAAGTTAATAGAGAAATGATTTTAACTATTACAAGTATAATAGTTAACATTGACACAATGCAAGATCTCTTAAGCTAACAGATGGAGCTTTATAAGTTGTCTTATGGGGATTTTGGAACGCCGATTGCTATTTGAAAACGAGTAAAATTTTCTCCAGGTATTAGTTATTTCCATTTTCTTATCTGTTGAAAATGAATTATCACTTTATTTTGTGTATAATGCTACTTTTGTTATCTTATAACTGGCAGTTTCTTGGTGGGATCAATTCAGAAATAGTGTTCTAGAATTGAAAAGGTCTGCAATTCAGATTTTAAGTCAATGTGTGAGTGCAACAGGCTGTGAATGAAACTTAAGCACATTTGAATTTATTCACTCCAAAAAAAGAAATAGATTGGAGTATAAGAGGTTGAATGACTTGGTTTCTGTTCGATACAATTTAAAGCTTCGAGAAAGGTATGTTATTATCATTATTAATTTCGATATAATTTCTTATAATTTTATAATAATTAAATTATATTCCTTTTTTGTGATTGTGGGAAATGTAAATTATTGGAATTGGAAATTATTTTATAAATATTTTGTGATTGTTGGAAATTATTGGGAATTGGAAATTATTTTATTCATGTTTTGTGATTGTTGGAAATGTGAATTGTTGGGAATTGTTGTAATTATAAATTGTTTTATTAATATTTTGAGATTATTGGAGATGTGAATTGTTGGAATTGGAAATTGTTTTATGAATGTTTTGTGATTGTTAGAAATGGGAATTGTTGGAATTGGAAATTGTTTTATTCATCTTTTGTGATTGTTGGAAATGTGAATAGCTGGAATTGGAAATTGTTTTATGAATGTTTTGTCATTGTTGGAAATGAGAATTGTTGGGAATTGTTGGAGTTGGAAATTGTTTTATAAATGTTTTGTGATTGTTGGAAATGTGAATTGCTGGGAATTGATGGAATTGAAAATTGTTTTATACATTTTTTGTTATTGTTAGAAATGTGAATTGTTAGGAATTGTTAGAATTGGAAATTATTTTATGAGCGCTTTGTGATTGTTGGAAATGTGAATTGTTGGGAATTGTTTGGAATTGAAAATTGTTTTATGAATGTTTTGTGATTGTTGGAAATGAAAATTGCTGGGAATTGGAAATTGTTTTATGAATGTTTTGTAATTGTTAGGAATTATTGGAATTGGAAATTGTTTTATGCATGCTTTATGATTGTTGGAAATGTGAATTTTGGGAATTGTTGAAATTTAAAATTGTTTTATGCATGTTTGTGATTGTTGGAAATGTGAATTGTTGGGAATTGTTGGGAAAGATGTGTTATTATCATTATTGTCATTACCATTTTTGATATAATTTCTTATAATTTTCTAATAATTAAATTTTATTGTTTAATAAGAGTTTTAATGGTACAAGTAGTTCAAATGATCTAATTTCTATTGATAACATCGATCTTTTGGCGGATTAGGTTTCTGAAGAATCAAATTTGGTAGATGTCAATGACTTGGAAGATAATCTTGGATGGAAAAACATTGACACGTCATTTGATGCATTAAATTTGAATGATAATGATGATGAAACTCTTCTCAATGATAAAAATTTTGTACCAAATGATAACTGGGATCAGTGTAGTTATACCGGATATCCTCCCATTACCGATTGAATTTCGGTCTCGGTTATTTTTTCTCTTCTTTTAATTTTACTTATATTTGATGTTTATCAGTTTATGTTAAATTCTACATATGTGAAGTAATTGTAAATGTTTTTGTTTCAGGTTTAACATCAACTTCATTGTTTCCTCATCATGATGAAATTGTAATAATTAAGGATATTTATTGTTCTTTTTATTGGATGCTTTGACGTAATTATAATTTATTAAAATGATGAAATTGTAATTGTATTATTGTAATATTTTAAATACTTTGTGTTATTCTTTTTTTATATTTGTATTATGATGATTGTCTTTTTTCAATATTAATTGTAATTATTATTTACATTTGAAATATTTAAAAATTATTATTATTTCATATTAAATTATTAATTGTGATTATTATTTATTATTATAATTTTTGGAAACAAGTTTGAAGTAAACTTGTAAAGTATACAGCATATAACTGTATAATATACTAATGGACTATTTTGCAAAATTTATAAAATTTTAGAGACTATTTCATAAATTTTAAAAACGAACCGAAACGGTATCTGATATTGACCGATACCAGTACAATACCGTATCAGAATCTAATCTAGTACTAAGTTCGGCATGGTATTCGCAACTTTAGTTCCAAGTGAACTCTCAGTGATTATTGACCCAATCCCTTACGCCTCGACCAGCCTGTAGCTTTCGACATGGCAAACGACTTGAACTTGATTATGGATCAAAACCATTACTTGTGAATTTTTGATAAAAAATTTGTGAATTGTAAACGACGAATAATCACGTTCAAGTCGTGTGCTGGATCAGAGTAACACTAATAATTGACAAAGCATGTGAGGGAGCAAGCTCACAAATGAGGGATATGATTGTGTATTTATATTTTAGGATATGATTGTGTAGAAGAAAATAATGAACTATGTGACACTCTTATTTGAAGAGTATGAACGAACATGAAGTGCGCCTGCGTGCTAGTTTTATTAATTATAATTATAAATTAAATTAACAAATAAAAAGGAGCTATCAAGAAACTCCGCTTCAAAATATGACCTTTAACTTAAGCAGGCAAAAGGAAAAAGGAAAGAATCTGAATACTTTCTTTACGTGACAAAAAATTGCTAAATTATTCTCGTACCATGAGATTGAAGAGTTATGATGTTACTTTTCACCATATATAATTGCTCTTTCTAATGATTGATTGTAAGGAAAAGGAAAACGCGTTTCGAGGGATACAATTAAATAATTATCTTTATGAGATAATCAATTATGATTTCCTTTTATGAAACTTTGGGATGATAGAGATAGACAAGGACCTGCTTGCAATGGCATTAATCAATTAGAAAAGATATAAGATATTTGGGCCTACACGTGGCTAGTGGCTGAGAAGATATAAAGCACGATGGTGGCCAACTTTTAGATAACACCTTAAGTCATAAATCCACTCATGCGCCGATTCATTATTCAACGAGCATTGAATTGCCCTTGAATTTTTTGCTTCCTCAGACTTCCATTATTCAAAGTAGACTTACGGTAAGAAGATCTTAAACAAGGACACCAAACTTATTATTATTATTATTATTAAAATCTTAAATTTGGTTTAATCCCGATAAACTGACGTAATAAGAGATATCTTTCGGTGCATTGAATAGAGGCCCACTGGTGCACCTTGGGAAATTGTTGGGCCCAAGTCCAAACAAGCTATGGTGTTGTTTATTACATATTACTTCCGATTGAACTAGAGACGCAGGATAAAAGATGTAGATTTCAATTTTCGCATGTCATTTATGCTTTTTGGTACAATAGAACAAATTAATAAATAAAGAAGAAGGAGAAACATTATCAAAAGTGAAGTTGAATAGAGTAGTGCATGAGATTTGGTATTTGTATGTACCCAGATGAGTTCCCGTCTTGAAACATCAATTCTTATGTGTATACACTTGCACTTTGTAATTTCTAATGCACAAAGGAGAGAAGAAGCAAAAGTTAGCGAAGCTGAGAAACTCCCACGGAATGACATAGAATATGTTTTTAATATTGAAGCATGCTAGAAGAGTGTAATGAAATTATGTTTAGGTGATTATGGAGTCACAGGAAACATTGTGGGATCCGCCATTACATATTTCGATATGCTTTCTAATACTTCCTTATCAATCAGAGAATGATAATTAAATGGAAAGGAAAATATTTGATTATTGAGAGCTCATATTCAGTCATGAAAGATCAATGGATCTATCTTCTCCATCATATGGCGTGCTATTCTGTTAACTTCCGTATTTGGTTGCATCATTGAAGCAACAGAAGGGAAACCCTGCTCTATTTATTAACTTTAGAATCAGATAGAAAACCACAAGAGGGTTACGGACAATTATTATCACAAACCAAAGAGTAACAGTTTCCACAATCTTCCTATCTTCAGGAATACAAGACCAGTTAACGTCTCCCTCCGGAAATCTTTTGTTTCCATGTCATTTACCGGGCAACCCAACAAGTTTATTTTGACTGAAGATTATTCTGACTTCCACCATTCAAGGAAAAAGCAGTATTCTATACTTCTTTCACATCCCTTCTGGGAAAAGACATTTGATGCCAGTCATTGGCTGTTAGAAAGAAGGTCAGTGGAGGATCATCCGAGTACCAAGAAGGTTTTGTAAGAGTTTTTTAACTTATCTGAATCTTACCTGTGATGGTCCACACCCATCGTGGATGGTCCAACCCGCAACCAC
>JANZXR010000172.1:35133107-35166477 GCA_027575705.1 Erythroxylum echinodendron | reverse complement strand
CGGGGTTGGGTAGATGATTAGGTTTTCTTTTTAGTCTTCAAAATTTGAGGAATTGCGATACAGGCCCCGGTACTGTCCGGTATCGTAGCACTGGCCGGTACCGTCCGATAAGGTCCGGTACCGACCGGTACTCAAGGCTAGTATCTGAAATACAGGTACCGTTTCGGTTTCCCGCCGGTACGGAACGATACCCGTAACGCTGGCTAAAAGCTTGGTCTCTATGTTCAAATTCAAATGTTCTGTATTTGCAAAGACAAATTTATTTAACTTTTAATTAAAATTTTACAATAATTTTTAAAAATACATAAATTACAAAATTTTATTTGAATAAGTTTTGATTCTATGAGTTACTACGAAATGTCGGCAGTTGTATTTTGTTTTCAAAAAATAGTTAAGATTTTTAGTAAAAAAAAATTAATTAAGTTTAGTTAAATTTTATTAAGAATATAAAATTATAAATAAAATTATTTTATGTTAAATTCGATATTAAATTTATATCATATTAACACCTAGTGTTTGCATTAAAGTTTTACCATCAAAAAAAGATCCAAGGGACAAAAAAAAAGCAATAATTGATTTATTTCTAAAACGAAACCGACCGCTGGAAATTGATAGCCGCAAAAGACCGGACAATTGCCAGAGCTCGGTTACTGACGTCCTTTATCGGATGGTCATACCCACCACACCACTATTCACCAATCTATCCATGTCACCGGCGATCCCTGCACTCACCTCCCGCAGCGTAGCGGTGATCGGCGCTGGAGCTGCCGGCCTGGTTGCTGCGCGCGAACTTCGACAACAGGGCCATAAAGTCGTAGTCTTTGAGCGAGACAACCAAGTTGGCGGCACCTGGGTCTACGATCTCCGAGTTGAACCAGATCCCTTAGGCTTGGACCCGTTCCGACCCATAATCCACTCGAGCCTCTACCGGTCTCTGCGCACCAACCTCCCTAGAGAGATCATGGGATTCAAAGACTTTCCCTTTATAGCCAAAAACGACAAAGAGAGAGACCCCAGAAGGTTTCCAGGTCACAAAGAGGTGTTGCTGTATCTGCAAGAGTTTGCAGAAGAGTTCAGGATTGAAGAGATGGTGAGATTCGAGACGCAGGTGGTTAAAATTTGGTTCTTGGAGGAGAGAAAGAAGTGGAAAGTCAAGTCTCAAAAGAAGAGAGGTGGTAAAGATGTTGGCTTTGATTTTGATGAGGAAACGTATGATGCCGTTGTTGTTTGTAACGGTCACTTCACCGAGCCTCGTGTCGCCGATATACCTGGTATGTCATGGTTGTTGCCACGAGTTTTGTGTTGTTTACTACGGCTTTGGTCATTTTATATCGACTAGAGGTTTGTTTTACGAGGAAAATGTGGTGGCTTGGTTTGGTTGCTGAAAAGTTTTCGTTGTTACCTTTTATTCTATTCTGCCTTTCTGACCTTGATTAGTGAATGACTATTATACCAATCAGAATACATAAATAAATATAAGCAAATGATTACGAAATATCTGTCGGTTTAGTATTTTATTTTCTATATTTTTTGCTTCCAAAAAGGGTAGATAAACGTGTATTTTGATCGTTGAGTTCAAATCAAAATAGCAAGTGGCAGACGTTAGAAATAGGATATCTTTTTGTTCACTGCAGTGGATTCTGTTGAGTTAATTCAGTTTTTCGTGTCATACATTTAGAATTAGAGCCCATTTCGCAGTTAATGACACGACAAAATGAATGTAATGGCGTTTTAAATGCATTTTTTTCCCCTTTCTATTATCACATTTATCTTTTTACAGGCATTAGTGCATGGCCGGGAAAGCAAATCCATAGCCATAATTATCGTGTTCCAGAGCCTTTTCAAGACAAAGTACGTGCTGGTTTTTTGCTTCTTATAATATTTTTATGTTGCACTGGATGTCAATGCTTCGACAATACTTCTACACTTCTGCAGTTTTCTGCACATGTTATGGCAAGTGATTTTCGTGAAAATTTTCTAGAATGGTGGAAAAAGAGGTTTCGTAGAAATGATGTTTGTCTTGGATTCTTGGTTATGCCTAGATGCTTTGTGACATGTAAATATTTCCATAGGGTAACCCTTTTCCTCTCTTTGTGAAGTAAGTAAGAGATCTACTTGATATAGGTGAATTTATGTATCAAAAGCTGAATTATAACTCTGGAAACAACAAATGAGATTCACATCTAGAAAAGCGGAGAGAAGAAAAGATATAAAAATCTGTTACTGACTTCTGCGGCAAGGACAAGGAGTCTGCTGCATATGAGTGCTACCCTCCTTAGAGTATAGCATGTATTTTAATGTACGTAACTCTAAACTAAAATAAGAAGGATAGTGCTTTAACACATAGAATATGCAGTTGGGTGACTTAAAAACTGGCACAAATAGTCTCAAGATACTGGGTTGTGCGGTAGATATGTAACCAACAGAGCTTGTTGTTGGTATTAATGTTTTGGAGGAACTTGGTTGATCCATTCTTTCTGTAAGTCCATTACAAACTTTTGCATAGTCTGACAATATCTTGCAAGAATATTAATCATTGTAAGATACTAATTGTTCTAATTGTAGTACTGTATGAACAGAATAATCTTCAAAACAATATGTTAGAAGAAGAAACATGGTGAGTTTGTAAATCTTCAAAACAATATGTTAGAAGAAACATGGTGAGTTTATAAACCTATAATACTAAAATTTCTTGGCAGTTGCATTTCCCCTCTTACTACTATCTGTTTTGATCCATTAGTTCCAAAAAATGTTTACATCATTTCTTGGATTCGCCAATGGTGAAGTCAACCACCATTCAGTCAAATGTCCTTAGGTTTATGATCTTCATCTAATTTTATTCTTGCCACTTGCAATAATGCTGAACCATGTTTTTTTGTTTGTCTGGTAGCTGTATAGTGTGCAATCAAATTAAACCTAACTGCTTTGGTAAGCTCCCCATTTTTTTCTGGTTAATTAATTTCTCCCTCTTCTTACTCATTGTTCATATGTGGACAGGTGGTAATTTTGATTGGGAGTTCGTCAAGCGCTGCTGATTTATCAAGGGAAATTGCTGGTTTCGCCAAGGAGGTCCATGTTGTTTCCAGATCAGTTCCAGATGACACATATGAATTGCAGCATGGATATGATAATATGTGGCTTCATTCCATGGTACAAACTCATAAGTGACTTACCCCGGTTGTATTAGATGCTTGAGGTAATTTGACTTTATTTACGTGAGGACTTGTCTAAATTTGTTTATTACTAAAATAATGCAGATTGAAAGTGCCCGTGAAGATGGTTCTGTCGTCTTTCGAAATGGGAGGACCGTTGTTGCCAACATCATTCTACATTGCACTGGGTACTCCTGATTTGTCTCTTTACGGAACAACTTCCCTTATGCTTAAATGATAAAACATATCAGATCTGTTTCAATGAACAATGAGGGACTAAGTGTTTGGTGGCAATTGTTCAAGGTTCAAGTATCATTTTCCTTTTCTCCAAACCAATGGCATTGTAACTGTGGATGACAATCGTGTGGGACCACTATACAAGGATGTTTCTCCACCCATCTTCTCCCCGTCACTTTCATTTGTTGGAATTCCTTGGAAGGTTTAAAACTCTCTCACGTACTTCGCTTTGATTGGGTGTCCAGTTATCAATGCAAAAGTACTATCTTTTGTGGCATTAGGTTGTTCCTTTCCCCATGTTTGAATTTCAAAGCAAGTGGATTGCTGGTGTTTTATCGGGTCGAATTTTGCTTCCATCACAAGAGAAGATGATGGAAGATGTTGAAGCATTCTACCTGTCACTTGAGGCATCTAACATTCCCAAACGATATACTCATAACATGGGTGATACTCAGGTAACCTTTCCATATGAGGACGCCCTGTCCATTGTTGTGGTTCTAGTTATTACCTTTGCAGAGTAAGTTAGTCAAACTTAATTCAGTATCAGTTGGTTTATCGAAGGTGTTGTATTTAAAATAAATGAATGATAAGTCTAGAAAGCAAGCTAATGCAGTTCTAGGTAATGGACATTTTCCTGACAGTATACTTGATAAGTTATTAAATGTGAACTAGAAAACCTGTTTAATGCGCGCTGTTTTCTATCCTTCTTGAATCCTCTATTCACCATAAATTGTTCTTGTTAGATAGCTGGTTACCATCAGCATGCTTAAACTTTTGCCTCTTGAGATAATTAAACAGGAAACCAGAAGTAAAAAGAAACTTTGATCGTCTCAGTATCTGTTTGTTGTGTATGCAAAAGAGATTTTGGACTACGATTTATGTCCAAAAGTGGGATTGATAGAACTTAATCCAACTAATATAGGATATAAGTTTTCAGAATTAATTTGAAATTATGCAAAAATGCTTAGTGTGGTCTGATTTGAGTGGCAAACTTTGATGTTCCAATCTTGCTTTAACCATTGGGAAATAAGGTAGTTGGCGGCATATGCTTTTCTTTTTCGTTGACAAATTTTCACATACGTGGATCATAGTGGAGTCAGAGCTACTACTTTGAAGTTCTTTTATTAACGAGATATGAGATAAAACCACTGTCGAGAAATTCTGGGGGTTGACAAGAAGCCATCGAGCTCATATTTGGTCATGTCTTGTGGGTGTAGAGCTAGAATTCAACTCTTTGATGTCAATCTCCATCTGTTCTTTATTTTTATCTTGCTTACCCTCTTTCTACTCATGTCTTAAAGGACGTCCAGGTTTTTTACTTTCATGGATTCTCTCTTCCTGATTGTGTTTTCCCAATTGTTTTGGTGGACATATACTTTATGCTTCGTCTACTATTACTTGAAGAAACTGTGTTGGTGAACAATTCCTTTGAGATGTTGGAAATAAGTTACTGGGATGTCATTTTGCAGTTTGAATACAACTGCTGGCTCGCTACGCAGTGTGGGTGTCCTGGCTTTGAAGAATGGAGAAAGAAAATGTACCAAGCAGTGAGTGAGAGGAGGCACAACTCGCCTCAAACTTACCGTGATGAATGGGACGATCACCACTTGATCCTGGAGGCGTACCAGGACTTTGCTCCATACATTTCAGAAGAATTAGGTAGTTGCTATACACCTCTCCGTGAAGCACTGAACAAGTCACATCTTTAGGTCAGGGTCTCACCTTTGAGTTGTCAGGTGGCAGACTGCAGTCAGGTCAAGTTCAGAGGTTGAGGTAAAAGGGACAGGTCTCTAAATCTCCTGGCAAATGTAGCATAAAGAAACCATGATTTGATTTGATAACTTAACTGCAAATTGAAGACCAACGATAAGCCTCTCCTTGATTTTGCCCAAAATTTAACCAAAATTTCTAAAATTATCTTCATTTAATTTTATCTTAAGATTTTTGTCATTATACAATATTAGTCTAATCATACATTTATTTCATTTAACATCTAGTAGCACCTAAGTTGTCATTGATAATTTTAGGCGTCTTAAATAGAAGTATGTCTGAATGTCTGAATATGGGATGAACATTTAATAGAGTCTCCCCACCTTACCTTATTAAGAAAACATATAGAAATACCTAAGAAAATTAACTAAAAAGTATCAACGAGATAATGAGTTTGATGTCTAATTATAAAATATGGAAGATTTTAGACACTTTATTTTACTTATCTAAGTGATTACCTATGTCTAAGAATGATTTTGAAACTATATAAACTATGGAATTTTGAAAGAAAATCTAGGCGTGAGTTAAATAAAAATAAGTTAATTGTCTAGAAGTTTATAGTTTGACCTAGAACTTAAAATAAAATACAAATAAAAATAAGTTAATTGTCTAGAAGTTTATAGTTTGACCTAGAACTTAAAATAAAATACTGAAAAGTTACTTGGACTTGTAGTTTAGAGGTAATGCAATGCCTAGAAAATTTTCTCAAAAATTGAAAATAAAATAAACTTGATTTTTTTTATTGATTTACAAAGAAAGCTTAGGTATTATAAATTGAACTTCTATTTGAAAGAGAATGAGTTTAGGGGGGGAAAAAAAGTCTAATGTTTAAAAAGAAATGAAGATAAGTTTATAAGGTGAAATAAAGGTAAACTTATCAAACGAAAAATATTTAAAGATAAAATGATAAAGATCTGATTTCGATACGTACGAAGTTGCCGTAGAAAAACAGGCGAACAATAAACAGCCGAGATAGTTGTTGGGTGCAATTTAAGGCATCTTTTTCTTTGTCCTTTGTTGGACCACGACGATTATCATACTCTTTAATACTGCTAACTGCGATTAGTGTAGTTAATAAACAATTGTACAAATTATTGGCAGCTTCGTATCGAATCTCTGGTTAAATTATGTGTATGATTTTATAGAAATTACTCGTACATTTTAAGTGATAATTAACACTTCGGTTAGTCTTATCTATCTTTTGTATTTGCTCGCCTGCGAACCAACCACTTTCCTAACTAATACAATGACCAACCCCCATCTTAATAATGTTTCGCTAAAACAAACATATAGACAACAGTTGGTCCCATGAAAAGAAAAAAGAAAACACGAGCAGAATAAAAGTTAATCGCCTACTGCTTGGATTTGACGAAAATGTTAATTAGGGATGCTAAAAATTTCGATATAATTGCTTTTTCAATAAAAATATTAATTATTCGAAGATGTTCTAATTTTGCACCAAAGAGTTAAGTTTGTTGGGAATTTTTACATTAAAATAAATGCATTTCTTTTGGCAAATCGTTAGAGAATTGGGTTTTTAGATGACCAAACCAAACAAGAAATTTTGGTTGATTGATGAAGCGTGCAGCTCAAAAGGAACAGCAGCAAAATAGAATAGAAAGGAACAATAAACAAGGCCATGGATTAACTTTATGTTGTTGGTTGAGGAAAGAGTTTGGATTAAAAACATGTAAGTGTAGCTAACCATAGGCAACGTGGAACAAGAAGAGTAAAGCCGAGGAGTTGCCATTTACATACCACCCCACGCTAACTTCAACTATTCATTCAGTGAATTCCTGCCACGTAGCCCAAATACACCACTTGTTGTCAAAAACAACTATGACTTACTGTGCCAACGCCAATAGTTTACAGGTGGAACCCAACAATCACACTGCTTCGTTAGTATCACCAAAAAATCAAATCTTGGAAATTGGGGTCTTGTCATGGCTGAGCTCCAAGGAGAGAGCCAGTTTTGTAGAGAGGAGCAGTGTGGAAGCATAGGATTTTCCTCAAATTGGGTTGGCATAATCGCCTTCTTTTTCATCACATCCTCTCACTATCCAAAGTTACTAAGGATCTAATCTTTTCAGTTTTTGTTTGTGTCTTTGTCTCCGTAGTGTCCGTTAATCTTAAATGTTTGCTGTTTTCTATGTATTCTTTCTTTTTCTTTAAATTTAATCGTCCCTAGGTGTCTAACCACTTCGCTTATCGTTCATACTCTCTTATGTATGAGCTAACACTTCGAAAGATCCCTCCTTTTTAGCTCTCAGAACCGCAAAGCTCATTTTAATTATATTGTTGTCCAGTTGTAAGAGTGTTCCGTAGATGGCAAATGCATCTGGGTTCTTTAGTCCTTCAGTTCCAAGTCCAAGGAATAGGATTAAGCCTTCAGTAGGCCTTCCTGGATCTGGGTTTTGTTCCATTGATGGAATCTCCAAGAGGGTGTTGTGCTCCAGCAAGGTTGAAGGCGCAGATAAGCTTTCCCCTTCCCAGTCGCGAGCACCTAGGTTAGTGTTTTAGCAATTTAATCATTTTTGATCGTGCTCAATGCAAATAGTCATTTTAAGGGTGTTCATGTTTGACCGAAACAGGGAAACCGTCAACAATAGCTGTAGAAAGAGGAGAAGTTTGTGTTATATGGATTAAGAGTTTGCATGATGACATCGACTTTGTTACTTTTAGAGTTAAAATTGATTAAAAGTTGAATTTAACATTCTTTGGGGAGGGTATCGGTTCAATCGTATCTTAAATTTACGGGTGGGTACTGTTGATTTGATTAGGTTAATGAGAAACTAATCTAGACTTTTAGATTATTGATGATCGATGGAGCTAAAGATCTGCAAGAGTGTGCATAAACATCTCTCTCTCTCTCTCTCTCTCTATATATATATATATATAGACACACACACACACACACACACACACACACACACACACACACACACACACACACACGCACACACACACACACACGCATATATCTATATTCTTTCAGCTGATCCTGAAGTGAGTGAAACTTATTATATGAATGAGGAACATTGAAATTAATTTGGGGGATGCAAAAGGTAAAGTTTGTCTAGAAGATTTGAGTTTCAAGCCGTTTTTAAATTTCTTAATGAACAATGATTTGAAAATTTGATGCAGCAATCCTAAGCTATATTAGTTGCACTGGGTGTCAGATGGGGTTCTCTTATGTTAGCAATGAAGGAGAATAAGCATTGGTGGTGGTGATAATGAAAAATTATTAAAATAGCTGAATAATATTCTTAATGCAAAATGTTACAAAAGGGCAGGTTATAGGAATAAGCTTTCGTGATTGTATCACTTTATAGCTCTTGTATCTTGTTTGCTTGGTACTAACAATTTTAACCTTTGTATTGCTCTCCCCTGTTGTGTTATTCTTGGATACCTGAGCGCTTACTGATTTTCCAGGAGAAATGCTGTTGTTGATTTTCTAGGAGAAGAATATACTGTTGTGAAATAAATTTGTTTCAAATTCTCGTTTTAATGTCATTTATGCAGGAAGTTAGTAATTCAATTGATAATTGTGTTTAGGTCTTGATTATCATTTTCGTTTGCTTATGGGGTTGGGAAAGAGGTGGTGATTTAGCCAAAATATCAATTGTAAAGGATGATCTTCATTTAAGGCTATATATTGGTTTGAAAAATGGTTGAGATTTGTCCTTCCAGATACTTGTTTTTATGTCCAAGTTTATGGAATTGAATTTTTGAACACTTAACGGTTTGAGACAAAAGTTTCTACTTACTGGGATGGTAAAAAAAAAAAATGTTAGAAATTGTATAGTTCTTTAACCTTATTTCTTGTAAATCTTACGTTCTTATTTCAACAGTCTTGTCAGTAAAGGATGCAAATTAGTTGGTTGTGGCTCAGCTGTGCCAACTCTTCAGATTTCAAATGATGATCTGGCAAAAATTGTTGATACTTCCGATGAATGGATATCTGTTCGTACTGGGATTAGAAATCGAAGAGTACTTACAGGTCATTTACCTTCTTTTGGTTGCATCTTTGTTTTGTATATTGAAAATTTGGAATCTGGATGTCTTTAATTGCCTGGAGTTGCTAATGAAATTACTTTATGGTGACTTCAAGTTAATTGAGTTGATGCTTCCCCTTTTAAAATAATGATTTCATTAGTGATTATTTATTTTGAGTTATCTTTTGAATAATAGTACAAACCTTTACTGCCTGAATGCTTTCTTTTGTTATTATTCAAAGAGCAATCTATCTTATGTCTGCTTGGTCCTAATATCTATATAGCCTTTGTCTTTTCATTGCCTGTCTCTACAACCTATAGAGGTTTAACGATCAGTTTCTTTTATGGAGAGGGAGAATTAAAGTTTTTTTTTTTTTTTGTGGAGATCCTTATATTTCTAACAGTTACTAACTTGGTTCCATTGATGACGTTTCAGGAAAAGAAAGCTTAGTTTCTTTAGCAACAGAAGCATCAAGGAGAGCTCTTCAGATGGCAGAGATCGAACCTGATGATGTAGACATGGTGTTGTTCTGCTCATCTACGCCAGAAGATCTTTTTGGTAGTGCTCCTCAGGTATAACTTGATGTTTTATGGTTCTTCTATTTTCTTAATGTTGCTAACAACAAGAAATTGAGTTATGAATGGCTGAATGAAAGCGCAAAAAGTTGTGTGATTCATGAGACAGTATGAATACTGTTTAAATTCATACTTATTTACTCTTTGCTGCATCTACTATCCACCATCTATGTGTAGATAGAATCATTTTCTTGTCTACCCTCTTAATTTATGCTACAAGTTAATAATATGCTAAAGTGCAACTTGATTTGCATAGCTTCTTCAAAATTCATCTTGTCTATTAGTTTAATCCATGCTGCAATATGCATTTCTTACCACACTCCTTGAACTCATGTTGATGAAATTTTCACTAGAAATGAATTTAGGTGGAAGCTCTTTGCATTTTCCATTGTATTTTAAAAGTTAAGGGATTAGAATTAATAAAGTTCTTTGAATAGATTGAATTTTGTTGTTAGATGCATGATCAATTTATGAGATTTAGACGTGGATAAATGGCACTTTCATTAAGTGTCTTGTTGAAGAATTTGTAATTTCTTGATATTTAGTAATGGCCGATATTGAGTTGTGCAACGCACCATTGACAGCTAAAGCTCAAGAATTAACTAAGCTAAATTGGTTCTTGATCCTCCTTGATCTAAGTTTGTCAAAACTGAACATTTTGAAGTTGAACTTAATGGTTGACTTGGTAACTCGGGTCTGAACTCTTTAAGTAGTAATTGATACTCTTTATTTCTCATAACTAGATGATTTTCTTATAACTTTTCTAAAATATAATTTCCTGAAGTTAGCCTAATGGGTAATGAACTGAAATTTGATGGACATACATCGAAAAATGTTTTTCTTATGTTCTCCAAAGTATTTCTTGCTTTCAGACCTCCCGAGGAACATTTCATAAGATATTTTGTGTCCTAAATGATCCCCTTTTGGTAGTATACACATTCTGGACAGAAGCACAGTTAATAAAGCACGTTTATGTTTGTTTGGCGTGGTGGACAGAAGAATTTATTTTATGACCCATTGATATTCAAGTATCGAGGAAGACAAATTAGTACCTTTTAGAACATGTGCAGTTTTGGTGGAAAATTGGAAATATGTACTATTGCTAAGGTCAACTGTGCTAAACAATGCAAACAAAGATTATTACTTACATTTCCTCCCAGCTTTCCTGTCCTCTTATCTTTCCATCATTTCTTATGGTATTGATCTGCTTTAGGTGTCATTCATTTATCCTGTCTTTGGCCTAAGACCTGCCCCTAGTTTCTTTGAATTTTTCTGGTGGTGATTTAAACTTTGACTGTGGTTGGATTTTAAATTGCTAATAAAATCTGTGTTTCAGATACTTCAGAATTCTCCTCTACATTTCTTTTTAATGTTTTCTCTTTCACTTGGCTTTTAATTTGAACCTAAGATTCAAAAGGCACTGGGCTGCAAAAGAAATCCTTTGGCTTATGATATTACAGCAGCATGTAGTGGATTTATGCTGGGTCTAGTTTCGGCTGCTTGTCATATAAGAGGTAATAAAGCTTTTCAGTTGTGCAACTATACTTAAGAGGTTGAAAGATATTTTACCATCCTGCGGTAACTACAGGAGGTCCGTTTCAAAATATTTTAGTAATTGGTGCTGATGCTCTTTCTCGGTTTGTTGACTGGACGGATAGAACTACCTGTATTCTCTTTGGTGATGCAGCTGGTGCTGTGCTAGTGCAGGTACTAGTCCTTGCTATTCTATGATTTTTGGTTTCTACATCTGAAGAGGATTCTTTTCCTACTAAAACAGTGTCCTTGTGATATCTGATGATTAATCTTTTGATCAACATTTGACGATTTTTCATTTTTTTGTCGAGCATGTGATTAGAGTTTGTAGCATTTTTTAAGTTAACAGATGTCAGTGAAGGGTTGGTATTATTTGATGTGAAGGGAAAGCATCAAGCTGAAAGCAGTCCATATGTAAACTTATACCCAAAGGAATAAAAGTAGAGAACCAAAATAATTCTTGATTTAGGCCTAGTTATACTTGTTATCTGTAAGCTAAATTTGAAATAACCCCAGTTAAAACTGCAAAAATATTAGTATTTTGAATCTTTCTCTGAAATTTCCATATTGGAACCATTGTTTTGTAATTAATGATTTGAGTTTAAAAATTTTGTTGAGGGCATTGCCAATAGTAGTACTGTTTGTCCCATTCCATCTCTTACTTGTTTAACAATTATTTGCAACTGATTTGATGGTAGCTGACAAAATTGTATTGATGCTTCTATGTTTTTTGTTCCAATCTACAATGACTTTGCAGGCTTGTGACAGCGAACATGATGGTTTCTTCAGTTTTGACTTACATAGTGATGGTGATGGCCAAAGGTATAATGCTTATATCTCTTGGAAAGAAACGATGTGGTAATTTCTGCTTAAGAAGAAAATGACTACCTTATGTGCAGGCATTTAAATGCTGTAATGAAAGAAAATGAAGTAGATCATACACTGGGTTCTAATGGTGCGGTTTTAGGCTTCCCTCCGCAACACGTTTCATATTCAAACATTCAAATGAACGGGAAGGAGGTTTTTCGATTTGCTGTGCGATGTGTCCCTCAATCCATAGAGTCTGCTCTTGAGAAGGCTGGTATCAGTGGATCTAACATCGATTGGCTACTTCTTCACCAGGTATGCATAGTACTTAAAACACTTGTCTTCAGCACAGTTGACTTCAGCAAAAGTCTCCTGCATGCGTCAATTTCTCTTCTTTCTTCATCCTTGTCATCCACTGATTCTCTACTAGGTGCGTTCTTTTCCTTGGGCAGACAAGTAAAGACTTGTTTGACCGGATGCATTTGAAGGATAATTGTGGAGTTACTAAAACAGAAATTTATGGTTGCATTGCATAATGTTTTACAAATCTACAACCGGGAAAACGTCTAGTGGAAAGTTTACTAGTGTTACATGAAAGTTGTACGTTTCATATATTGATCATCGAAAGAGGTGGTGAGTTTTAGTTTCTTAATAAGCATACTGTGCTGTGGAATTACATGGTTCTTGCAAGGCTGCGTTTTGAGAGCCGATTTACCAATTTTGTGCTGCTTGCCAAATTCCTAGTCATTGTACTTGTTTTATGGAGTTATGACAAAGATGAATTATCTGCAGGCAAATCAAAGGATCATTGATGCGGTTGCAACACGATTGGAAGTCCCCCCGGAAAGAGTTATTGCAAACCTTTCAAATTATGGCAATACAAGCGCTGCTTCCATTCCACTGGCATTGGATGAAGCCGTTCGAAGTGGTAAGGTGAAGTCTGGGCACCTCATAGCAGCTGCAGGTTTTGGAGCTGGTCTAACATGGGGTTCAGCAATCGTTAGATGGAGGTGAAACATTGTTTGGAGATGAATGACGGTTATTCCAAAAAAACGAAAGAGAAGATATTGAAAAATGAAGGAAGGAAAGAAACAGGAAGTCCTTGTACCATGCAATTGTCGAGCGTTTGTTTGGCTACCCCACACATCTGTTTATGTAATGCACCTAACTGCAGATCATGTGGCTGCAAAAACCAAGAAGAGCTCACTTTGTTTCCTGCTCCAGTTTTCTCCTGTTTTTTATTTTATTTGTTAAAATTTCGGATGTTGAATAAGTATTTCATATCTTTTCGTTTGAGTCAAGCAATTAATCTTATGCATTCTTCTGCGGCTTCTTTTGTAAAATTCTGCACACATTGAGAAAGTTGCTCAAAGTATGTATTTCAGAAACATAATCTCACAAGTATCAGTACAGGTGATCATCGTAGAAGTAGGAGACATTAATACAACAATATGTAATAGTTACAGTGCCCAAAAACAACTCGTCTATCCGAAAAATCCACCTTTAAGCCTATAATTGATCCTCTGCAATGCACCTTCTATGGCAATATCAACAGCATCCTTTTTCGATCTTAAACCTAACGGGCTCCCATGTTTTCTATACACAACCCCTGGCATCAATTCTATGACCTTTTCCCTCATCCTTCTGACTCGACCTCTTGGAATGCCCATCAATACATCCAAAATCTTCAACCCTTTAAACACAACATCCTCTTTCGGTATCAATACAGCGAATTGATGATATGTCCCCAACGGCAAATGCCAATCATATTGCGACGTTGCTGTTTGTTCTTCAAAGAAAACAGGTATACACCCTGCAATAATCGCATCAAACATGGACCTCCGAGTTGGGGTGTCGCCAGGAGGTTGCAAACAGAACGTGGCTTGTAACATTGGCCTCATGTACCTTATTGGGTCATGCTCACATATCCCATTAGAACAATCCACAATGTCACACACCTTGCTGTATTGATAACCTCGATTAGTTACCAAACCACCATTATCGTTAGTACTGTTTTCACACTCGTTTCTAATGCTTCTCCTGATGTTCGGTTGAGCAGCAATTCCACCGCCACCGGCAAAAAGCATTAACGTTGTCCTACGAGAAGCTTTGACACGTTTAATCCAAGATTCGAGCAGTGCTAAACTTGGCGGGTGAAATGAGGTCAAGTAAGGCACAGCCTGTTCTTGCCAAGGCCAAGGTCTTGACTCCACAACCAATGCAGTGATATTGTAGAACTCTGGCAATTCAAGGAACGAAGTGCCCCATATCGGAGGATCAGCATCAGGAGACTGGGAGAAGTCCCAAGCTGGACGTGCCATAACTAAGAAATGATCAATCGCACCACGCTTATTCCATATCCATGCTTCATTTTCACGAAGATATTCATACAACTCCAAACCATGTTCCATGCTGTTGTTCACATCAGGGCCATACAAGTATCTCAATGCGTCGATCGCTGCGTAGTATGGCAAATAGATAGCATTGGCAAGGCTGGGATCTGAAGTAAGACATGGGTATTCAAGCATTCTCCGATGGAATGTTAGCTCCAGCAAAAGGGGGTCTGTACGGTACCACGATTGAGAGCGATTGTGAGTTTTCGGACCAAGGCCATGGTTTGGAAGATAAGGACAGAAGCTGTCGACAAGAGGGTATTGAGAGCAGTTTGTGAGGAGATCAAGATTGAATCTTGATGGCAGCCGTCTGATGTGGATCCAGCGGTCGGTGCAGACTACTGATTCTGTGTCTGCTTCAAGGGCTCTGTTTGAATTGATTGAGTTGCAGAAGAAGCAGAGGATAAGGAAAGATCTCAAGTTGGAAGCCATTGAGACATAATTAGCCAGAGGCAGAGAAGAAGACAGCAAGCAACTTTGATTTAAGACGAGGAGGATAGAAAAGTTTACAAAAGTTAACTACTTTAAATTTATATTTAGTTAATTTTTTTAAATGTGAAAAAACAAAAAGAGTTGCAATTTCTTCGGCTGAGCAAGCAAATGGCTGACGCTGCCTTTCCGTTAGTTTTATTTATCTTGTATGGGGCCGAGAACGGAAAATTTTGTTTGTTTGGATTTAATTATTTTCCCACGATTAATTATGGTTGGCTCTTTTCTTACTGTTAGTTTACTGTACTTGGGGTGGATTGACCCCCGATTGTCGGTGGAAGAGAACCGTGTCTAAAGTGGAGCACTCATTTCCTATGGATGCGGACGGAGCGATCTTAGCTTTAATTTTCAATGTCTAGTCAAAAGGACTGGTGACTTTCTTGCAAAGCTCCTTTTACGTTCCATTATCATTTTCATTCAACATTATTCTTTATTTTAAATGGCTTTGTTCACTGGCTAATGATTAGAATTATTTTTAGCTCAGAACGTTTTAATGGAGTCTTTTTCAGAAAAATTTAGATCTTGAGTATTTAGATCAACTTTTATCACATATCTAGAGAAGAATGCATAAAATTGGGCTTTTTAACTACTCGATTCCCTGAAGCCTAACCCGTCCCCTACAAGCCAAGATTCAAGATTCCACATTCGCTGTCACTCGTTGCTTTCTCCTTGTTCTCTCCAAGAAAAAACCTGTGCAACTTCAACCTGTTCCCTTACACCTTCTTCAAGATGCCAACTACTACTTTCTATATTCTTTCAAAGAGCAAAGAGCTTTAGAAGGGAATGGCACTGGCACAACTCCAGCGTTATAGAGAGAATGGCAACAATTTTGCTGGTAAACAGGGTTCCTTTAGCAGCTAGTGAAGGCAGTGTAGGTCCAGTTTATTCACAGGGCCACAAATCATATGTGCCTTGACCATTTTCTATAACCTTTCTTCTTTACCTAAACCTTTGACTGTTTTGTCGCCAGATGCAACTACAAATCAATGTTACACACAGAGGAAGTGTAAACTTAGCTACCAAATTTGTGCTGAAAGGTGTTTCGTTTGTTCCGTCTTTCACTTTTAATTTGCTTAAAGTTAGCAAATTAATAAAATATAACTCTGGTTTTCTGTCCTCATTTCTGTTTGTTTCAGGACCTTGAAACGAAGGAAGTTTGGGAAAGAAGAAGAGGGGCTGTTCAGGGTCACTGAAGCGAGCTTTACACAGATGTACATAAACCACATACATAACCAATACCATGTTAGACCAAATATTCATTTTGATTTATACATACCTACAAATAATGTGGAGAAAACAATATGGAATAAAATTAATGGTTTACAGTCAGTCTAAGGTAGAACATTGTTCTGCTCGTTTAAATGCAACTTCAGTTGTGTCGCATTCTAGATTAGGACATGCATTTCATTAAAAAAACTTGCACACATTGATGTTGATAAAGATATTATTAAAATTGATCAGTTTTGTTCAATATGTAATTTGGGAAAGCATACAAGATTAAGGTTTTCTGGCAGTCATTCAAGTTCTCAACCATGTTTTGATTTGTTTCACATTGGTCTTTGGGTCCCTATTCTATAAATTCAATCAAGTGGAGCAAATTACTTTTGCCAATTGTACATGAGCTGTCGGAATGAGATAAAGGTGAGAGAAACCCTTTGAAGTTTATCAAGACAGTCGAGAAAGTTTACCAAGAATTGTTTTTAGTACCATTCGAATAGTGTTTCAACAGCGTAAATAGCCTTATATGTCTTGTTTAGTTGCGTGTGGTAGTCCAGTCGATCTGTCATACTTCTAGTCTTTTACACTTAAGTGTAGGGGATAGGTCTAGAACGGATGTCGATAACCATAACTTTATCATACTCTCTTAGGGTTGCAGCACAAGTAATCCTAATCCTACTGGAGTAGAGCAGCGACGTATCTTTTCCTACCTATCAGATATTTTTATAGAGCTGGACTCTATATCAAGTATATCCTTTTCATTTATCTATTTATTTCCATATTTTTTCATTATTATCTCATTTGCATGTGGATCTATTGAAAACAGTCTTTCTACTATGTAGGAGTAAAGTTGCGTACTATCAGACCTCGCTTTAGTGCGGGGTTCCAAACTTGAAGAAGAAGAAGAAGAAGATGATGATGAAGATGGTGATGGTGGTGGTAGTATGGACTCACATGTTATAACCAAAACAAAAAAAACCAACTTTTACTGTTTCGAAAACTTTCATTCTTTTGGTTAAACAAGGGTCAAAGCTCCTAGGACAGGTAACATGAAGATTTAATTAATGCCATCACTAGTGAATAAGTATTTTCAATGAAATAGAAATTAAAATAGACTAGTCGGGTCAACTGGATTAACTAAAAATTGATTAATTAACCAGTTCAATTATTAGTAATAATTTTTAAAATTCAAAATCAATCAATTAAATTGTAAATCGGTTAAAATTTTAAATTGATATTTCTTCAAAAAAATTATAGAAAATTGAATCTCTGTCTTTTTTCAATCAAACTTATGCGACTTCTTCTATCTTTATTTCAAATAATTTTCTCCAACAGTTTTAATTCTATTTCAAATTATTTTTAGTTTTAGGGTTTTTCTTATTCAATCAAACTTCTGCAACTTCTTCAATTCGTTTCAATCTTTACCACCAATTACTTATTTAATTAGTTCTCACTGAAAATTTCAATCTAATTGTTTGTTCCTTTTCTTAATTCTTGTATTACTTATTGATTCCGTTGTTTTTCTCTTAGTAATTTCAGAATAAGTATAGATAGGGTTTTAGGCTTTTGGTAGCTAAAAGTTCTTCATTTTTATGCACATAATTGTCAACTGAAGAAAGTAAGAATCTTTTTTGGTGAATTTAGAGCATCAGAAGCTGCCGATGTTTCAATCGTAGTTTTAGAAAGTTCTTACAGGTTCTTGACCCTTAACGTTTAGCTTACTCATCCTGTTATTATGTCATATATCCACTTTCGATCTTCTGTTTTTTTTTTTTTTTACTTATTCTCTTACTAATTTTTGCTTTTTTCAGATTTCAACTTCCTTAACTTTAATTGGGCCAATATTTTCAATTTCAAGTTTTGTTAGAATATTTCATATTGATTAAATATGAAAATATTAAAAAGTTTATAAATAATAAGGGTCAATTATTTAAATGACTAATTCCAATCATTTTAGCAATAATTGATTCAAGCTTAATTCTTGTTAATAAATTTTACTCTCTGTTCCTATTAAATTTTTAATATGATTACCCATATACAAGTGTTCTACTCCATGTAATATGTAAAACTGGTTCCTATTTACATATTAAATAGGAGTTTGTTTCAATTAAGAAAAGTAGAAAAGCTGTATTGCCTTTATTTTTTTTTATTCTACATCTTTTTCCTCACCATACAAAACCACTGTCATTGCATTTCCATTAATAACTTTGTAATGGCAACCAAGCTGCAGTTAGTTGATCTTTTTCAATCATCTTATTGCATAGATTCCAAAGAAATTAAAGGACTTTACGTTGTTGTTGAATTTGTCATTGAGCAATAATAAGCTTTTAGGTTCCATTCTTACGGCAGTTGGGCTTAATTTGGTTGAAAATCATCTGAGTGACTCAATCTTCGAATCTTCGAACAATTAGGATAATATAGTAAGCTCTTTGATTTAAACTTAAGCAAGAATGAATTTAGAGAAGAGATTCCATCTATGTTTGGTGTTTTGATCTCCTTATAAAGTTTTGATCTTAGCCAGAACATGCTGACGTGACAAATACCATACATGGTGGTTTGAGAAACTTGAGAGGCATTGAACCTTTATAGCAATAAGTTATTAGGTTTATTCCATCGATATTCGAGTTATTGTGGAGCTTGATGACTGTTGACTTAGGCTATAACTAATTGGAAAGTTTCATCGCTAACCTTAAAACCTTTCATGAGGCTCCATTTTTTGCCCTAAGCAATAAAGAAGATTTATATGAAAATGCTACTGACTTTAAGACATGTCCTTGATCAACAAGCCACAATATTGATAAAAGAGCAGTAAAAAGTTATCCCATTTGGTTTTTAGATTATGCATATTGTTTCTAGTATTTGTTATGGTTAGAGTTTTCTCTACACATAGTATTTCTAAGTTATTCATTGGCAGTGAACAATTGGTATTTCTTTCTTTGCTCTTTGCTCTATTAATTAAACTTTAGCTATATTTTCTTTCTCTAGTCATATCTCAATTCATTTATTTTCACTAGTTTGAGACTATTACCAGATTCGAAAGAAAAGTAAAAATCATTTAAATAAAAGATATGAGGAGTTAATACAAGTTTCTTATAGTCTCTATTTATTATTAAATATCAGCTGAACTTTTAAACATTAAATCTCTTCCTTTACTGATTTAATATCAATATAATATTTTACATAAAAAAGTTTGTGTTTGCACTCCACAATAAAAAGGAAAACTAGAGAAAGTATAAGGACTTTTAAATATGACAAATGCTTGAGTCAAAAGGCCAAAACATCATCAACATTATCATCAGTCAGTTTAAAATCCCACAATGAAGCGAGGTTTGAGAGGTTTAATAATACGCAGCGTTACCCCTACATAGTAGAGAAGCTATTTCCGGTAGAGCCACATACAGATGTGACAATAAAAAGTGATGCATAAGAAAACTGATATGCTAAGAGTGTATGAAAATAAAATTAAATAAGTACATAAATAAATAAAATAAAACAAAACCAACTAAAATAGCTGATATGAATATCAAAATCGTCACGAGTAAATACAAGTTTAAAAGTCAAGTTATTAAGAATATATATATATATATATATATATATAATAAGAAAAAATAATTAGAAATGCTGTAAAGTTCTATTTATACCTGTTATGCTGCAAACATCTGCTCACCATTTCTCGAATTGTGCATGTCAATATTAAGTAAGAGTCATGCTAATCTGCTCTGTATCTTACTAATTTTATCATATGTCCTCATGGGGACATATGATTAGGCAAATGATATACTTAAACTTCGCTAATCATAATGTTAGCATTCAAAGTAATAGTAAATGCTAATCAAAATGCCAAAACATATTAGTCAAAAAGTCTATTAACTGCTACTTATATTTTAAGTAGACTACCTACAAAGGCTTTATCATGAAAAACATTTTTTGGGTTTTTAATATAAAAAATTTGATTTTGAATATATAAAATTATTTAGGTTTTTGTTGTGTGATACAAATCAAATACAATTTTGTAATAATTTTAGTCATGTTACTATTATAGTCTTTATAGAGATAAAATCATTATCTTAAAAAAATTATGTCTATTAAAATAGTTATGAGACTAAGTAGAGACTTAAGCTACATGGATTTCTAATAAGGAGATGGATTTCTAGTAAGGAGAAGCATAAAGAGGGACTTAGATGATTCATGAAATGTTTAAGTAAAAAGAAGTTACAGATTATGGTTACGGAACATAACTAAAGTTGGACTTAGAAGCAAATCGATGTTGGCCTTTCGCTAGGTGTTATATATTGGAGTTCTAAAAGCTAATTGATCTTGGACTTTAACATGTAATCAACACTTTAGAAGCAAATTGATGTTGGTCTTTTGCTAGTTTTTTTAAACTGGAGTTCTAAAAGCTAATTGATGTTGTAATTTAAATTGTAACGGACACAAAAATAGTATTTAATTCACACACTAAAAGCCCAAAAACACAACTGCCATTAGTATTGGATAAGACAAGCGTCAAACACATCTTTTTATTAGTTAGAGTTTTGTATTTTTAAACTTGTTATTTCCTTTTAGAGCTCTAGTTTTAGGGTTTTATAATGATAAGATGTGATGGATGTAATTGATAGTTTATCATTATTATTGTTGAATAACAAAATTTTGAAAAGTTTTCTTCGTCCTTGTTCTTAGAGAAACCTTTAATTTAGGTTCTTTATTGACTATAAACCTTATCTAGCTTATTGTGGTGATCAACTCTATAATGTTATACTCTTAATCCTTTTTTTCCCCCTAGAGCATGGTGACTCATATCCTTCTTTTTTGTGTATCTTGATGTTTGATTTCTTATATTAGATCAGATCTCAATACGGTACTCTTAATTAATGTCATATTGATATCGAATCTCCTAAAGCGTTATTAATAAGAATTATATCAGAGCTCAATTCTATAATTAGGTTTATTCTTGATATCATTATTTTTATTTTCAATGTTTTTGTGTCTTTGTTTTGTGTACTCAATTTTCTTATTCACATCATTTATGGATAAAATTATTTTAACAAAATATAGATTTTTTGGGTGTAACATACCACACCCTTAGGGTATATTCCTAAAAGCATTAGAGAATATTCGGGATATACTTTATGGACATGATATGTTCGCAAATTATTTAGAAAGTTTTTTCCACCTTACACATAATATCATATAGTACAGAGGCATTTTCATCAACAAATTGCCAGACTTTGACCTAAATTTTAGAACTTTCTTACATTCAACCTGTGGGAAAATATTTCAAGGAAGCTTACCTTTCCTCTTTAATTATCTCAGTAAAGATGTATAGCAAAACATTTCTATTTTGCCATTTATCAATTCTCACATTCATGGTCATTTCTAGTATCTGATAACAAATAAATTCATAAAACTTTTCCTTATATTACTACCAAACACATACATCAGGTAGTAATTTACTCTCAGCACAAATATACATATATCTCGAAAATTAGTATGTAGAAATACAACATACCAAGCTACATATTTTAGTTATGAAGTTATTAACACACTATATACAGCGTAGCAACGTGTTGTGATATGCAGATGCAAAACTATTACTAGACTTTGCAGATTTAGCTGATCAGACCTTTGAGCCATGACTTCCAAAACGTAGGAGTTATACTTTAATTAACCCCTAACTGATCAAACAGATGAGGGTAATGTTGTCTCATGTTTTCCTCAGTCTCCCAAGTAACTTTTTCTCTCGAATGATTTCTCCAATTAACTTTTACTAGGGGAATTACTCGATTCCTTAATTGCTTAGTCTAATATCTGACTATTTTTACCGGTTCCTCCACATAACTCAAATTATTTACAATCTCAACCTCCTGAGCTAGAAACACATGCGGCAAATCTGACCTGTACTTTCTAAGCATACTGGCATGAAATACATTATGGATCCGAGCCACTTCTAATGGTAACACCAATTTGTAAGTCAATGGACCTACTTTCTGAGTAATCTCATAAAGACCAATATACTTAGGGCTCAACTTACCCTTTGTTCCAAACCTCAATTCCTCTCCAAGGCGAAACTTTCAAAAATACTTTATCGCCCACTTGGTACTCTATATTACTCCGACGCTGATCTGCATAGCTCTTCCGTCAGTCCTGGGCTACCTTAATCCTGTTATGGATTAGTTTCACCTTATCCACCATATCTTGAATCAAATTTAGGCCTTCAACAATCCTCAGGCCTTCTTCATCCCAATATAAAGGTGTTCGAAACCTTCTTCTATACAATGCCTCACATATACCAATGTTACTATGATAATTATTATTGTATGCAAACTCAATGAAGGCTACATACTCATCTCATGCTCCTTAAAATTTCAAAACACAAGCCCTAAGCATGTCTTCAACAATCTGAATGGTCCTTTCACTTTACCCATTTGTCTGAGGATAAAATATTATACTAAAGTTCAACTTTGTACTCAGTACTCTCTGTAGGTTGCCCCAAAATCTAGAAGTAAACACGGGATCTCAATTTGATAAAATAGATATTGGAACTCCATATAACCTCACTATTTCATTGTTATATCTCCGTGCTAACTGCTCTAGTGTGTTACTCTCTCTAATAGGATGAAGATGGGTTGATTTTGTAAACTTGTCAACAATTAACCATATAGCATCATTTTGCCTTGAAGTTCTCCGTAAACGAACAATGAAATCCATTTTAATCCTCTATCATTTTCACTCTGAAATGGGTAATAAATGTAGTTTTCTAACTGGTGCCTGGTGCTCTTCCTTAACTTGTTAGCATGTCAAACATCTAGAAACATACTCTACCATTGACTTCTTCATCCCTGGCCACCATAAGTGTTGTTTAAGAGTGTTATACATCATGGTGGTACCAGGATGCATAACATAAATTGATGTGTGTGCTTCCTCCAAAATCTCTTTTGTCAAACCATTAACATTTGGTACATACAATCTCTATCTCAATCGCAAAATGTTGTTTCTCACCTCAAATTCAGAACTCAAATTTTGCTTCAACTTCTCGATAATTCTAGCCAACTCTAGATCCTTGCTTTGAGCCTCCCAAATCTTATCATGTAATACTGATTTGAGTTTAAATGTAGCTATTAATGTCCCGAATTTGTGCTACATTGTTACTGAATTTTCTGCTCAGTGCATCAGCTACTACATTAGCCTTACCTGGATGATACTCTATCGTGCAGTCATAGTCCTTAAGTAACTCAAGCCACCTCCTTTGTCTCATATTAAGTTCCTTTGGACTCAATAAACACCTTAAAATTGGATGGTTTGAGAATCTGGAATGTTTCCCCATATAGATTATGTCTCCAAATCTTTAGAGCAAATACTACTGTAGCGAGCTCCAAATCATGAACTAGATAATTTAACTCATAAGGTCTCAGTTGTCTTGAAGCATAAGAAATTACCCTATCGTGCTGCATCAAAACACACCCTAATCTTTGGTGTGAAGCATCACTATATACAACATACCCTCCAGATCCAAATGGGATAGTCAATACTGGTGCTGTAATTAATCTATGTTTTAACTCCATAAAACTCCTCTGATATTCATTAGTATGTCTGAAAGGCATGTTCTTCCTTAGAAGCTTTGTCAAAGGGGTTGCGATCAATAAAAAACTCTCAACAAACCTCCTGTAGTAACCAGCTAGTCCAAGAAAACTTCGAACCTCATATACATTTCTAGGTGCTTCCCACTTCATCACTACCTTAATTTTTTCATGTTTATCTATATGCTTTGTCCAGATATTATATGACCCAAGAATACCACCTAACCAAGCCCGAATTCACACTTACTAAACTTGGCATACAACTATTTTTCCCTTATGATTTGTAAAATTTAGCCTTAAATGCTCATAATGTTTTTCTTTGCTCCTCGAATACACGAAGATATCGTCTATAAATATAATAACAAAATGATCCAAATAAGGCTAAAACAATTTATTCATTAATTCCATAAATGTAGCCGGAGCATTTGTTAATCTAAAAGGCATCACCAAAAACTCGAAAAGCCCATATCTGGTTTTAAATGCACTCTTTGGTACATCAGCTTTTGCTATTCTCAATTGATAGTACCCAGACCTCAAATCCAATTTAGTAAATAATTGAGCTCCCTGTAGCTAATCAAGTAAATCCTCTAATTTTGGCAGTGGATACTTGTTCTTTATGGTCACCTGATTTAGCTATTTATAATTAATACACAACCTTAAATTTCCATCCTTCTTTTTCACAAATAAAATTGGAGCTCCCCGAGGTGACATACTAGGTCTGATAAAACCCTTATCTAACAGATCCTACAACTGAGTCTTAATTTCTTTAAGTTCTACATGTGCCATCCTATAAGTAGGAATAGATATAGGAGCAGTATCTAGAACTAGTTCAATAGTGAACTCTGTCCCTCTATTTGGTGGTAATCCTAGTAATTCATTGGGAAATACATCTGGGAAATCCCTAACAATGGGAATATCATGTAATGTCTTCTCAACTATAGTATCCTTCACTGAGGCTAGAAAGGCCTCACATCCATCTCTAATCAGTCTAAATGTGTATATGGCTGAAATCAATTGAGCTGGCACCACTTGACTAACACCTCAAAATATAGCTCTCGGTTGATTAGGAGATTCAATAACAACTTCTTTGGTGTAACAATTCATCACAACCCTATGAGCAATAAGTCAATCCATACCTAAAATAATGTCTAACTCCTTTAACTATAGTACTATCAAATTGGCTTTCAGTTTAGCTTGGTCAATCCAGATAATACATCCTTTATATACCTCTCCAGTCACTGTATTACTACCAACTGGAGTACTCACCTCTAAGTCAAACTCCAACGTCTCTCTCTCACAATGTTATTGAGATGCTAGGTGTGGGGGAAATAAATGAATGAGTAGATCCTAAATCTAACAATGCAAATGCCTCAAGATTGAAGACATGTAATGTACCTGAAATAACATCCGAAGAACTCTGTGCCTCCTATCTTGTCATAACAAAAATCTTGACTTGAGACTGTGGTTGATTACTTTGTATCTCGGTCTTGGGTAAACTAGGGCTTGTTGAGGCTGTTTTGTCTCTACCTCTGCTTCTCTGTCTAGCTCTAATAACTCTAACAGGTTGGGCAGTCATCTCAGACACTAGTCCTTCTTTAACTTCAGACTAGGCTCCTAAAGCTACTAGGAAGTCTCTGATCTGATGGTTAAGGGAGCAACAACGATAATAAACTCCTGACACCCTTCAGCATACTCCACTATGACGTTTTCCACAATGCCCACAATTGGGTATCTATTGTGCCTGTCCTCCATAAGATTGGCTTCCAAATGCTTGGCCTTCACTAATACTAGACTGAGCAGTACCTCCTCTAGATCTGAATCCCATCTATCTCGATCTAAACTGTGATCGTGGTGGTCTACTCTCGCATTTTCTGAATCTCCTACCAGAGTCAGCTCGGAAATCACCAGGCCTTTTAAGCCTAAACTCCTATCTATCCATCCTTCATTCATCTGTCAATAATTGCTCAATCCGAATAGAAGCTACTCTCAACTAAGTAAAACGATTCAGATTGGTAATGGGCAATCTTGTCCTAATTTCCATATTGAGACCATACTTAAACCTCCTCCATTTATCCTCGTCTGAAGGAATTAGAGCAATAATATACCCTAATAATTCATTAAATTGTATCTCATATTCAGCTACTGTAAGGTTTCCTTGATTGAGATCAAAAAATTCTTTCATCTTCTGATCCAAATATACTTTTGGCATATAATTAGCTCTGAATGCCTTTAAGAAGTCCTCCTAGGTCAATCTGTAAGGTCGGGTGGAACTACTTAGGATCGTCTTCCACCATCAATAGGCTAAGCCTTGAAGTAAGGAGACTACATAATCAAACCTTTCATCCTACTCGCAGCCCATCTGATCAAACACTCTCTCTATACTCTCCAGTCAATCCTCAGCCTCTGTGGGGTCTGTGTTTCCATAGAAGTTCACAGCTCCTTGTTTCCTAAGTTTATCATATCTCCTATGTCTCTTCTCTAGGACTCTCTGTGGTGTATACTCATATTGTGGTGTAGGAGACTCTCTATTAGCCCCTGCCGACTCAAGATCAGTTTATTTTGCAACATGGTCACCTATAGCGGAAGAACTTTAACGGACAATGATTCTGATTACCATATGTACTACTTATACTATGTCATGCTAAAATGCCAACTTATGTCCCTATGAATGTTAAACCTTGTTCTGATTCCAAAAATGCAAAATACCACACCCATAGGACATATTCGCAAAAGCATTAAAGAATATTTGGGATATACTCTACGGATATGATATGTTAGCAAACAATTCAGAAAGGTTTTTCCACCTTACAGATAATATCGTATAGCATAGAAGCATTTTAATTAACAAATTGCTAGAGTTTGACCTAAATTTCAAAACTTTCCTACATTCAACCGTTGTGAAAATATTTCAAGGAAGCTTACATTTCATCTTTGATGATCTCAGTAAAGATGTATAGCAAAACATTTCTATTATGCCGTTTATTAATTCTCACATTCATAGTCATTTCTAGTATTTGATAATAAATAAATTTATAAAACTTTTCCTTATATTACTACCAAACATGTACATCAGGCAATAATTACTCTTAGCACAGATATGCATATATCAAAAAATTAGTATATAGAAATACAACATACCAAGCTACATATATTAGTTACAAAGTTATTAACACACTATATACAACGTAGCAACGTGTTGTGATATGCAGATGTACAAATACTACTAGACTCTTCAAATTTAGCTAATCAGACCTTTGAACCTTGACTTCCAAAATGTAGGAGTTATACTCCAACTAACTCTAAACATCTCCTGAACCTGTAAAAAGAGCGTTGAAATTTTGATGATTTTTGTGAGCTCAATGAGTAAACTATCATTGATGCACTCAGCAAACCATATCACACAGGACTGTTCAAATCGACATACCACATAATCAATAATATCAAGTTACATTTCAATAACACACAACAACTTAGGTGGAACTCAAGAAAATCATATCACAACTAAAAAAATCAAATTATATTTCAAAATCACAATTCAATTTAATCAAATGTGTATATGAAAATGCAAATATGCTTTCATTCTTATTTCCTTATGTTGTGATCAAATATGCCAATTCATGTCCCGAGTTTCAAACAAATTTCTACTGGCCAGCTTAACGAACATTATAGCCTTGATCACATTATGAGCATTAAGCCCTAAGTTCTTATTATGAGCCTTAGGCCCTGATTATGAGTTTTTGGCCCTGAATGTCTGCATGTTGGTCATTTTGATCAAAAATCTCATTATCTCATCATGAATGCCAAATGCAATTATATGAATCATCTCATATATCATTTTCTTCTATGAGTAACTGATTGTCCAAAATTCACAATGAATTCAATTCAAATAAGCATTGCACAATTATTCACGTATTCAGCAATTGACAATAAAATAAAAACACATCTATATATAGTCCTGAATATCAAACTTCTCAGACCAACAATGTCCGGAATTGTAACAATCATATAATTAATAATTTAATAACTGACATTTAACTAAACGTAAATAAACTATAATGAGAAACATTTAGGCTAACTAATAGAACACTCCAATGAGCTATTGCCTCAATTTCTCGAAAATATCTGGGTATTGACAATCACTCTAAGAGCCTATCAGACATGCATATGAACATCGGTCACTGATAACGAATAGAGAGAATATGTATGCAATCCTTAAGTGCAATGTTTATATCCTTTTTTTCCTAATGTTCCTATATGAATAAGTTGCCTTCTTTTAATCATGACTCTATCTACAAAAATCCAAATACCATGATTCTTATGCCCCCAAAAACTAAACTTCATTATTCTTAATATATCCAAAAATTACATGAACAAAATCTCCTATTGGAATACAACCCCCATCCAAATTCTGTCCTGTTTCTTGTAGAAAAAAGGCTGGCAACTAATGCTCAAACAAAAATAAATCATTATCAAGACATCTTCTAGCCAAACCGTTTCACATAAGCGTTAATAAGACATCAATAATCACTTTTCATGTTTTATACTTTGACTAATTCGGGCTCTAAAGCCCTAAAAAATCATGAAATAATACAAGGTTTCTACAGAGGGTCTGTCACGGGCAGTATTAGGGAAACAAGCATAACTCAAGTTATAATCACTATTTTATCAAGCCCCTTTCACAGAGGCCAAGATAAGATCTATATCTACAAATTTTATTTTTTGAATTTCAACAAATTCATGCTCTAAAGGTATGTAAAACAGATCAAAATGGCGAATATGAAATTGAAAGTAGGATTTCGACTTACCTGTGACTTCTTTCCTTCTCCTCTTCTCTTCCCTTTTTTCTTTCCTTCTCTCTCTCTCGTTTTATTTTTTTGTTTTTCTCCCTCTTCTAACCTCATTGTAGACCCTCACTCTCCCTTATGTTTTCTTTTACAAGAAAGTTCAAAGAAAGTCAAACTAATCCATATGTCACTATTTCATTGGTCTATATGTCACCATTCTATTGGTCCATATGTTACTAACCTTAGGCTCCATATGTCACTCATTTAAGCCTCCATATTTCACTACTTTTAAGGCTATGTATGTCACCAATTTTAGGGCTCAATATGTCACCTTTTGTAAAGACACACATATCACCATTCTAAAGTTCCATATGTCACAAGTCTAAAGTGTCACTTGTTACAAAATTAAAGGGCCACTTGTCACAAATATGAAGTGTCACTTGTCTCTAATCTTATCATTTAGGAATTCTACTAAGACAATTTATACATTGACTCCTCAAACTTTCGATTTTTAACAATTAACTCCAAATTACTAACTTAAATCCATCAATTTCTAATTTAATTCTAATTCATCAAAATCATATCCAAGCATCTCTGAATATGTCAATTAAGTGCACATAAAACATTTATTAATTATTTCTCATATTTATAAATAATAATCTATGTATGTGTATGCTAATCTCGTGCATGCACATAGAATAACAAATTTCATATCTTGCTAATCTCATGCATGTACATAGAATAACAAATTTCATATCCTAATGCACCAAATTAATCATCTAGTGATATAACTTATTTTATTGAATGCAATATGAATGAGCTTAATCTTCTAACCCTTCTAACCCTCAACAATTTAGGAGACGGGATATTACATTACAAGTTAATTGAAAAAAATGTTTATTAGTTATCTTGTTTTCCCTTATTACTTAATTTATTCTTATTGAGTCTTATTCTTTTTTCTATTCGATCTAATTGCGTTTGACCAAACTCATTTTTTTGTTTTAGATTTTTTATGTTCATTGGTCTCTAGTATCATTTCTTTGTTTGCTTCTTATCTAAATTGGTTTCTTTTGGAGTATTTGGTAAAGGCGGAGATTTATACTACCTTTTTTGATTTAGATTGTTTATTTGCAAAGAAACTTTAATTAAGAGCTTAGGTTATAAGTTTAACGAATCTTTAAGTGAAACATGTGAGGGAGTACTTTTATTACTAACTTTTAACACAAGTACAATATGAATCAAACGAGAAATAGAACCATGTCCAAAGATAAGGAAGTAAGTAGAGAGAAAAGAGTATAAGTAGATTATGAGTATTTTATGAATAACATCCAAAGAAAATACAAGCAACTTTTTCGATAATTCAATGAAGTTAAAGATAAGTTAGAGAAATATGAAGTTGTTATAGCTAGTCTATAACATAATCCACCTCTAATTACTGGGATGGGTGACTTTAAGACGAATTATAAGTTTGAGGATATTACCAACTACCTAGGAGGGTTTGATCTAAAGCGTGGTAGAGGGGGGAGAGAAGGAGTGAGTGGGGGATAAAGAGGAGGTAGGTATAGAGTAAGGTATAAAAGGAAGCATGAAGAAAGGATATAATAACATGGAAAGTATCAAGATGACAATATCACCTTTTATAGAAAAGATAGATCCATACACCTCCTTAGAGCAGAAAAATATATGAAATTAATTTTTGATTGCTATAATTTTTCAAAAGAGAAAATAGTTAAATTAACTAATGTAGATTTTAGTGACTATACTGTGGATTAATAAGATCAAAACATTCTTAGTAAAAGGAGGAATCAAAAGATTTGGATTAAAAGTTTAGAGAAGATGAAGAAGGTGATGAGAAAGTGATTTATATTGAGTTCTTATAGGGATCTCCATTAAAGGCTACAAACATCAATTCAAGGTTTCAAGAGTGTATAACGATATTATAAGGAGATGGAGGTTTCCATAACTATGATAAACATAGAGTTAGATGAGGAAATAATAATAGTTTAATTTATTTATAGGTTGAATCAAAAAATTTCTAATAACTTGGAGTTACACCGTTATATAAAGTTGAAAGATTTGATGCATATGAACACAAAGGTGGATAGACAATTCAAAAGGAGGCCTACTAATTGTTTTAGTGTTTCTAATGCAAGTTTTTCCTCATAGAGAAAACCTTAGAGTAAAAAAGAGGGCAAACTCTCCAAAACATAAGTATAAAGTAAATAAACTAAAAGCACAAGCATTAAGTGAGGAGAAAGTTAACATTAATTCAACTTCCATGTTAGAAATTAAGATATCAAGTGTTTCAAGTGTTTGAGGAGAGGATGTATAACATCTCAATGTCCTAATAAGAGAGTTATGATGAAAAGAGTGGACAAAGAATACATATTTGAAAGTGAAAAGGAGGAAAAAGATAAGGTGCCTATTTTCAAAGATGTTAGAGATGAGGATTGCACTGAGAGGCATGAGGTTAGAAGGATGCTAGTCATTAGGAGGGAATTAAACATACATATGGGAAAAGATGATATGAATGAACAAAGAAAAAAATGCTTTTTATACTATATGTATCATCAAGGATCAAATATGTAGCATGATTATGGCTAAGAGAAGTTGTGCTAATATGACTAGTATAGAATTGTTTAATAAGTTAAGACTACCAATTGTAAGACACTATAAACTATATAACCTACAATAATTAAATGAGAGTAAGAAGATTAAGTTAACAAAACATGTATTGGTTTCTTTTTAATCGTGAGGTATAAGGATGAGGTACGATGTGATGTAGTTCCTATACAAGAAAAACATATTCTTTTGAGTGTATGTGACAATTTTATAAGAAGGCCATACATGATCGGTAGAAGAACATGTATTCTTTTTCCATAAATGACAAATTGAATACCAATACTCCATTGTCACTAAAAAAGGTTTATGAAGATTAACTTAAACTTAATGAGAGTGAGTATGAGAAAGAAATGGGAAAGAAATGAGAGTGAACACTTTGGGATAATTCAAATCTTTTTAAGAGAGTAAAGAAAAAAATAGATATGAGGGAAAAAGAGTGAGTTTGGTAATAACAGTTTAAGATATAAGAGTTACATTGCTTAGTTAAATGCCAAGTGCCATTTAATTTTTTAGATACAAGTGATGATTTGAAGATAAATTATTTTTAAAAGAGGGGAAATGATGAGACCTAAGCTATATAGATGTCTACCTAAGATAGGCATAAAGAGGAGATTAAACAACTTATGAGAGGTTTAAGTTAAACATTAAAAAAAGTCAGAGATTATGACTACAAAATGTAATCGACGCTAAACTTAAAGGCAAAATGATGTTAGTCTTTTATTGAGTTTTACAAATTGGAGTTCTAAAAACTTGACACTACATTTTGATAAATTACCAGCACTAGACTCTTTTTTGATTCATGCACTAAAATCTCCATAACAAAACTGGTGCCACTGTTGATTACGATAGGTGTCAAACATTTCTTTTAATTAGTTAAGGTTTTGATATTTCTTCCTAGGACTTTATTTTAGTTTTTCATGACTATAAGGATATATGATGGATGAAATTGATAGTTTATAATTATTATTATTGAATAAAATTTTTTTGAAGAGTTTTCCTCATATTTTTTCTTAAAGAAACTTTTAATTTAAGTTTTGTATTAACTATAGATCTTATCTAACTTGTTAGTGGCAATCGACCTTATAATCTTATCACTCTCAATCCCTTTCTTTTTTAGAATATGACGATTCATACACTTCATTTTATATATTTTATATTCAATTTCTTGTAATAGACGTAATCCTTATAGAATAGTCCCAAGTCTCCCTACAAGAAAATCATAAAATAGCGTCGGAAATTTACCGACGGAATAAAAACCATAGCTATTTACCAGTGGAATATAAACGACGACGGTAAATGCCTCGTCAAAGTTTAGATATAGAGACAGAAACAATTGTCATCGGGAAAACTGGAGGGAAGGAATTTCATGCAAAATCTCCGACGACATATAGCTACGACGTAACCATTACCATCGGTAAAAATTGCGGGAATGCTTCCCGCAATTAAATAGCTTCGGACATTTACCAACGGCAAATATTCCGCCAGTGAGTTTGGATCAGCGTCTGTTATTTACAGACAGCATGGTATTTTCCATCACAAAATTATGCAACAAGATGTCCCGGTTAAATATTTGATGAATTTAAATACCGATGAAATTTAAATTCTGTCGGTAAATGTCAACTAACCAAACGATGTCGTTTGAATCTTCTTCTTTAAGTCGACAGAACCCCCTCCCCTATTTTCTTCTTCTTCTCTCCTCCACCAGTTCCTCTAGTTTTGGGAGATTTTTCGATCTTCCACCGTCATTTTTTGAGCGTTTTCTAGCCTATCGTGCATCGTTTTTCGGTAAGCTCTCTATTGGGTGTATTTTTTCTCCAGAAAACGCAAGTTTTATACATACACTGTGGGTGTTTGGGTGATGGATTTTTGTGTGATTATTGTTGTTGTATGTCGTTTTTTGTGTCATTATTGATTGATTTGTTATTTATATATGTTATTGTTAGTAAATAATGGAAAAATGCATTTGTTTTGTTATTAGCTAGAGATTATGCATATTTCCTATGAGGTGTTCGATAAAATGCCTCTTATGATTGTTGGAATGTTTTGTTGTAATTGTCGTAATAAAAATTTGTTGTAATGCTTAATTGGAAGTGTGAATTTGAGAATTTGACATTTAAGAGTGAATTTTGTAATGGATCGGGTTGATTTAACTCACTAATAACTTCTCGGATTATAGACATCCTATTGACATCCGTCGGCCTAAGAGTTTTTTACCAT
>JANZXR010000172.1:35120201-35133007 GCA_027575705.1 Erythroxylum echinodendron | reverse complement strand
CATCCGCCATCTCCAGATCAATAGTGTACTTTTGGTCATTTAGTTTGTATTACAAATACTTATTATTTACAATGTAAAGTTTTTATAATCAATTAAGATATTTTAACTTTTAATCATTAATCAAATTTTCTATTTCCGCAAATTAAATGTATACTATAAAATTCTAATTATTAAAATTACGCATTAACTATAATTTAAATATAATAACAATATATATTACATATTTTTTTAAAAATTAAGTAATACATTTACCGACAGAAAGAAATATCCATCGGTAAATAAAAGACAAATTATCGACAGTACACGAGTACTTCCATCGCTAAGATAGAAGGAATTGCCGACGGAAATTAATTTTCGTCAGTTAAGCTTTTAGCAAATATACCGATGGAACAACACAACCGTCGCTAAATTGTACCGACGGTCAGCACAGAGTAAACTGTCGGTATAGTTACTGACAGAAAGATAATATTCTAACACTAAATTTACCGACATTAGCAAAAATTTACCGTCGGTAAGGTTATCGACAGAATCTGCTTTGACTGTCGATAAGTATTAGCTACGGTCGAATCTACGACGCTATCATTTATCGGTAAATTCCGTCGCAAATTGACATTTTTCTTGTAGTGTCTTATCATATTGATATCAAATCTCATCAATCCTATTAATGAAGGTCGCATCAAGTAGTATAAAAAAATATCAAAATTTTTTCATAAATTTCATAAAATTAAATCTTTTATTTAGAATTTAGTTGAATTATGAAAGCATGCCCGAATATAACCTAATTTTTCTTTAATCGTTCTTTCTATTCTAGAAACTTATGATTTTTTTGTTTTACATAAACATAAAATTGTTAATAATATCATTTGATGTTGTGAAAAATATGTCTATAGGTTAATTCCACTCATATATCGTTTATATTCACAATTTGACTTATCAATTAGGATTACTATAAAGCATCTCTTTATTAAATATAATAATCATGATAAGTCGTGTTTCAAGAAGGGGCATCAGTTTCATTGATGTCAACATAATATGATAGCAATAATCATATAAACTTTTCTTGATAGATTAATAAGGACTTCCCAAAATGATTGTTGCAAACATATTTAATGGGAAACAAAATAAGGTTGCATATTTCCTTTACCACAATTTTGATTTTTAACCTTCAACCAATAATTTTTTTAGTGTCATAACTAAAACAAGACAAATTAAAGAACAATGATTCGATTGTGTGTTAGTTTCCTTTTTAATTGAATCATTGTGGTTGAAGACAATATATAAAATTTATTAGGATTGTATGGATATTAAAATTCCTTTTAGGATATTACATTGACATTAATTTTCCTCATAGTTATGATACGTAATTTACTAGAAGACAAATTAAATTCAGGAGATATATATTTAACTATAGTAACTCAAAAGTCAAATAATCAAAAATCATTTTATAGCATCTCAGTTGCAAATTAGAGATTCAAAATGACTTTTATCCTCTATCAATTTTACCATATAAAGAGATTGTTTATTATAGAGATGGTATAAGATTGTATGGTGAAAACACAACTGCCATAAAGCTACTCATACACTATAGAATGCTGTTAAATTCAAACTTCCCACCCTAGATATACTTGGTAAACACCTATGCATATCAAATTTGTGCACACTTTTTAGGAGAGACTTAGAATCCCATAATCATCTATTATTTCAATGTAGCTTCTCCAATAAATTATAGAAAGCTATTATGCTTGCATATAGAGTGGCAAAAACCCCTCTTCAAAATGGATTAACATTATAAATGGTGTGTTGGAATTGCAAACAGAACTGAAGGTGAAAAATTGACCATATACATTGCTCTATCCTATCTTGTAATATGTATATGGACTAAAAAAAAAAAGTCTATATAAAGTTAGTTCACTCAGAGGCTAAATTATCTAATCTTATATATGAACAAAGCAAATTTCATTTAAGCCTATACAATCACAAATATAAAATTAGTCGAGAAATCAACACCGCCTGGAGAATCAATTAACTTATTTTTTAATTAGATAGATAATAACTTGTAGGTTCTATCATTGGATATCAAACCTATATAGTATTTTGATGTAATTGCTTCCAACATTGTATTTATTTGATGTAATCTTTTTTTCTCTTGGAAAATTTTATATAATCCCTTTTCATTTAATGAAAACATTATTATTCTTAAGAAAATGCCCTCTAAAGGAAGATTTATCATTTAACATAACTTGAATAAGACAAGCCTCTTGTCAAACATGATATTGACAAAGAGAGCACAAATGTTGTATTACTTGTCACTCTATCTAAGTGACGCAAAAAGATTAAGACAATTGTTCACATGAAGCCTCTATCTACACTCATCTTATCCATGATATCTGTCTTTATAATGAAGTTCTCCTAAAAAAGTTCAGTTATTCCATTATACAACTCCATATGAAGTTAGCATCTATTTGTTTCCTATACTAAAATTTCTTTTGGACATTATCACTAAGATAAAGTATCACTACCCCGGGTTGTCAATCGTCAAAATTGCTATCTCTAATGCCAAAACAGTTAGATTCTTTAAAGAATGGCATGCAACCTCTGTTAGTTATAATTCCAATCATGTTACAATCCATCAAAGAGAAGTGCCACTAACAAGCTTGTTCTATCGATATTGTCTAACTTTGCAACCGTCTACGGAGTAATGCTCTCAAACACTCACTAAGATTATGAAAAATAAGGTTGGAAAACAAAGAGCATAATGCTTTTTAAATTTTCATTACATCAAACCAATATATGAAAAAGATGGAGTCTAATACAAGTTAAATCTAAATCATAATCTAAAAACATCCTAGAAATTATAGACGAAAAATATAAAAAATATAAAAGGATAATATAGTGAATTAATATGTCAAAATAATACAAATAACTCAACTAATATCATCTTTGAATCATCATAACATAAAAAATAAACATGTCTATGCCCTTGTTAATTTTTAAAAATATAGATGTAGTATATGACTTAGAACACAAATGTGTTTATATCCATAATCTTTTCTTGACTTATCAAAAAAATAAGTTGAATGGAAATTGAAGGTTTTTCATAAAAATATATTAACACCAACACTCTTCCTTGATATATTTCTTAAAAATACCAAGTCTACTCCTCAAATAAATGAATTTACCTTGGTTAAAACTCTAGTCATTATCAATCACTTGCTCTCCTAAAGAACAATGCTTAAGTTTTACTTACCCTCCTTTTTATATTCTCTAATAGTATGAAACTTGACTTTAATATGCTTGTTTCTCTTCATTTTAATGGGATTATTTTTCAATCATTGTAACTAACCTATTATCAACGTAAATAATAGTACCATCATTTTGTTTAAAGTAGGAATACTAATAGGACCAACTAGGTTCCAAAATAGATCTTAATTTCAATAATATCCACTATAAAATAATGTTTTAAAGGGGAAACTGAAATACTTTATGTCCCTTATGTGAGGAAAATTGAATAGATTTGATGAACTTGAAAAAAATGTAATCTATGCCCATTCATAACTTAGAGATGCAAATGAGACAACTAGCTAAGATGGTGTGTAGAAGAGGACAAGGAAAGCTTTTGAGTAACACTGAGGTAAACCCTAAACATAAATTGTGTGCCATTAAAGTAAGGAGAGAAACAACACTTGATTATAATGTTAAAGTTGAGAAAAGTTAAAAATAACTTAAGAAATAAGGAAACAGTAGCATATCAATATTGTTCTCATATTCATTTAGCATTAGTGTTGATATGGAGAATGAGACAGAAGGGAATAGAATAAAACTAGCACTAGCTCCATCTTTAATTGGTGCCATTTATGAAAAGAGATTTAAACCCTATTTAAAACCCTACAAGTCACTAATCTCATACCCTCAAAAGCTAAAAACAAAGATGAATGAGGATAATTTTAATAAATTTTTAGATGTCTTTAAAAAACTCAACATCAACATACCTTTCACTAAGTATTAGCTTAAAAGCCTAATTATGTAAAATTTTTGAATGAGATTATCTCCTACAAAATCAAATTAGTTGAGTATGCTACAATGTCCTTAATAGAGGAGTATAACACTATGATAGACAATAAGTTACTTCCAAAGTTGAAAGATCTAGGGAATTTTACTATTTTTTACAAACGTGGTGACCTTAAAGTTCTTAAGCTTTTATATGATTTAGGTACTAGTATTAATTTAATGCCTTTATGCATTTTTTAGAAGCTAGGAATATGGGAGCTCAAGTCTACGAATGTGTTAGTTTGGCTAGTGGATTGTTCCATTAAGAACATAATTTAGGTTATGGAAGACCTATTTGTGAAAGTAAGAAAATTTTTCTTTCCAACTAATTTTCTTATGATGGATATAGAGTATGATGCAATGATATCCATCATTCTTGTGAGACCATTCTTAACAACTATAGGATCTATTATTGATGTTATTGAGGGTAAGCTTAAATATAGGGTGGTAAGAGAAAGTCGAATTTCTCATCTATAGAACCTTATGAAGACATGTTGCCTTTCATGAGGATTGCTTTAGGAGGAACTTAAAAGACCTTAATGTGTAGGAAGTCCCTAAGTCTTTTTAAGATAATTCAAGGAAAATATGTAAAATCTTAAGGTAAAAGAAGAGGAACATAACATTAATGGTGTTTCTAGGAAAAAATGGGAGATGAAACCCTTAACATCTCCCAAAGAGGCACCTGATTTGGAACTTGAGACCTTGCCTCCTTATTGGTGGCATGCACATGAAGCCTACTAATTCCATTTCTCCTTTCTATTCTATGTAGGAAGGAAATAAGACAAATCCTAATGTAGATTCAAGATGTGTAAAGAGCTAAAACGGGAGTCCAATTAAAAGACTTATAGAAAAGCATTTATTGGGAGGCGTAATCTAATGATTCTAACTTTTATTTTCTTTTACATCATTTTCTTTTATTTTATTTTCTTTAATACAGTTTGTTTTATTTTATAAGTAACTTTTTTAAAGATTTCTTAAAGTTTTAATTCACTAAATATGCATAGACTTATAGGAAAACTTTTACCTTAATTGTCTTATTCAATTGATTTTAATATCTTAATTATTTTTCATTAAGGGTAATGTCATTATTAAGTGTGAGGGCTAAAATTTCTAAAATTTCTCAATAGTTTTTATTCTTTAACCAACATAGTTTCTTTATTAAATTTTTATTTAATATGTTTAAATTATTATTTTTTTCATTTTTGTGTTATTGCATACCTACATGTCATATTTCAAAAGGAAAACAGTATGAGGGATGTGACTTAGTATAAAGAAAATAGAAAATTTCAAGTTCAAGCGTAAACTATGGCGTTATAACGAGTAAATGATATCGGTTGTGGAAGGGAGATATGCATTAATGTTGAAACAACTTAGGAGTGTCTAGAGATAGAACCATACCAATGCCTGTATGAAAAGTGTCTATGATGATGATTTTATAAACACAAAAATTTTTAAAAGTTATAAAACAAAACTAAGTTGATTGTAAAGTGTGTTTGACGTTGGTCTCATCCTAACGACCACTAATATAAGTAGAAAACTCGTCATTTTTCTATCCCAAAACCCTAAACTCTCATCCTTCTCACCTCTTAACTTAAATTTTTAACCTAATCTCGAATTTATCCACCTATTTTGACCTTCCAAACACCATATCTCTCTTTCAAACACAAAGCGCGTACCTAAAAACATTAATTCTTTACCCATTATATAGAATTTTTCCACCAAAGAGTCATATATTAGGGATTTTGATTTTAAGGTGTGTTGGAGCCATTCAAGCATAGATTTTGAGTTCAACAGTGTCCAAGTAAGTTATTTTTATCAATTTTCATAACAATAACACACTTAATTTGGAATTTAAGCTTGATTGAGAAGAACTTAGATTACGTGTACTGCTATTATTTGTTTAAGGAGCTCCTAGCTTGGCATTGTGATGTTTGTGGTATAATTATCCTTCTATGTGGTTGTATATTTGTCGGAACTATGAAGAAGTGTTGTGGATTTATGTGGCAAAGCTTTGACATTATGAATTTAGGAGAATTGTTATCCTGTTATTTAGTTGTGTTAAATAATTCCTCTGAGATATAAGAGAAAGACTATAAGAAGTAAGGTACCTTCAAATTCTTCTTCATCCATGTTATCTCCTCCAAAAAATATTTGAAGTTCCAAAGTTTAGAGAAAAAGGAATTATTCAATCAGAGGAACAACTATATGATCATTGAGAATACCATCATCACAAATATTGATCAGGTCTTCAAGGTTCAGAATATTCTTTGAGCATTACAATGGGAGCACTTGTTGACTTTTTGACGTGAATACTAGTTAGAGGAGATGAAAGAAATTTTATGTTAACATCAAGGATAAAGTTAAAAGCAAACCTATCGATTTTTGCTCTTATATTTAAGGTAATGAAACAGTGATTTTGGAGGAGATAACTGAAGAACACATAACATTGTCATTAAAAGGGACGCATTTGAGTTTTCACAGTTGACGATAAATAAGGCACTATAAGGAGAGGCATAAGAATTCTTTATATAGGTTTAAATTAGGGATCATATACTTAACTGGGCAGATGCATTTATTTTGTAAGCACATTGCCGTCTAGCCCTAGCTAATGGCTTACACCTTGAGCCATAATTTTCAACCCCAATCCACCAAATTAGAACATATTTGAACCACCAATTTATACCTTATGAACTTGCACTTTACTGGTTTATGAGACACTCCATCAATATGATTATAATATTTGATGTTACAATTCGCCATCTGTGTATTTCAACATAAGTCACTAAATAAAAATTTTGTATTTCTTATATTAATAAGTTAGCTACTGGTAAAGAAGGGGTGGACCTTTTTTATTTTGAGATTATAAAGACCGAGGAGGCTAACTACGTCAAAAGCCACATGTGGCTATGAAAAAATCCTTGCTAAAAGTCCCAAAATCGTCACTAATAGTAATTAGCAATGATTTATATTTGTCACCGAAAATGTCACCAAGTTCCCATAGTTAAAAATTATAAGCAATGTTTTTGGCTAATAGTAGCTAATAGTTTTTTCCTACACTTTATTTTCGTAGCAAAAAACTTTTAGCGACGTATTGAGAAATCATCACCAATAATTTTTAACAATGCTTAGTTTTCGTAGCTAAATACTACGTTTTCATAAATGTAGCCAAAGATTCTTAGCTACGTTTCTAAAAATGTAGTCAAATGTTTTTAGCTACATTTTATAAGATGTAGTCATATTTTTAATATACATTTTAATGAAATCATATAACATGTTGAATTATAATTATTTTTTACATTTTAAATCCATATTACTATATATAATATTTATATTTTTATCGTTAATTTATTATAAAAACTATATAAAATTGATAATTTGAAACATTGTATATAAAAAATATAATATCATTAAATTTGTTCATGGTACAAGATTTTAATTATAAGTTAAAAAATACTTATAAACAAAATAATAAATATAGAGATTGGTTTAATCACTCAGCCTCATTTTCATCTTCATTGCTTACATATTGCAGGCCAAGTAATGTTTTTAGGTACTTTTCATGCTTTGCTAACTTTTTTTTAAGCGACTTGTTTTCCTCTTCAAGACATTGAATATATGTTGGTTTTGATGAGCATGAAGTAGTTGACTTAGGGTCAAATCTAAGACCTTTGATATATCCAGATCATGTACCTAGCACCTTTTTATGAATGTCTTCTACATTTACCTCATTTCCCTCAAACATTAATATTTGTAGCAACTCTTGCATCTTATTCTAAAATTTAAAAATATAATCACTGCAAATATTATTAATTAGTACTACAAAAATAATTAAACTTAAAATTTAAACAAAATTTTATACTTACATAGTTATTTTGCACTTCTTCAGACATCCCTTGACCTTGCTTATAGTGAGAGATTTTGTAGAGTGTGATTCTATCACACTTTTGTCCATGTAATTCCTTCTCACTTTGTTTATGATTAAAAACGTATAATGAATAATAAATAATATAATATTTAATAATATAATTATAACTTGCAAGCAAATATCTTACATATTCATTTCGTACGACAACAAATGATTTGGAGCCTTGGTTGTAAGGAGTTTTCATTTGTCCTCTTTTCACCTGGGTCTTCTCACATTTTTCTTACATAAAGAAAAAAGATAGTTGTTAAATCATCTAACAAGATTAATGAAAGCAAATATAAAGGAAAAGAAAACAAACCTGAAAGTTGGGAAAGGTCTAACAATCGCACAAATTGTTCTATTTTTTTTTTGGAGACATCCATTCCGAAACATATCTCCTTACCTCCGCATTAGAAGGAAAAGATTTATAATATTGATGTAGTAAATAACAATGATCCTTGAGCCTTTGTTTCAAAATGAAGTGACATAGTTTGAAACATCAAGGTTGTTGATATCGACGATATTCAATTGCATCTATAAAAAATAAGTGAAAGTGTAATTAATCTTAAAATAAGTAAAACAATATTGTATATAATTAAATAAGTTGAAAATTTACTAAAACTTTATCTAAAGCTTTGTCGATAGCGGACCTAAATAACTCAAAATCAGGGTTAAGGAGAATGATGATGACAAAGATATTGAAAGTCAAGGAGGGAACATAGGGCTAATTGACAGGATAACAAAGACTACAATGCAATAACTGGTGTCATACATTAATAGACTTCAGGGACAAGCGAGAACAATGAATGACAAGCTAGATTTGATGATGGCCTACCTATAACACTTTCCACTACCTCCACTACTTGAAGGAATATAAGGACAATTGATAAGTTAACAAGGATTATAATGTAGCAATTGGTATCATCTAGTGATAGACTTTAGGGACTAGCGACTACAATAAATTCCAAGATAGATTCAATGATGGCCTACTTACTACACTTTCCATTCCCAAATGACTTTAGGTCTTCTACCATCTCATGTATACATATAGTTTTGTTTAGGATACTTTGGATTTTTTATTTATTTTAGTATACTATTTAGTTTTTTTATGAATTGAGAATGTTGAAAGTTTAAATGCAAACTGAATCTGATTATTTATAAGCCTCCACAATTTTGTTTTAACTCCAAGATAGGGACTTTCCATTACAAGTTTTGACAGAGATTTCTAGATCTTTTTTTCCCTTACTTGATGCATAATGTTAAGAACAATATTGTTTTAAGTATAGGGGTGATTAAGATATTAATCTAATCGCATGATATTTTTAAAATTTTTAAAATTTTTATATGTTTTTAAATTTTATGTCTCGGAGCTTATTAGCATGAGTTTATATACGATTTTTTATATTAATTAGAAAATTTTGAATCCATAATATAATTATGTAAATTTTATGCAAATTTTGACTTTATGAATGCTAGGAAACTTTATTTGTTAAGTGCTAATACTTTGATTTGACTTGAGTGATCTCGAGAGAAATTTGAGCCTTTATGTACATTGCATTTGTTTCTTATATAAATACCTTTTATTTTGAATTTCTAGGACTCAACTTTCATCTTTTTGAGTTTCCATTAATATTTTTATGAGCATTAAATTGATAAAGGTACTTAGGATTAAGTTTGGACTAAACTACCTATCTTTATATATTAATCCATTAGTGAGCCCTTTAAGCCAATATAAATTGAAAGCTTCTTCCTAGTAACCCTTTTTTTAAAAAACCTTGAGCCTACAAATAAAAACAAGTATTTACTTCCTAATTCATTATTTGTAGAGCTTTTACTTATATTTTGATATATTTTGGCATAGGATGAAAGAAAATAAGTGAGCAGGAACTATTACTCTACTAATTATGAAAATTTTTGTTTCCCTTATTACATTTAGTTTATTAACCTAATTAATCGTTTCACCCTATTACAACCTTGTTGAAGTCTTTTTGATTTTTTTATACATATATATTTTAGTAATGGCGATTAGATGATTTTTAAAGTTATGAAAAGTTCACATTCAACAGAAGAAGACGAGAGCATCTCACCTAAATTTTAAACATTTATGTCAATAAGTGACCTCTTATAAGGACATATCAATTCATAGTATTAGAGTTTGATAAAGGAGGTAAAGTGGTGTTAACTTTGTCTTACTTGTATTTTGATTTGCTTATGAAATATTATGTGTTTAAATTTTACAATTCTTTTGAAACTTGGATTTATACATCTTATGTTATTAATTATGAAACCAGCTAATGACTTTAGGTCAACGTTTATGGGCAACATTTAAATGAACACTCAGGAGACTATAACTCCTCCACTAATGACACCTAGGGGTTTAAAGGCTTATGGAATATGCTAAATGTCTCAATTCACCCATAAAAGGGGAATTATTTTTTGTTTTAGTTTAGTCTAGGTTAGTAGTTACGGTTTAATTTCTTAATAACAACAATGAGTTAAGTGTGAAAATTTTTAATATATTTACTTGGTATTTTTCACTTCTATAACATGTTTTATATGGATTATATTATGTTTTCTATATTTAGTTAATTATTTGATAGGTGACAGATTTGAGGAATAAATATAAGATTTAGTGCAACTTTCTCTATATTTTTTAAATGATGATATTTTAGAGTCATTGGAAAGATAAAAAGCTGTAAAACTTATAGAACCTTTCTGATCACAACTTTGTAGAAGATATGGGAAGCTAATTCTAATATGAAGATGTAAAAAGTGGAATAATGCACAACAGACCTCAAACTCTAAATGTTAACAGTTATCTATCTTTCAAAAGATCTAAGAAGTTTAGAATTACAACAAGACTAACACTAAATTTGCCTTAAATTTACAAATAGAAATAATACAAAGCAAGTCCAATTACAAATTGGTTTCAGGAACTAGTTATGTGTGACTATATGAAGAATAAACATTTTAGACAAGATCGACATCATAATTGGAGTTAGTTTGACACTGGTTATTAGAAACAAATTTCAAGGACAAATGATTTCTTAAGTTTAAATCTTCTAAAGTCTATTTTTATTACCCTAACTATAAATACTTGTATTACAAGTAACTTAGGTATCTTTTAACATAATCTAGCAATCTTTTATTATCTTTTAACATTTCCTGCAAGACTTCTAACATACTTTTAGAGAGACTTCTTGTTTTCTTTTCATTAGATGAAGATTTGGAGCAAGGATTTGAGGAATTAGTGATATCTTCTCTACTTCTTTTCTTCTATATTGAGAATTAGTTTTTGTTTTATTTTTATTATGTTTAGTTGCTACAAATCCTAGCTAGGACTACAAATGGAGCTTTTAATGATTGTTTAATCATTTATACATCCTTTAGCTTTTTAATTGGTTGAATTTATTTTCTTTGTTTTTAATGTTGAATTTGTGATTAACCACCACAGTTTCAATCTTAGAGATTGTATAAAAAGTCCGATAGAAGAAGTAGAACCAGTGCACTAGGAGAATAAACATTTTAGCACTAAAAAGTGACAATATCTTAGACTTTAGCGATAACTATATCTATTAGTTGTTTTTTATTATTATGTTAAACTATGCATCAAGAGATAGTAGTTACCTAAGTAGATATACTTGTGTTCCTTAACGAAAGGCATAGATATCTTAGGTTAATTGGTTTTCAATCTAAATAATCAATTATGTATGTTAATTAAATATATATATATATATATATATATAAGTGAACCTGGAAGTTATAACATTTGTTTATTGATCTTTCTTTGTTACTTTATTTGCTTTGCTTACTTTAGTTTAACAATTACATTCTTTCAAATCAATTCTTTACTTTATTTAATTCATTTGTTTAACTAAGCTTAATAGATTTAGTGACTAGTTATATGTAGGATCAATCCTCTAGAATCACTCAAGTTTTAGTGAACTATCCACAATTGACTCTATACACCTGCAAACGAAAAGTAGATTAGTCATTTAATGTTATGATTAGATATAAAATATGAAATTACTATCTATTATATATGAATCCAATCATTTTAGTTCTCTACTATTATTAAATAATTTTTAGTGACATTTAGAAACTATTTTGACATTATTATTTCACCTTAAGCAAAGATTTCTTAGATTAATATTAATCGAGAATAATGAATTATTCAATCTCTAATTACTTTAAAGTGATAGATCATATATATTAATTACGCAACTTACTTTATATAATTTATATATTATATCCAATGACTACTAATTGAATTACCCTTGATTATGATAAGTCATAAACAGTATCAAAATACATACTTCCTACATAAGATATTTTGGACATTTCCAGTCAAAAGATTACTTATACAATCGTTACAAATAAGAATTTTATAGACATATAAATAATGTTCCAAATAAAATTTTCATGTCGAGTATATATGCAGTATAAATTTTACAATTACTTTCTCATCTTAATTTTGTTGGCTTTTAACGGTATATATATAATCAACGGCATATAAATCAACACCTAATTGGTGGGATTTTGATTTTGCTGGATATATAGTTTGAGATTGAGCCGTGGGATGGCTTGCTTGCATGGGTTTAACTGAGTTGATGGTAACGTTTGCTTGTCTGTGAGATAGGGGTAAAAAGGTGTTATGATTAATGTTGGGCATCAACCAACCATTTAGAATTTATTCTCGGAAACTGAAGCGAATTCTTCAATAGTTTGATTTATGTGCACCACTCTGTGTCTTGGTCGGGTCGGTCGTGCTGGGCCCAAGCCCAGTCGTAATGACCCACAGGCCGATCGGTCCAATCTTCAAAGATCAGTCTCATACCTATTGGCTATTCCAAGC
>JANZXR010000172.1:35099847-35115149 GCA_027575705.1 Erythroxylum echinodendron | reverse complement strand
TAAGGTGTGTCTTAGCCATAAGAGAGGTACGCATAATGATAACCCTAGTTTTCTCTGCTTTCCTGCAGTCCCTTCTTTACTAAAAAACTAACTTGAGCGTCGGAGAGGCCTATCGGGAAACAACCCTCGACGTGCCTTCTTTGTTTTGCAGGAATCCTTAAGCCAGAATTCTCGTGTTCAACAGTTATTTCCATGTATCCAAACGGCAACGTACAGCCTCGTCAGAATCCGGCTGAACCATGTCTGTTTGGGACAGTAATCATTGTCATTTGCCTGACTGGTTCTTTTGTGAAGCTCTGTTATACGGACTCTGGATTCTTAACGTTTTTGTGTTCGATTACTTTGTGTTTTTTGACATCGAAGTCACTCGTTCCAATCTTGCAAAAAACTTCCTACGTTTTACGATGTCACCAGTTCATCTTCAAGCGTCTTATCAGGGACTCAGCTACATTCTATTGTTCAGTTTATCTGAAGGCAATCTATTATATTATTTTTATAATTATACCTGCAAGTGGAGTGGAGATAGTAGAGACCCCGCTCCTTGCCAAATGACCCGGAGAACTTCAATCCAATAGCGTGATTATTATAGAGAATGGGATATCTTTTGAACCAGAGCTTAGAGATTACTGCTTACGAACGAGAAAACTGAAACCCTGATAATTAGACTTGTGAAATGTAGACCCAGGAATGCGCAAACTTAACTCATTCTGGTCTTTGTAGACGCCAACAAAAAGCAAGTTAGTAGTTGGCCTGATAAGTTAGAAGCCAATCTTGAATACAGAAGGATCACATCAAACAAAAACTCTAAAAGATGATTGAACTCTCAAAGGAACCCTCTCTAATCATATGAAGCCCTTTTTAATACTTTTATCTTCACCATTGGGCCTGCTGGCTCAATTCAGGAGAGGCTATAAGTCTTCTCTTCAAACTTTTATGTGACCCAACAGAAGCAGAGCCCGATATAGGTTTAATTTTCAAATCCCACTTGGGTAAAGCATCAGTGCTTTATGGTCGATAATACCAAGTGACTTGATGGAGTATCATCTTCCCAAACACTATCAAACCTGTCCAACAAAATTGTCTGAACTTCCTTGGGTTTACCATCCAAAGAAACTTAATGGTACTTTTAGTTACGTTAGATCCATCAGAACTATTACCCAACTCTCTTATCCTTTAAGACTCTAATAAGCGACCTGACCTCACAAAGGCTACGGCAGGAATCTTCCGCCTCGGTTCTAATAGCAATTTCACCAATAATTTGTGTGTCATGCCTAAAACAGAAGCCTTATCTAAAGAAAACTAAATCAGGGTACAACTCCTTCGTTGACTTGAATTGTTCCTGTCTGCTAATGTGATATTTAGGATCCAACGTAGAAAAAGAATTTTCACCACCTGGAGAGGTGCTATCTAAATATATATTGTAATGTTTATTATATCGGTTGTACATGAGCTAGCTAATTAAAAAACTGAAGAAGATTCTTAGCCCACTAAAATTCCCAAAATTGTAGCTCATCGAATCAAGGGCTTCTGTCCCGACCATGTGCATATACCATGTTATTTTACTTGGGTTGGACAAGCCAAACAGTTATCACCTGAAGAAGGTTGTCGCCCTTGTTGCTTGCTGTTTGATGCTACCGACTGGATACTGATAAGACAGACGGCTATCTTAATGACAGCATAATTAAATAAATGGCATCGTCTTTAATAAATTGCCTCGTGGAGATGTTCTCTGTCTCAAAATCTCGATTAGTAGCACTTCAGAACCTCACGCAATCAGAGACGCCCAAAGAGGAAGAGAAACAAAATAAGGAAATTAATTTGCTATATAATCGATGAAGTTTCTCTTATCACAAACTGTTGAAAAATCAATTCAGGATCTTATCCATCGTGAAACGGTATAATTATAAATCCTTTTTGTGTTTGATTTTTTGAAAGTTAGTATGACTAAAATGATTAATACATAAATTATAATAAAGCGTGAATCTTAGTTTGTACCTTATTTCGAAACTTGATCTTTTTCTTGTTATACTCTTCAAATAGTTTCTAAAATTAGTTCATTTCAACTACCGTAGCCACTCAACTGTTTAGTTTTAATGGTATCTATAAAATAAGTTGAGAGAACTCTGCAACTGTTAAAAAAAGAATTAGGCAAAGAGCGTTAGCTTTATATTAGAGCTCAAACCTATTTATAATATGTTTTAGATATTTTAGTAATTTAATTGAACTTAAATTATAATTTCAATTAAACTTTAATTAGAATTATAAATAATTCTAGTTAAATATCAATTATGCCCAAATATGATCCAATGACTTATATTGATCTTTATTTATTAAATATGTCATATTTAATCATAAAGTTTCTCAAACTTTACAATCAAGTCTAACTTGATTAAATTTCTTTTCTCTCTTTAACCTGTTCTTTATATATGACCATTAGGTTCCCAAATATATCGACAATGAGTACCCCAAATAATATCTAGGAGCAGGTAAATTAAACTCATTTAATTTATCGTTAATTCTCTAATTACACAATTTATATTCATAGATCAAGATTGATGTCTAGTAGCACATTATGACTATCAAAATATTTAAGAATATCAAAGTAGTTTTGACTAACATTTCTGTGCATAATTTTTCTATATAATTCGATCCTTTCATCATTTAATGTTTCAATTAGACATAAAGTATAGAATTAATGTTTACTCCATTTTAAATCTAATCATATTAATTCTCCACCATTAGCTATTGATTCAATTAATGACATTTGTAAACTATTTATAAAATGTCATTCTACCTTGGCTAAGGATTTCTCGAATCAATACTAATCAAGAACAAAGAAACATTCTCTCTAATTACTTTAGCGTAATGAATTTTATGTTGATTATTAAACTGCCTCTATATAGTTCATGTTACATTAAATGACTACCGACTGAGCTATCTTTAACTAGAATATGTCATAAGTAGTGTCAAAACATAACAATTCCTATGCAAGTTAACTTTAGATATCCTAAGTCAAAAGATCACTCATACAATCGTCACAATGAGAATTTCTATAAGTATACAAATAATATTCTAAATGGATTTCTCATATAGGATCAGTTCAGTGAACTTATTCTCTAACAAGCACTCATATATTTGTTTAAATATGCCTATACTTTAGTTTATAAGATCAACTACTTCCTTCATTAAAAAAAAAGCATAACATGTGCTAGTCTTTTTAGGTAGAACAATGAACAAAATTTTTTTAGGGATAATACATAAATACAATATGAATATTATAATTATGATCTTATCATAATTTTATTTGCAATGTATAATTATCTTATGAACTTTATCATATATATCTAAATATGTACAAGATAAATAATACCTTTAAATTATCTTGTCTAAATAATACCTTTAAATTATCTTGTCACAAGACTACAACTAACTAATTAATTTTAGGGTATAAACCAACACAAACAATATTTATGCAAGTAGAATTATAGGATGTTGTCTAAGATCAACGTTATTCATGTTGTTTTCCTTCATCATTTATAACCAAAGATCATTTTAATGAAAATTAGCAACCTAACTTTACTTAATATCCGGAGTTTCACATAATGGAATTGCATACCTTTGTTAAAGGGAAATATAACTTTACATTATGGAATTTGCTTATTTTTATGCATGTATCAATTTATGGCATTGAGGGATTGTAAAAATTCAGAATAAATCATGGAGGAGCAGTCTGTTTGGAATAAATAAAACTTGTAAAAAAAATTCATGCTTAATTTGTGATTCCACATATGATGTGTTTGAAATTTTAAAATTATACAATTTGACTTTACAATTTAATTCAATGTAAGTTATATAGCTTGTTCCAATTACTTTTCACACAAGTTAATTTACAATGAATTTTATACAATAAATACAAGTTAATATATAATAAACTAAGTCCATTCTTCATTAAGTTAAGGATATATTAGAAATTTATTTTTTTTCAGTATGTTCCTTATATATTATATGCAAAAGGTTTACATAAAATCAATTTAATTCTATATTATAATCTAGTCTGTCTAATCCAGTAAAAGATGTGAAAACTTGTCTTATTGATTCTTGAAAAATCAAGTAAAATATAATATTTAAAAAAAAACGTCATACTTTATGAAATATACATATTTTTTATTAATTTTCTATTAAAAATTTTAACAAAAATAGAACAAGAAATTATTTGAAATATGCATATGAATACTTTTTAAAAATATTAAGTCTTAAAAGAATTTTGTAGGAATAGGTCAAACACAAGGGAAAGTGTGTCTTTATACCTTGTCTAAAACATAGTAATACAACGGAGAATCAATTCTGTAATGAATTCATTCTATTTTCAAAAGAAATTTAAAATGTTTGATTTAAAAGATTACGAAAATCTTATTGTCTTCAAACAACCAACTTTAAGTGCACTTGATTTAGTTAATAGGATAAGTTTGAGGCACCCTTTTTTGTTGTATAGAAAACAATGCAAACTTCTTTTACCCAATGGTCATCAACTTACTTGGAATTCACCTGGTCAACTTTCAATAATGATGCAAGTACTTTTGGTTCTTATCCAGTTTTGGCTCAGGAGAGCAGAGTCTGGAATTGTAGATCTATTCTTTTTTGTGTGCAAGTTATTAATTGAAGCCTTTTCTCTCTGGAAACCAGAAAACATATGCCCCAGCCCTCGAGCTACGAAACTTTCAGTACTGTATTAGCTCGTCCTTGTCTAGCTAATTGGGCTATTAAATATTAGTACTTCAGTTACCTAATTGGTGGTTTCTGATGCTTGCACGAGTACTTGCATTCTGTATATGGATCTTGGCTACATTTCTCCCGTGCTCCTCTTATTTAAGGGCAAGTTAGCTAGAAAGGTTCTTCTTCTGGACAGGTCCCTAGTGTCTGTTGAACAGGTTAATTTCTCAGAATAGCAACTTGTTCAAATAAATATTTCATGTGCGCAATACCCCATATTTCATGAGAACTAGCAGAATAGTTATGACATAGATCCTTCAACCTGTGGCTAACTTATTTTGTATCGTATCATCTAAACGAAGTTTTTAAGCGAGCTTCTTCTCAATACCTGATTCTGCCTAGTGTTGTTAGCATCTTTATACGTACGTGCTCCTTCTCCAATTAATCCCAAAAAATTGCCATGACATGGTTCACGAGAGCATCAAATTATTATAATAATAAAAAGATTAGAGAAGGTTATGATCACTTTTTCTCACATTTAGCATATGACAGACTGCGATACTTAGTGGCCGACAGCATGATTTCCAAATTATTGATTCAATCTGGTCACTTGCAACCTAGCTAGGACCCAGCTGTCTTCAGCTTACATTTTGTGTTCGGTTCCACAACATTTTCTTGTTTGGTATATTTGAAAGGTCACATAGACAGGTTAAAAATATGTAAGGTGCTTGACTGCTAGCTAGACTAGCTCTATAGCCGACGTGGTGAAGAGTCACCTAATCTAAATATGATGGATGCTAGCTATAGTGGGGACAGTTTCCATTATCTTTTCTGGAAGAGCAGCTTAATTGCCAAAGAGAACAAGCTTGGACCAACTTCAGCCAACAGCAAACATGTAAGTACTACAAGAACTTTTCGAAAAGGTGTATCAACGAAACTAGGATCATTGAATTTCTACCATCTGTGAACGGATCCAAGGGCCCTATCAATTTGAATCATCGAATAATTAAACATGTAACCTAATTGTCATTGATTAGTTAATTCTGATGTGTATCCCATACATAATTGGGCACCTTTAAGGCCTACCCTAGGCAAGTATCGACCTTACCTAGTGATTTTCTAAGTTGCTGGACAAGACTTGCACGGGCACTTCGTGAAGAAAAATATACAGCTATCATTAGGCATCCACCATTTGACACGGGAGCTGACACTAATTAGATCAGAGCAAAACCAAATTACTCAATGTAAACATAAAGAATTAAAGACCACACCGTGAAACTCCACAAGGTATTGGCTGGGTGACGAGATAAGTTTATATTATATATCAACTTTACCGAGTTCAAATCTTGGGAGGATTAGTATAATAGTCTTATGTTTCAAGTCTTGCTGAAAGAGGGATTGGTATAATAGTCTTAACTAAGTAGTAAATTCAAATGCGATTGAGACTTAACTTGTCAAATTTTAAACGGTTAAAAAATTAACGAATTGAACTTGGGAGTTTGAATGCGATACCCAATAAGTTCATCTCTTAAAGTAAAAGGGCATATGCTCTAGATTTTCTAACAACTTATGGGGATACTTGAGAAACCTACGTCTCAGGACTTCATTAACACAATTCGTCTGCATCCTCTGTGAGGATGCAATTCCCTCTTTTTTCACTTTCTTATTGAGTTTCCGATACTCAAGGCCAAGGTGTGGATACTGGTGGGAATGATTAAGAATTCTCAACTGTCATTCATCCTATGCAAGTTAAATGGAAGCAAGGCATAAGGTACATAATAAGACTACAATCTCATCTTTGACTTTCAATTTCTCTTTAAGTTCTAAGGATTAAAAATTGACTTAAGCACCAAAGCGTTAACGTTGGAATCACCTCTAATGTTATTTTTATAGAAATTTATTAATTTGTCTAGTAGGTTTGTAGCTAATTTTTGAATCAGTCTGTTCAAAAAAAGTATGCATGTTTGCGCGTACATCAATTGACGTTGTTTATGGGAATTTGATCAAGAAATCAAAGGTCAAGATGAGGATTTCTAATGATCCCATGCTAAGGAGATCAACAATAGCAAAAGTTCCCTGATCAAATAGTGAGCAAGACCTATCTATAGGCAAGTCTGAAATTTTTGAAATTATTGTTAAAGTATCAGAAGAAAAACAAGATTGATGGAACATATTATTTTAATGAGGAGAATTTTAAGTTGGTCAAGCTTAACGATGATTCAATGTTCATAACATTAACTTTGACCAACTATGATACAAGAAGGATTTTGGTTGATAATGGCAACTTTATTGATATTTTGTTTTGAGACACTTTCACTAATTTGGGATTCACCAAAGCACAACTTGGACCAAAATCAAGACCATTGGTTGGCTTCAAGGGAGGATTAAACCCATGCTTTATGAAAGATTATAATAATAATGAAATTAAACACTCAACCCAAACAGCCCACAATATCTGTGAAATTGCATATGGTTAATAGGCCTCTAGCTTATAGTATTTTTTAGAGAGACATTTTTATACTCCCTTAGGGCTATATTGTCAACTTATTATATGAAAATTTCGACTGACATGATGGTAGTCGAGGTGTATAAGGATTTGGAATTTATTAAGCAGTGATATCTAGCATTTACAAAGGCTGAAGAAAGTGATCGTGTTTATGAGGTTGATTATCAAGAAATAAGAAGGGATCATAAGGGGAGTATGTTAAAGAGGTGACATATCAAAAGTGATGGATCTATAGAGTCGTTACTAAGAGAATGCACTAATATTTTTGCTTAAAAGCCTAAAGAAATAAGGAGAATCAAATCTAAGATGGTGATGCATAAATTAAAATTTGAGCTTATATTTAGGCTTGCCATGTAGAAAAGACATATTCTCTCCCGAAAGAGACAACTCTCTACAAAAGAGGAAGTAAAGAAAATTTCTAGCATGACGTTATATACAAGGTGTAATATCCAAAGTGGCTTGTTAATATGGTAATGGTCAAGATGTCCATTGAGAAATGACATATGTATGTAGTTCACTAATCTAAACAAGGCATGCTTAAAAGATAGCTATCATTTGCCTAAATTTAACTAGTTAATAAATGAGGTAATATGCCATCAGTGGTTTAGTTTTGTGGATGCATACTATAGATATAATCAAATCCTTATGCACGGTCAGATATATAGAAAATATCTTTTTTAATCTAAACGGTAACATGTTAATATTGAGTAATGCCATTTAAACCTTTTTTTAAAAGAAAATTAGAGGTGTATATCACTGGCATACTAGTCATGACCAAATGCTAAAGAGTCCTTATCATAGATATGAGGGATTGATGTGAAATTGTGGGAAAATTTGGAATGGAGCTTAACTTGAAAAGTGTATGGTTGGAGAATCAATAATTCCTAGGATTTATGGTGACAAAATGAGGCATAAAATTCAATATGGAAAAGATGAAAGGCAATACATGTTATAAAACCTTTAGGCTCTATTAAAGATTAATAAGGAGACTAGCAGGCATGTCTAAGTTAACAGATTATTATAAATCCATCTTCTATGCACTTAAGTAAGTAAAAAACTTTAGTTGTGTTCTTAATTAGTATTTGAATAATTGAAAGCTTATACGTCGCAACTTTATTTGGTCATATCATATTGGGTTCTAAAGTAAGTATTAGTAGGGGAAGAGAAGAGGTAATAAAATTCATCGTATTATGTTTATAAAGTCAGAGAGAATACATAAAGTTAAAAAAGATAAATTCTTACTCTTTTGGTCTCTATAAGAAAGATTAGACCTTGTTTTGATACTGATATTTGTTGGTTTATATCCTACAGTCATTTGTTTGGATGTAGTTTGGTGGGAAAATAATTTGAAGTCATTTTTTATCTTGTACATATTTAGATGTATATGATAAAGTCTATGAGATAATTATACATTGCAAATGAAATTATAATGAGATTATAATTATGAGATTAATATTGCATTTATGTATTATTCCTAAATTGTTCCTAGTCTTTTTTCTATTAAGACTGGACATTAATAGAACGTTAAAAGGCTAGCAAAAGATATGTTTTTCCTTATGGGGGAAGTAGTTAATCTCATAGACTAAAGTATCGATATACTTAAACAAACATATAGTGCTTGTTAGAGAACAAGTTCACTAAACTAACCTCACATGAGAAATTCATTTGAAACATTACTTATATATCTATGGAAATTCTTGTTGTGATGATTGTATAAGTAATCCTTTAACTTGAGGTATTCAAAGTTATCTTATATAGGAATTGTTATGTTTTGACACTACTTATGACCTATTTAATTATGGGTTATTTAGTCGATAGTCATTGGATACAGCATGAATAATATGGAGGTAGTTGTATGATCAAGATTTGATTCATTACCTTATAGTAATTAGGGAGAATGTTCAATTGTTTGCGATTAAGATTGATTCAGAAAATCTTTGGCCAAGGTGGAATGAAATTTTGTAAATAGTTTACAAATGTCATTAATTGAATCAATAGTTGATGATAAAGAACTAATATAATTGGACTCAAAAGGAGTAGACATTAATTCCATGCTCTATTTAATAAGAACATTGTATGATAAAAAGATTGAATTAGACAGAAAAATCATGCACAAAAAGGTTAATTAAAATTAATTTAACATTCCTAAATATTTAGGTGGTCATGATGTATTGCTAGACGCTAATCATAGTCTATGATTATAAATTGTTTAATTGAAAATTAAAGATAAATTAAAAGGATCTTTAATTTGTATAATTCTAATTATAAATTAAAATTATAATTTATAATCATTGTCAACATATTTGGCAACCTAATAGGTCTCACATATAGAACAAGTTGAAGAGAGCAAAGATATATTATGAAGTTGGACTTGATTGTAAAGTTTGAGAAACTTTATAATTAAATATGAGATATTTAATAAATAAGGACCACTATAAAATATTGGATCTTATTTGGTCATAATTGTTGTTTAATATCATTTATAATTCTAATTAAAGTTTAATTGAAATTGGAATTTAATTTCAATTAAATTACTAAAATGTCTAAAATCTATTATAAATAGGCTTAAGCTCTCATGAAGCTAGCACTTTTTGAATAACCTTATATGTAAAAGTTACAAAGTTCTCTCAACCTGAACTGTGGATACCGTTAGAGGCAAAACGCTTATGCGGCCATAGTAGTTGAGATGGATTAGTTTCAAAAATAGGTCAAAGGATATGACAAGAAAAGATCAAGATTTTGGAATAAGGTATGAATTATATTCATACTTTGTTATTGATTTATGTGTTAATTATTTTATAAAATTAAGGTCATCTTGGTTTTTTGAAAATTAAAATATGAAAAGTTTTGTAATAATTTTACTGCGATCGAGATTAGGTCTCGTCCTAGTATCTGAACACTATTATCAACACATTCATAGGCTTGCCTTTGTATTAGCCATTATACAAACATAATTATATGTAATTGGTTAAATTGTTTATAAAGCTAAGCGGACACGATTTTTATTACATGATAAGGATGTCCCTTAAATCAAAAGTGATTATCAATTTATTTGTAGAATGTATAGGTCGATAACTAGAGTCAGAGGAAACATAACCAATAACAATATAGGTAATGTTTTGATTTAAGGGCCATTCAATATAAAGATCATGTATACGCATAAGCATAACTTCAAAGTCCCAAACAATGAACCAAAGTATAAAACACTATTGCATGCAGTGAGATTGGCATCCCACATACAATTGAAGGATGTATAGATATGCTCAAACTCTCAGTTGATGATAAATTAGGTACTAGCAAATTTTTGAGCCAAGGAGAAAAGTATGCAAAGATATAAGCAAAAATATCTTCAAACTACCCAAGTCATGTCCATAAAATTGTAGATGATCCTTTGAAGATAATGTTATGCTAGATCAATTTTCCAAATTTAAGCACAAGGAATTTAAGAGGGAGTATTTTGGGAAAATAAGTTATGACTTAAAAAATTAGAAATTTAAGAAAATAAAATTCATTATTGAGAGGATGGTTTGGTGAAGGTGATTGTAGAATATATATAAAAGGAATGTCTCCTTAACAAAGTCAAAGAAGCTAAAAAGGATCAAATGTGGAGCTATAAAGTATACATTGAAAGGTGAAAATCTCTATATCAAGTCTTTTACTTTGCTCTACTTACATTTTATGGTATCATTTAAAGTACCTCAAATTCTAAGGGAATGTTATAACGGAGAATATGGAGCATATCTAGAGGCTTATAAATTGTCCCACAAAATACTAAGATATGGATATTACTAACTAATACTGAGAAGGGAAAGCTAAAAGTATATGAATAAATATGATAAGTTCTAGTGATATTCTAATATGCATAATAAGATAATGTTTAATTATTTACCTATCTCTATTATAGTATTGTTTTCTTAGTGAGATAATATCTTAAGCTATTTCCTTCTACAAATGTATTAAATTAAGTTTATTATGATGATCGCTAATTACTCTACTAAATAGGTAAAAGTCCAAACCTACACCACCATCACAATCAAGACTATAGAGAAGTTTCTTAAAACTAACATATTCAGTCATTATATATTCTTTTTAGCTACTATTACCAATAGTGGTCCCTAATTTAGTAGTAATGGATTCTTATAATTTTGAAACTAGATGTAGATGAAGAAATGTTTCACATATATTGATCATTTGCAATCCAATGATCTAATATAGGTGATAAATAAGATTATCGCAGTTATTCATTTCATCAAATAAGCATGTATTCAGTAATTCGCATAACAGAAGATCATTCATCATAACTTGCATATCGTTTACACATTGCGCACGTAATTGCATGGGAAATGTATGAGACTCTTATTCATTCTTATTGTTGTGACTGAAAGCCTTTCAAAGACAGATACAGATATTATAGCCCATAGGACTCAATCAGAACATATTCACGGAGCGTAGCTCGACATGCAGAATAGATTTATCATGGAGTGAAGCTCTACGTGGAACTGCTTCTAACTGGCATCTCAAGTCATAACACCTTTATCTGAGCATGCATTTTATGAAATGCATCAAATCTTGAACAGATCACACACAAAATCTCATACAAATGTTCAGATGATAGTCTCATAATCATCGGACCTCAGTCCGGCATTCAGCTATCACTGAGAATCAAATATCATTCAGACATGCATAATCATACACAAAATTTCAGACATATGTTCAGATGATAGTCTCATAATCATCGGACCTCAGTCCGGCATTCAGCTATCACTGAGAATCAAATATCATTCAGGCATTCATATTACAATATCAAATCAAACACTTCCAATACATATCCAACTATTGAACTCCTCGGACCTCAGGTCCGGCATCCAGATGCATCACACAACAGTTCGATATTAGTAGGAGTTTAACAAAATCAAGGTGCATACGAATCAAATCAATCCTAGGAAATCATCTAGGTTGACTCACAGTACGCTCCCAGAAGCTATTGCCTGGATAGTCCGGTAATGTCCGACTGTCGTCCGGCGCGCTCCTCTAAAACAAACAAAACACATTCACATTTATCACTTTTTGTAAAAACGTACTAAACATATCAACGTATAGCAAATATGCATGATGCATGTTCAATGGCAGATTCTGGGGTCTCTTCATAACCCCTCTCTCTCTTATCGAAAGTTATTATAACCTATCAATATCATGATTCAATCCTTATTGGCCTCTTGTAAACTTAAGGGAGTGCAATGGATATAAGTTTATTTACAGAAGATGCATCTTTATAGACGATGCACCTTTATAGAAGAAGATAAGTTACAGAAGAAGGCGATATATAGAAGGAGATGACGTCACCCAGAGGAAGCTGACATCAACACACAAGAAGTTTTCCTCTTAACATAACTTTCTCTACAGAGATCGGATTCAATTGTTCTTTATATGATTAAAAATAGGGAATCAAGATATACAAACTTCATGCAGAGCTCAAAGGCCAATTTTATCTTCTGAAGGATCAAAAATAGGACAGAAGATATACAATGAACAGTGACTCAGAAGAAGTTTGGGAACAGTAACACAGATGATATTTACGATTGCCATAACTTTCTCTAGATGGGTCAGATCAAGATGTTCTTTATATGGTTTGAAAGAGGATTCCAAGATCTATAACTTTCATGAAGACCTCAAAGGTCAATTCTATATTCTGAAGGATTAAAAATGGGATAGAAAATAGGTATAGACGAACATAGAAGAAGCAAAACACAGAAGGAGTTTGTAAACAGTAACATAGACGGAGTTTATTCGTCTGTGAACAGCAATACAGACGAAGAGCATGAACAGTAACATAGACGAAGTTTATTCGTCTGTGAACAGTAATGTAGACGAAGAGTATGAACAGTAACATGAACGAAGTTTATTCGTCTGTGAATAGTAATACAGACAAAGAATATAAACAGTAACATAGACGAAGTTTATTTGTCTGTGAACAGTAATACAGACGAAGAGTATGAACAGTAACATAGATGAAGTTTATTCGTCTGTGAACAGTGACACAGAAGGAGTTCATGAACAGTGACACAGAGGGAAGTTCATGAACAGTAACACAGAAGGAATTCGGCCACTTAGGTTGAAAGCAGACAAATGCAAGAAGCAAAAGAAACAATACACAGACGAAACAATACAGAGGAAGTTTGTTCACAAAGGAATCAAAACACAGACGAAGCTGGCTCATAGAGGAATACATCTTAACAATGATGCATCCTCACAGAAGAAGATAACTTACGACAGAGAATAACTCATAGAGAGTGCATTCGCATCTGTAAGATTACTTACAATAGAGAATGGCTCGTAGAGGATGCATTTGCATCCTTACAGAGGAAGATGACATCACTCAGAGGAAATTGACGTCATCACAGAGGATACAATACAGAAGACAGGAGGAGCATAACATATCATCTCTCGTGCCTATACAAATTATATACATCATTTCCATTGCCATAACACTTCCAAATAGGCAAGTATCACCTATACTACTCCCTCCTTAGCTCCAAAACACCAAATAACTTCAAGGAACCAAAAACTCACATACATACCAAAATCACATACTACTATTTATGCTCATATGTTCTTTCTGCATTTTCTTCCTTCTGTGGCTACTTTTTAACTTAACTAGCATTCAGAACCTTCATATTATCTCTTCTCTCCACTATGAACCCCTTTTCATGCAGATATGTATATCCAACATGCATATGCTTATTTACACAGTGGAAATAACATTATAACCGTTTACTCGCTTAGCAAGTGTGCAGTGTAAATGCTTTAACACTAAAATAGGAATCAGTACCACAAAGACTGCAATATCGCTATTCAGTGGTGAAGGTCAGGGAAGAGAGTTGCTATATGGAGTATTTCAGTTAGGAAAGGAACTATGCTAGATTCTTTCTAACTTAAACAATATAATACGTGAGTTCATTATATGCCCCTCACGTGTACTATTCATCTCCACTGACTCACCATTTGTCATAATTACAATCTGTAATGGAGCCTTCCTAACTTAAACAATATTATCCCCATGCTCCTCACGTGTACTATTTATCACCATTGATTCACCATTTGTCATAATGACAATTTGTCATACTTACCCGAAAATGCCAAATGAAAGCATAGATACTTGGATGAATGTGCCAACCAATATATATGTCACAAATAACTTATGTCTAACGTTCATTTAGCTTGTCATATAAATGTCTTACCAATTATGTGTTCTAGCTGTATGTATAGGAGGCGGGATGTTACAATTCTCCCCTCCTAACAAAAATTTCGTCCTCGAAATTTCTTATCTGAGTGATCAAATAGGTAGGGGTATTGAGTCCTCATATGTTCCTCGCCGTTTACTATATACTTCATCATTCGAATACTCTCTTTCAAATGACCTCAGCTGATAACTCAATAGGTCCTTCAAGCACTGATTCTGCTATCACACTATCTTGACTATTTCATTGATATAATTCAGATTACTCATCAACTTTTACTTTATGTGCTGTCAATCTATCTCTGTTGGTCATACCATTATTTCTTATCTATTCACATATCACATATTAAGTTCACGAACAGTAACACAGAAGGAGTTCGTGAACAGTAACACAGAGGAAAGTTTATGAACATATTATGAGTCTGAAACATCCTTTTATCAGTAACACTAACTTATAATAATTTCATGCAGACTAATTCATATCAGCTTAGCACATGTTACCAAGGTGTTACTTTTAAAAACAATTCATTTCCCCCCTACCATTTCAACAATAATACACTCCATTCTTCGTATAGTCGACTTCCATAATGATAATCAACCAGTCCATGTATCCAACTGATATGCTTGAGTGTTAATAGCAGACTTGTAAATATAAAATTTACAATGTACGACTTAGAAAGTCACGAGTATAACACAATTATACTTCCTTATCATCAAAAAAAAAAAAGAGTTTTACAAACTCCAAAGGCCTTTCAAGCCATAATATAAGATCTCACTGTACATTTGCAACAACAAGTTGATATACATCTTCTTTCTTCATTCCAAAATATAAGCTTCCAAACATATTCC
>JANZXR010000172.1:35044736-35059094 GCA_027575705.1 Erythroxylum echinodendron | reverse complement strand
ATTGCCCTTATTCCTTCTTAAGACATTAATTTCACTTCCTAATGAAATAAAATCATCTTTGAAATAAATAATTAAATTCTTATAAATCAAGCTAAGGAAAAAATTCACATTATTTATAATGCTTAATTCGACAAAATATTTCGAGGGCCAACACTTCTCTTCTCAAAATCCAGCTCATTCACCCTCGAGTTCCTAGCATTCAACTACATATTTATCTGTCAAACCCAAAAGTGTGCTTTTAGGATTGTTATGGAGAGAAACAAGGAAGAAGAAGATGGAAGACATGAAAACAAGTACTAGATCATCTCTAATATTGGTTAGTTTCAAGTTTCAACGCATTGAAGACATGAAAACTATGAAAGCATGAGGTACTCTGGGTTGAGGTTCTACGAAACTAGTGTTTCTGTGTGTGGCCTTCGCGTTTAATACTCGCAGAAACAGAATAAAAGAGATATAAAAGCAAGCACAGGTAACACAACAGTGGAGATATACGAAAGCAGAAATCGTAGAAACAGAATAACAGAGTAATAAGTAACAAAAGCAAACATAAACCTGGACCAGAAAAAGAAAAATCGTAGCAGAGCCTGAAGATGAAGAAGAGTCGGTGCAGAAACAGTTTTGGAATAAAAGAAAAACTATTTCAAAATCTTACAAAAACGTCTCTTTTACGTTTTTGTAAACTTATTCCAGTTTTTTATTTTTAGAAACTAGAAACGACAACAATACTCGTCCAAACATGTTTTAATGGATGGTTTATTTGTTTATAAAAATCAAAACAAAAAACGGGAAAAAAATGGAACCAAACAAGGCCTAAATAGACAAGGACTTAAAGCAAAATTGTTTTCAACAGGAGTGGCAATGGGCCTAGCATGCACGGTCTACCCCCAGGCCCACCTAGGCTTAGATTCGGACAACTCGTTGCCTGATTCGTGATACCTAATTTATTTTTTGTCGTTTTAAATTAAAAATAAAAATAACGTTATTTTTTGTAAAATAATATTATTTTTTATAATTGTTGAGTCTCAAGGTGAGTCGTGTTTGAACAGTCTAAACCTAAGTCTAGTTCAAAGTTTAATCAAATAAGACTTTAGGAGGTATGTGACAAATCTTATCAACTGTTTTTAAGTTTATTAGCTAAAAGTTAAATTTTTGACCATCTTAAAAAGTTATTGATGTGTTTAATAAATGACTTATTAGTTAGTTTATTAACCCCAATAAGTTGTTCTCTAAATGCTCCATAATAGAAGCTTTTGGAGTTAGTTGTTTGCCTAATGATAGTATTATCCTCCATTTTACTCTCTATTTTTGCTCTGTGTGTTTTTAAAGTTGCTTTTTTTTATCGTACAATTATGTTGTGAAATTTGAAAGAATATAATAAAAGAGTTAATTAAACTTTTTAATCTTTATTTTATTTTATAATATTAGTTTACATTTAAAAATACTATAATACTAAGTTTTTTAACATAAAGAATCACATCAAATTAATATTTTTGGTATATAACTACTATATATCATATATGTTTCATACTAAAATTATAGATTTTTAATTTATTAAATATCTAAACCTAAATTCTTATAAGAATATCTAACGAAATACTCAAAAATATAATAATTATTCTCTTATAATTTTTTTAAATCATACTCTTATAAGTTATTTTATATATCAATAATTAATATTAAATAGCTAATTTTGTTAAATATCTTTAATAAATAGGTGATGTTATTTGTTATTCAAATTAATTAATATAATCAACTATCAACGTGAATAAAAGCTATTAATAGATTATACAACCTGTTGTTTGCTAAATTAACTTCGGTATGGATCGAACTGGCCTGATTGCCAAACTTAGTTTTCAAGGGAAAGCCAACCTTACAGAGAATGAGACAGGAGGGCAAATCCGTCCGTATATGTAAGAGGGCCCATATCTGACATGTGGACAAATCATTCGTATTAAAAACACCCCATCACCACCCACATGGCACCATTTCATATATCCTCCATCACCTTCTCATTTACACGCGTCGCTTTCTCTAATGCTATTTTCACGTTCACCCATTTGTTGGGGTTTCTTTTCTTTTCTTACTTTTGTATGTTCTCTTAAGGTTAAAAGAGTTTCTAATTTACACAATTTTCATTTTAATTAAAAGCTCTTGTTTTTAAGAGTAAGAATGAATTAATAATATAAAGCAATTATTGTTGCATTAAAACTATAATATATAATCCCTTTTACGTGGTCCAGAAAATTATTTATTTATCATTTTAAATCTGCCATTTTAATTTCATTTCTTTTTCTTTTTCTTTTTCTTTTGAAATCATAAAATGTAGTTTTCTTGTTTCCACTTTGCACGCTGATTCAAAGAAAAGGAAAAAGACTTTGTTATACTGAGATTAAAGGAGGGTTACCTTGTTAACCACGTCTTCTGTAGCTATCAAACTCTATAAATATCCTTTTTCTCTCCCTCGTTACCTTCCCTTGTTTTCTCTTCATCTTCTCTCTCTCTCTCTCTCCCCCTCTCCCTCTCTCTCTCTCTGCTCATGTAGGTTATCTCTGCGACTACCCTTGTTTTCTTATAGAGCTGATTCCTTCTTCTTCTTCTTCAGGTTTCTACGTTCTATCTTACACCTAATACACCTTTTTGGCCCTTCTCAGTATCTGTTTCCCTTTTTTCTTGGCCCGTCAGGTTTATTTTTGATCTGAAAACCCCATTTCCAGACACCTAGTTCTTGTTTGGTTGATAAGAAAGGAAAGCTCGTGGATAAGGTATGCTTTGTTCTGGTTCTGATTATCTTATATTTTCTTTTTCTTGTTTCCGCTTTTAAGTTTCATGTGCAATGCTGTTCTAATCCTCACCAATATAATGGATAAAGACCAACCCTTTCGTGAGATCTGCGTTTATCCTTTTTCTACCTCTCGTTTTGTTGGACATGCAAGGGCCTATGATCGAATATGAAAGCATTTTGAGTTTTACAGCTTCAACTTTTCGTGTTGATTTTGAAAATGAAGCCTTTTGATTGGTGTTGCTTTGTTGTCTAAAGAGTGAAATGCCCAGTTTATGTTTTCTTTTTTTGTCTTCCCCTTTTTGGACGTATTTAACGTTTATTATAACAAACCATGGGAATTGATATGGGCAGCCCATTTCGTATTACTATGAAGCAGTGTTTTGTCGTCTTCTTTTTAGCGAGGTACTAGGTAAATCTGTTGGGGTTTGGAAAGTGTTCAAATCGTTTCCTGTTGGTGTAGCAAGTTGGCTTTTAAATATGGGACGCCTCCTATTTATGCTATGATACGATATTGCGTTGGTTAGAGATAACGCTTTAATTGTACCCTGATTTTCTTTAATAATAATTTCAACGTAGCATTATTTTCTTTAATATAATGCAAAATGACCTCTGGTTTTGTTTTTGTTTTCAATTCCTTTTATGTGGTTTAAGGTCGTTTTGTTAGTTGCAGCGTCTTCTCATTGTAGGGAAAATGACATTTTCAATTTCCTATATGGTCCTTAATTGGTTTATTTAAGAACAACCGCAGAACCTTGAAAGTGATGCATTAGATCTACAAGTGAAACAACTTATCTGCTGGCCCACGTAGACCTCGCTTATATTTCATCAAAGACGTATACAGAAAGATGATTTATAATTATAGATGAAGTATGATCAGCGCATCGTATGAAGCTAAGCTTTATTAAAGCATTATTGCGAGGAAAATTACAATTTCAATTACTATTATTAGCAATCCATAGTTTCATAATACCTGGAAGCATCTACATCCTGTGTTCTAGGTGGAATACATTTATAGTCTGATTAATCAAAACTATAGATTTAATTAATATTTATTAGCATGATCCAGTTCCGGTATGCTGTTATTTTTATATGTATACCTACCATACCTTTTTATTATTGTGTTTCTTTGGTGAATAATATTAGTTGTCATCTCAAGTTATTGAATGATATACTGTATCTTGTATAGCGTATTTATCCTTAAAAAATGGTATTTACCTGAAGCTTTTTATATTTGGGTTGTTCAACAAACCATAGGTAGAATCATCTTGCAAATGCTTTTTTTTTGTTTTCCTTTAGTTGGAAGGATTAACAGGACTTAGAGGAGTAAAACGACGAACTTGTATCTGTTTTTTTCCCCCCTCGTAATATGTTGCTTCTAAACTTTAGTTATTTTCTCAAAACATCTTCACTGCAAAGTTTTTAAGGAATTAACTTTATTAATCTGATCTTCGAGCATCAAGCCCCTCTACTGACAGATGCTGCAATTAATAGGAGTTCACCTCTCAAAGCTTCTTACAATTATCGATGTGATCTTTTGCTGGTTTCCTGAAGAGTGATAAGAGTAGCTGAGACATTGATTTGGACATTTAAGAAAAATGGAAAATTTAAGTAGTTCTTGTAGTGGACAGGGCAATGAACATGCCTCTTTGATAATTCTTTGATGAACAGATAACCAAATCATCTTCTGGGACATACACCATCAAATTTCGAGCCATAGTTTTCCAAATGGTGTTCAGCCACTTGATCTAAATGCAGAGTAGCTTTGAAGATGAGAAGGTGTGGTTTCAGTCTTTATTTCTGATTCAGTATGCCTTCATATTTTGAAGCAACTTAAATTCAACTTTGCTGGTATTAGCAGTTTTCAGGGGGTCTACACTTGATGGACTGTTTTCCCAGCAGCAGTGACAAGAAAACTTTAAAGAGGTGGTTTTTTATTGACAAGAGGGTTGGCTAAAAAGGTTTCCGCCCAAGATACAATACCTGTTTGGCTAACTGCAATCTAGGATCATTCACTTAATTTGATTGCAAATTAAGTTTCAAGTAATCCGAATCTGATGGATGTGAAAGGAAATCATTCATCTCCTGTTCTCACTGATCCAATACCAATAAGCAAGTCGAAACTCAACATCCATTCTAATCTGTTGTCTTACCCACAAACGGGACCATCGTTCTCCTCCGGCAAGTATATCGGCATCTCCAGGAAGAAGCCAGGAAAACTAGATGATGTTCGCTCCAATGGGTGGCTGGATGCCATGATATCCTCATCACCTCCTCGGAAGAAACTCAACAAAGATTTCGGTGTTGAGGTTTCTTCGGATGATGCTGACACTGCTTACCGCTCCTGGATGGTATGCTTTCTTTGTTTTTTATAAATTTATTTGATTTAGTATATAGGCCGTATACCGTTTAATTTACTGATGTTCAGCAAAACTTTATGGTTCTTTATATATTTTTGCGCCTTTTAATATTTGCCTCTTTTAACCTGATTCCTGTCTTTTGTTTTTATAATTTTGCAGCTCAAATATCCATCAGCACTGAACTCATTTGAGCAAATGACAAGTTTTGCTAGAAATAAAAAAATAGCCATCTTTCTAGATTATGATGGGACACTTTCTCCAATTGTGGATGATCCAGATCAAGCACTAATGTCAGATGATGTGAGGATTGTGCAGACTTCCTTATAATCTTAATATGTAATTTTACGTTTGTTCATCTTTATCTCCTTGTGTGCTTGCAATGATTGAGATAATTATTTTTCAGACGCGGATTGCTGTAAGGAATGTGGCAAAGTGCTTCCCAACTGCAATTATTAGTGGAAGAAGTCGTGATAAGGTGGGTGGAGGTTTCCTCATTTTAGGATCTAATCTCAACATATCTGATGTCATTTAGATACCATTTGGTAGCCATTATGGTTATATAATGCTTCTAAGTTTTCCAGGTCTTTGAGTTGATAGGACTAACTGAACTCCATTATGCTGGTAGTCATGGAATGGACATCATGGGCCCCATCAATAAGAGGATGTCCAGTGACCATCTAAATTGTATTGAATGCACTGACCAACAGGTATAAGATGACTGTTCTTATGCAACTTTCCAGAGAATATTGAGTTGAAATTCCAGACATTTTCTGCTGAACTCGAGGTTGCAAACTCATTGACGTGTGGTTCCTATTCTGCTTAAATTGACAGGGCAAGAAGGTTAATGTTTTCCAGCCTGCTAGAGAATTTATACCTATGATCGATGAGGTGCATGATTGTTTTAATTTGTACAGAGCTGCTGGTCGAGCTAGAAGGGTGTTTAATCTGAATCATCTTAGTTTACTTGCAGGTTTTTAGAGCCCTTGTCGAGAATACTAAAGGTATCAAAGGTACAAGAGTTGAGAATCACAAGTTTTGTACCTCTGTACATTACCGCAATGTAGAGGAGAAGGTATTTAAGAACACGAAGACTTGGTTTTCCAGATTAGAAGTTTATCTCTACTATTTGTACAATCAAATTAAAAATATGTCGTGTTTTGGATCTATTTCAGAACTGGCCTGCAATTGCACAATGTGTTCATGATATTCTAAAAGAGTATCCTCGTTTAAAATTAACACATGGGCGGAAGGTGTGTTTGTTTGCAGGACTTGTTCACCTTAAAATCCATTTATTTCTTCTTTTCAATAATTAAACATCATTTTTGTTTGGCAGGTTTTAGAAGTCCGTCCTGTAATCGACTGGAACAAGGGGAAAGCAGTTGAATTTCTCCTTGAATCTCTTGGTACATTTTCATAGTTATTGGTGTACTCTTCAGAAATAATTGTAATCTTTATATTAAAAATTCTGTTCTCATGGGTATCATCTTAAAATTCTGTGGTGCAGAACTAAGTGATAGGGATGATGTTCTCCCAATTTACATTGGTGACGATCGCTCTGATGAAGATGCCTTCAAGGTAAGTTGGTGTATCTTGCTGGATTTTGAGGGGAAAAAAAAAAAACTAATTGAACCCTGGTTATCTTGTTAGGTACTGAGGGAAGGGAATCGAGGTTACGGTGTTCTGGTGTCCTCTATGCCCAAAGAAACCAATGCTTCTTACTCTCTGAAGGATCCAACTGAGGTGATATTTTGTGCTGTTTTTCTTTTTCCAATTTCTGGCTCGCCTGATTGTTGAAACTGCAATATTCCACACAGGTTATGCAGTTTCTCAAGTCCCTGGTTGTATGGAAGAAGATGCAGGGAGTTGGAGTTTCCATGAACGGTGGGAGAGGCATATGACAATCTGCTATAGGCAAATGTACTTATTTAATTTCTGAATTTGACAGACATTAATAAAGTGAGCAGATGGTATAGCTGCCATTTTTGCCCAGCCAGAGTGAAGGCTCTGGAATTATTGTTTAACAACTTACTATCAAGTTGTAAAGCATTTTTACTTGAAAGTACGCTGTATGGTCCGTTTCATTTTCTTGAGCTTGTTTTTCAATAAAACTGATTTCATCTCTAACCAATTGAGTTATGGGATGTCAAATGAAGTTGAAATTCAACGGAGTGGCAGCTATTTAATCCTATTTATTGTAATGCTTTTGCTTTGTCGCATCAGTCAGAGCTCTTGAGGAGAAAACAGTATATATACACTACACAATAAATGGTGACAATAGAATCAACGAAAGAGATGATTCTCAAATTCTTAATATTCGGTATGTATACACCACACAAAAAGTGGAGATAATAGACTCAACAAAAGAGACGATTCTCAAATTCTTATTATTCTTTTTCTCTAAATTCAGGATGTTACTGATCAAACGACCTTTATAACCAATGGGAAACACTTCCAAGTCCTTTCTGTGGGTTAAACGACAGAGAGTAAATTCTGTGCTCAGTAAACACTTTTGACACGCTCGCTAAAGTTACAACACTACATTGCATGCATTTTGTTGGTCGCCAATAAGAAAACACAGACTTGATCCAAATGTCGGCGGATTGTGCAAGGAATGATGTTGAATTGAAACGCTCATTATGTTAGAGAAGTTTGAACAAACGGTGTCATTGAGTCTTGCCGAATTTCATCCATCTCTAATTCATAGTAAATCGTATAACAGTGTTCCCCTTGTTAAGACTCGAAATTCTGCTCTATATCCAAGTTAACAATGTGAACAGAATGTGAATGGCAAGAATTATGACAATCAAAATGATTTTAATAACAAAAATAATGTCAGACATTTGTGAACATCATATGTATTCAAATTAAAGGTTAAAAATATCTCTATAATTAATATAAAGATTTATTGGCATAATATTAACACAAAGCATTTTTATGCATATCTTGTCTCTCTATATTTGTTTATATAATTAACTCTCGTTTTTCATTAAGATACTAGAGACTTGTTCTTTTGCAACATTTTATATTTTTTAATAGCTTTAAAATCCTTTTTGAAGAACCTTTTAAGACTTCATCAAAAATTATCAAGAATCCCATATTGAGCAAGTAAAGAATGTTAAAATAATTTACAAATATATAACAAGTCTCCCTTTAAAAGGTATCTTTTAGGGTAGAGTTAGGCCCAAATTTATCATAGCATGAGAGTCTAAACTTATTTCAATAGTTTGAAGCGATACTTGGCCTATTGTATCCGTTTGCCCAATGTGCCCATCAGATATCCAGCCTTGCTCTAGGCTGAAGGTTGTGTCAAGCATCCCATATTGAGTAAGTAAATAATGTTAAAATAGTTTATAAATATATGACAAAACTCTCCTTAAAAGATACCTTTTGGGGTGAAGTTAGACCCAAATTTATCAAAATTGAAATGCAGTTTTATTGTTATTTCTATAAAATCTAAAAATCAACTTCCGTTCATTACACTATCAAGTAATTGGTGCATCTAGTTTGAATTTCCTTCATTTTCTTATTTTTGATTTTCAAAGATTTGTTGAAGGAAAATATTTATTTAAAATTCTTAAGGAATTATTATTGAACCCTAATAATGAAAAGGAAAAAGGTTCAATAAAAACCAAATGCTAGTCATTACTTTTAAGTTTCAATTCTTAATTCTGTTGAACCAAATATACATTAGGTCTTGGACCTTCAAGTAGATTATGGGATTTAAGAATATTTACAAAAGATTTACTCTTAAACCAATCAAGCTAGGCAATTTGAAATTGAATTTGAAGCTACAAGAATTAGTCAAAGACATAGGATATCAATAATTTCTAGATTGTGGACTACATAATATATGATAACCCTATGAAGAAAGAAATGAATCATAATAGAGTTATACAATTTTGTTATAAATGGCCAAAATTTGAGAATGTGAGAGTAAATATCATTAGTTGAGAAATTATGGCAATGGATACGTATTAGTGTGCTTATCTTTGAGGAAACCCAACTAAATGCACAAGCCATGTTAAATGTTAAATTTTCCTTTTTCTTTTCACCTCAAATAGAGTTGGAAAATCGATTTGAATTCAATTAGAGCCAACAAAAATTTGATTTGACCAAAATTTAAAGTAGTTTTAAAATTAAAAGCGTCCGTGTAGCCAAGTCTAATGATCAAATTTTAAAATAATATTATTTCGGGTCAAACTGAGCCGAATAACTCGCACACGATTGAACCTCTACCTAGGCCCAGGGCAAGCCCATCGCGACTGTAAGACTCAAGAATGGTGGTTAAACAATATCTGGTGCAAACATTGCAGTGAAACTAAACACATATAATCTCATTCTAAGAAGAAGAAATTCCGTAGCTACTGTAAAATGTTAGGCCATATTATTCTTACAAGCAAATTATTAAGACGCAAATAAAGTCAGCTTGCATAATTTATAGTCAATCTAATATAGAAAAGAAGGATCCAACATACCAGAAGTCAACTTTTGCAAGAACTAATACAACAAATGTTAAAATACCTATTGTAATCAAAACTTTCATGTGCGATCTCTTTTGCTGTCTCTAATGTCGGTTTCTCAAGTAAAGGAATTAAATCAACCCCTTGGTTTATTGATTATGGTGCATTCAGTCTCGTGCTTGGGTAAAAACACGTCTTTTCTAAACCTTAAATCATATCTTACATATAAGTATGAAACAATTTATAAAAAAGAATGGCCTATGTAGGTGTTGGAATTATTGGTCTAGTAGATAAAAATTATAAAACATTATTACCATATATTTACCTAAACTGATTTCAAACTTAGTCTCTTTTGAACAATTGGCTAATCAAAATTACTCTATAAAGTTTTCACCTAATGATTGTGATGCTCAGGATATTTGTTTCATATGAACTTGAATTCATAATCTTCTTCTCCATTATATTTTTCCAACCTCATAACCTTTAAAAGACTCCATATCAAATATAATGTGATTGCTTTAGCATCCTCCTCTTGGTCTTCCTCATACTAGTAGTCTTGAGCGTCTAGTCTCTCTAAGTTTAAGAAAAGTATGAAAGTTATGTTCTTAGTAAAAGCTTCGGCATTACCCATTTAGTCTAATACACTTCGATTTATGGTTTCTTATCTTATCCTTCAAGATTGTGATATAAATATTTGTTTTTACTTTGATTAGGTTCGCTTGAATTCATTTATTTTTACATATCAAATATGAGCCTCTTAGTCTAGTCAAAAGGCAAGTCATCATGGTGAAAACACAATTTAGAAAAAAATCAAATATTTTTTTTATTTAGCAGGGAAATTTTGTTCAACAACTCTCAATTCCATTTCATGTAAACTGTGTTTCAGTCCAATAATCATGTCTATTAGCCTTTTGTAATGGTCACATTAAGTATCCTTAATTAACCCCAATTAATAGGTTTAATTAGGGGCTAATTGAGGGTTATTTAATGGTGCTTTCTTTAGTTAAAAGATATGTTTTTTTACTGATGAAAACTTACACAAAAAAATTCACAAAAAGAATCAATCTCACTGGTCCTCCATCTTCTAGATTGGGGACTTACGGCGTGGAACACCGGCGACTCTAGTAGCCACGGGACCAGACATTACGTGGGTATTGCAACGGGGAGACGATCCTAATTCTGCATCGGAACAACATATCTAAAGGTTAGTCCCTTTAAATCATCAGTGATATCAGAGATTGCGTTATTCTCCCTCTGTTAAGCCCTAAATTAATCTGTGATAAACATGTAAATTAGTTTTCATGTTTATACAAGTATAGTTTTAGTAACTAATTGCAGATGCTATTGTATGCATTTTTTTGTATTGCGGCATGCTTAATAGTAGTTAAACTTTTAAATAATAAAAAAATAAATAATCAATATGATTTTATTCGTTTTCAAGAGATTATGTTCATATCAAAAGTTCATCAGATCCCTATGCCCTTAATCTCAACTATAACCCTGTTTCTTTGCATATTAAAGCATGGCCTATTAAAACAAAAAGAAGTGAAAGGGGTGGTGTTCAAACTTACCCATAAGAAACCGTCGTCGAGGTGACGCGTGTACATCACGCGCCTCCGATCGAGTCACGCATGAGGCGCGTGAGCCCCTTCAATCGACTACCCACTCCCTGATCTATACCTTTGCCTAAAAAACAACTCACGATGGAAGCAGTTTGGCGGTGCGTGTGCGTTACGCGTCTGGGTAAACTGGCTTTCTCGGTGATTTTCGCTCTATATGGGCCAATTTATTCGACTGGAGTAACGAGGACTACCATATATTTGTAGATCATGAGTGGTGTGAGATGATTCACAGAGCAAAGGATAGCTTAGTGCTCTCATGAAATGCTCGATGTGGAAAGGAAGGGGATGAAGTCTTGATGTATTCAAGGGGGTGGCTTAAGTGACCAATTTGGAGTCTTTTTTCGTGGAGAAAGTAGTGATAGGTTTTAATAAGATAGGTTTTAATAAGTGCCTGATTTGTTCAAGTCACTTTCAATAGGGTTGAAAAATAGTTTTTTATTGATTTGTTTTGTCTGACATATGGTGAAACTTTTTTGTGTATTAAATAATGTTTGGGCCTTTACTTTTGGACTGTTTTGGAACTCTTTATGTCGGTTTGTCTGAGTTGCTAATTTGACCATGCTGCGATATATTCTTAATTTATTTGTTAAATTAATTTATCCATTATATTATATAAATAAGTTTTATATATTTGAATTTACTTTTAAGATTTGTTCTTATAAGTGTGATTGGTAGTTAGTGCTTGTTTAAGTTTGTCTTATTCTTTTAACATGTTTCATATATATTGGTTGTGTATGGAATAAATTACGAACTATCCTTATATGAATAAGTTTCATATTGTTTTTGAATATGTTTCAATTTTTTTAATGGAAATAATTAAACTACTATTGTTCTTATTTTGTATTGCATGTAATGATTATGAGCTTAGCGAAATTTTCGAACGTGTGATTTATAAGTAGGGACTTTAGTTAGTTTAATTATAATAAATTGCGCCTAAATATCCATTATATATATTCACTTGTAGATATGGCATCCTCAAACATGATAACCGATCTAGCCACTACTGATAAGTTGAATGGTACGAATTATGACATCTGGCACAGGAAGGTTCAGTACCTCTTGAATGAAAAGGGTGTGTTAAAGCATATATCAAGTGTTATGGCTCAACCCATGGAACCAAATGAAGGTGCTACATCTGAGGAATTTGTTGAGTACGAAATCCAGAGGGTGCAGTACGATGAATGGGCCGAAAAAGATCGAAGTGCACGCTATTCTATGTTGTTTTGCATGCACAACGATCTTATTGGCCAGTTTGAGGTATATCCCATTGCTAAAGAGATGTGGGAGCCTTAAGGAAGCATTTGGGCAGACTTCAGCCACAAGGCTATGAACCTTACATCTTAACTGGCTGTAATATAAGATCGATTCGTCTTGATCTATACTCGAGCACTTGCGTGTTTTAAGTGCTATGCTTTGTGACCTTAAGGCTGGTGGAGTTGAGATTTCTGAATCTGAACAGGTCAATAATGTGGTTTGTTCACTTCCTGACCAAGATGATAGATGGTTACCATTTAAGACTTTAATGTCCCACAATGTTAACCTGAAATCATTTGCTGAGATAGCTCGGCACGTTGAGAAGGAGGATGAGCGCCTTAGGGCTTCTGGTCATTCCGCCCCTGTTCTTGTTACTGGAGGGGGTAACCCTAAAAGGAACAAGTACAAATGTGCTAAAATGGCTAAGAAATCTCAAAATTTCTCACGGGCACCTCCTGCTAAAGAGAAGATTGCTAAGTAACCTAGGGCTAAGTGTCCTAAGGACATAGCACGTGTGAAGTGTTATAACTGTGGTAAGAAAGGCCATTATGCTCAGGATTGTTCTGAGCTTAAGAAGGTACTTTCATCCCTTATTTTTACTAAAGTATGTGTTTGTTCTCATACATTAGTTGCTAATTCCTTTCCTAAATGGATTGTAGATTTGGGAGCAAGCCAGCACGTAGTTAATGACCGGGTTGGATTCGTTGATTACCACAAACTTCCTGTGGGATCACGAACAATTAATTTAGGGAATAGAAGCGAGGAAGCCGTTCTTGGAATAGGGACTTACCAAATGAAGCTCCGTGGTGCTCCTTTATGATGCTCTCTACGCACCTGGGGTGCGGTGTTGCTTAGTTTGTATGATCTCTTTACTGAAACTTGGTTTTTCCTTTGATTTTCGGTCAGATGGTTTGGACATCAAATATCGTGACGATATATTTGGTCATGGTATTTTTAGAGATGGTTTTTGTATTTTGGATTTGGATGACAATTATTTAAGTAATAATTCCTTACTTGCATATGTTTCCAATGATGGTGATTCTAAATCTGTTAGATGGCATGTTAGACTTGGTCATATTGGCTAAGATCGAATGAACAGGCTGGCTAAAGAAGGTTTTTTAGACCATCTCACTAAGGTTAAGTTGCGTAGATGTGAGCCTTTTTTAGCTGGTAAGGCTAGCAAGAAACCTTTTGGTAAAGCTTCTAGAGCATCAAAACCCTTAGAGTTAATCCATTCAGACATTTGTGGACCCATGAATGTCAAGGCACATTATGGTGCATTTTATTTCCTCACTTTTATAGATGACTATACACGCTATGAGTATGTTTACTTATTGTCTCATCGCCACGAAGCACTTGATACGTTCAAACTCTATGTGGTGGAAGTGGAAAACCAGTTGGACTGAAAAGTTAAAACTCTTCGGACCAATCTTGGTCGTGAGTATCTATCTGATATGTTCTGTTGGCCTCCGAAATATTTTGTCGAATTAAGCATGATAGTTATGGAATAAGCATGGAATTTGAATTTTTGGCTTAGCATAAATTATAAGGTTATGATAGAATTATTATTGAATTTAATTATTTATTTCAATGTTGATTTTATTTCATTAGTTAGTGAAACTAATGTCTTAAGAAGGAATAAGGGCAATCTTGGTATGTCACTATATTAAGAAAGTCAAGAAGCATTAAAGGAAGGGTGGAATGACTTTTAATACTCATTAAGGGCATAATAGGTAAAGGAATAATGTTGTCTTGCTTTAGGAAGAAGAAAAAATGAAATTTAGAGAAGAAGAGAGGAAGTTATCGTGAAAGAAGAAGAAAAGAGAGAAAAATCGTGGAGAAAGAAGGGAAAGGAAGGAAAAATCGTGGGAAGAGGAAGAAAT
>JANZXR010000172.1:34986733-35037324 GCA_027575705.1 Erythroxylum echinodendron | reverse complement strand
TCTTCTAAATCATGAAGAAAGGAGATTATATGGGATTCTGAGGGATGAGAAGTCAGAACCATATCCACTGAAGATGATTAAAGATCGGTACACTATCTACCCAGCTACGAGTAGAACATTGATCAAGATTGTACTTGACATACAACCTAGAGCTTCAAACATTGTAGCAATGTGAAAAAAGGGAAATAGAAGATGTACCCTGAAAAGATAATAGGTGACCTGACTGAAGAATAGATATATGAAGCAGTGAGAAACATAGATGAGGCATGTAATGTAAAAAAATCAAATGGAATCTATGTTTCACATCACATTTCAAAAGCATCAGGAAGTAATTGTGGATGCTTCACACAGATGTAACCTCTCAGGTAGTTGGAAGAGTGGCTAAAGGATAGTACAGATCTATCCAGGTTGGAGGTATGTTTGACAACTTAGAGACTTTTGTGCACCTAATTATGCACTTTAAACCTTTAAGTTATATACCCTCAATTAAAGATGTCCTTCACCTTTTTGGAAAAACTATTCCAATGCTACCTAGACCTGATGACCTTGATCTCCCAGAAGGAAAGCAATTCTTCAAACCTCCTATTTTGAAAATAATAGAACTCGATTTCTTACCCTCAAAACATCTGTTGCTACATACTTCTATCCATCGAGTCCAACTCCACAAGTCAAACTTATTGGAATGGAAGAAGTAAGACATTATAAGCAGTGGAGTCAGGAAGCCTTAGTGAAGGAGATGAAAGAAATTCATACCCAGGTTGATGATCTACAAGACTTAGTGGGTGATCTATATGAGGAACTAGCTTATGTACGAGTTACAATAGAAGAAGACTTCAAGTTGATCAGAACAGATATGCAATGCATATTTTCTGAAATAATGAAGCATCTGGGGTAACCTTTTTGATTAATAACAAATAGGGGGAGAAAAGAAGAAAAAAAAAGGGGAGACAGTGGGAGACAAGATGAGAAAAGAAGAGAAAGGGGGAGACAGGTTTAAAGAAGAAGAGAAAAAGAAGAAAAGAAGGAAGAAGAGAAGAAGATAGCGTGCATATATGTATTCTTGGTTATTACCTTCTTATTCTTTGTTTGTTGTCGTCTTATTCATTTGTTATTCATCAATTGAATAAAAATTCATTCACTTTGTTTTTTCTAAAATTATGATTATTTGTTATCATCAAAAAGGGGGAGATTGTTAAGTCAAAAGGACTTTACGATGATTAATTTTGATAACAATCAAATAATAATAATGTTAAAAACAAATGAATGTTTTTAACAAGTGTGTTAAGTATGCAGACAAAGTACAAAATATAGATGCAAAGACCACATAGATGCAGAAGGAAACATAGACGCAAAGTCGAAATACAAATGCAAATACATCATGGATGCAGCCATAGATGCAAATGCGAAGTCAAAGTACAAAATGTAGACGCGAAGTTAAAATGCAGACACAGACGTGGAATCAAAATATAGACACAGCCGCAAAGTCAACATAGACGCAAAGGCAACACAGATGCAAAGAAGACATAGACGATACCATGAAGATACATTAGCACATCAGAACAGTTATTTAGTTAGAGTTAGTTACAAAACTCAACTAAATGACGGTTATCGTGGTTATCAAGCGGTTATCAAAGATCAAGAAGCAGTTAGAGACAAAGGCTATAAAGACTAGTCATAGTCGAAGATGTTACAATCTTAGAAATCTTAAAAAGTTAGAAAAAGTTAGAGAAATTTTGTAGTGCGATACAAAGAGAGCTAACCCTACTATAACAAAAGATCACAATCTTTTTCTACTGAGAGAAAGAAAAGGCTGATAGCCTGGAGAGGCTAAGATAGCTGAAAGAATACTTTGTAAGAGACCTGAAGAGGCTCTGGAAGGGAAGAAAGAATACTTGTAATTGTTTAGAGTATAGTGAAACACTCAGATGAACTCTGAGGACTGGACGTAGCCCACGGTTTGAGGTGAACTAGTATAAAAATCGTAGCGTCTCTCCTCTATCCTTTACTTTAGTTTATTTTGTTGTCAAACAATTATACAAAAGTTATTTGGTATTTAACTAAGTAATATTTTTTCATATAAACCTTGTGATATCTTTTCAACAAGAAAAAGAAGTTCTTAACAAGATTTTCTATTCACAAAAAGGATACACCATTCAACCCCCCTTCTTGTGTATCGAGTTTCTTGTACGTAAAGTCTATACTAATGTGTGATTTACTTCAATTATATTTTTATCCGATATTTTATGCGTGTGGACTTTAAGTTCTCGGTTATTTTAGGCAGTTAAATTAACTCTTAATTTAAGAAAATCATGAAGGGTTTCATGATGCCAAATTTTCAGAACATAAGTGAATTAACACACGAACTCTTCGATAGTTAATTCTCTAACTTATGAACCTTTTCATAGACAATTACTATGTAATTCATCCTTTCACCACACTATATCCCATTTGGATTGGAGTACGGGCTATATGTCAACTACTACTTGACTGACTACATCACATCTAGTCCAAGTGATGTTAGTTTTTATCCTAAGATCTCATTACTCTATGTTTTATTGAAGACTCTCTTTATGACATCTAACTACTCTGGCCAGAGACTCCTAAGCAATGAACCCAACAAGAGACCATAGGTATCCTCTTTTTCTATCAGGAGTAGTGAATCCTTTATTGGCTACCCAATTACCTTTGAACACCAATAGCTATACCTAATCATCACCCTAAGAGCGACCTGATCTTGAGGTGATAAGGAATGATGTCAAAACACAGGATTAGTATTCAAGATATCCTTGAGTACCTCAAGTCTAAGGATATTTGCACCATTGCTATAATGAGATTAATCATTGACATTTGATAGATCATCCATATGATAATCTCATAGTGGGTCATCCGATGTACTTACTACCCTTAGTAAGCATCCATTTGTTACCTCTAAACATCTCATGTCTACAGTTTGTTAGATCCACTGCTTGATCAAATCAAAGAGTATAATATGCAATAGCCTGTTTGGATTAATAATGTCCTATCTTAGTAATCCTATTACTAGGGATTATTTAGATACTAACATAATTGCTTATGATAGGAATCTCATTATCATGATCTCATCATGATTTCCTTCATGCTATGTTTTAAATCATGGACTTCATTAATTTGATTTATGATCAATATCAATTTGTATATAAATGAATATCAAATTAATGAAAAATGCCTTTTGCTTTATCAATCAAAACAAAGTCAGTACAAAAATGTTAAAGGTGATTGCCTTTAGAGCACTATTCTAATAATCTCTTACTTACATTAAAGCCAATCACCTTTGTATCTAATACTATAAGTGAATACATAAAAATCAAATTTTATGTGAGGAAGTGGCTTAATCAAAGGATCAATAACGTTCTGATCTATGGGCACTCTCGCTATCTTCACATCACCTCTATCAACTATCTCTCTGATCTAGTGATATCTCTTCAGCATGTGCTTAGACCTATGATGAGACCCTGGTTCCTTAGCTTGGGCAATAGCCCTATTGTTGTCATAGTACAAAAATATTGGGTCTATTATACTAGGAACCACTCCAAGTTCCATGATGAACTTCTTGATCCAAATAGCTTCTTTTGCCTCTTCCACAGCTGCAATGTACTCTAACTCGATAATCGAATCTGCAGTCATCTCTTGTTTGGAACTCTTCCGACTAACTGCTCCACCATTCAGTGTGAAAACATAACCTGACTGAGATTCTGAGTCATCCTGGTCAGATTAAAAATTGGCATCTATATGCCCACTCACTACGGGATCTCCATTTCCATATATCAAGAATACATTCTTAGTCCTTCTCAAGTACTTTAGGATATTCTTGATAGGCACCCAGTGACCCTCACTAGTATCCGATTGATATCTGCTCGTAACAGTTAGAGTATATGATATATCGGATTGTGTACATAATATAGCATACATGATTGATCCTATTTTTGAAGGATGTGGGATCATACTCATGTGAGTCCTCTCATCTTGCAACTTGGGACATATAGATTTCGAAAGTTTTATCCCATAAGTCATAGGAAGAAACCCTCTCTTGGAATGGTTCATGCTAAACCTATTTACCATTTTATTTATGTATGTTGATTATGAAAGGCCTATCAACTTCCTTGATCTATCTCTATAGATTTTTATTCCTAATATATAAGTTGTTTCTTTAAGGTCTTTTATGGAAAAATTCTGAGACAACCAAATTTTGACTGATTGCAAACTTAAGACATCATTTCCCATTAGTAATATGTTATCTACATATAACATAAGGAATATGATAGTACTCCCACTAACCTTCTTGTACACACAAGGTTCATTAGGATTTTGTGAGAAATTCAACTCTTTGATTGTCTCATCAAATCGGATGTTCCAATTCCTAGATGCTTGCTTCAATCCATAAATGAATTTTTGAAGCGTGCAAACCTTTCTGCCATCTCTAGATACAAAGCCCTTAGGTTGTATCATATATACATCCTCAACTAGGTTTCCATTTAGGAAAGTCATCTTCATATCCATCTTCCATATTTCATAATCATAATGAGTAATAATGGCTAGGAGTATTCTAATGGATTTAAGCATAGCTATAAGGCTAAATGTCTTATCATAGTCAACTCCTTGTCTTTGACGATAACCTTTAATGACTAGCCTCACTTTATCGGTAATCACATTACCTTTCATGTTGATTTTCTTCTTGAAAATCCACTTGCGCCCTATAGGTTTTAACCCTTCGTATGGGTCAACCAAAGTCCATACTTGGTTTTCATATATAGAATCCATTTTGTACTTCATGGCTTAAAGCCATTTTTCAGATTGTGAACTCTTCAGAGCCTCTTTATAGGTTGTAGGCTCATCGTTCTCTATGAGTAATACGTCATTTTGTTCGTTTACAGGAAATCCATATCTCTAGGAAGCATTGCATATCATACATGAACTAAGAATATTTTGTGTGTTAGAAGGTTCAACTATTGTCTTATCTTTGTAAAAACAATTTTGGGTTCAAGCAATTGATCTACGCCTGTTTAAGCATCATGAACTTCATCAAGTTAAACTTTGCTCTCACTATCTTCTCTTAGAAGAAACTCTTTCTCTAAAAAGATAGTATGCTTTAAGACAAAAACCTTTTTCTCTAAAGCATTATATAATTGATATCCAATTGTTTCCTTAGGATATCCTACAAAAAGACATTTATCAAATTTTGCTTTAAGCTTATATGATTAAATCCGCTTCATATAAGCCAGATAACCTCGCACTTTCATATAAGAAAGATATGGCCTTTTGCTAGTCCATACCTTATATGGAGTAACTTCAACTGCCTTTGAAGGGACTCTGTTTGCCACATAAATAGCAGTCTCGAGTGTATAACCCTAAAAGGATTTTGATAGATCAGCTGAGCCCATCATCGACCTTAACATGTCTAGCAAGGTTTGGTTTCTCCTTTCAGCCACACCATTATATTGTAGTATGTAGGGTAGAGTCCACTAGGATACTATCCCATTATCTTCGAGATAAGTTAGAAATTCCTCATTTAAGTATTCACCACCTCGATCTGATTGAAGTGTCTTAATACTTTTATTGAGTTGTTTCTCTACTTCATGCCTAAATTGTTTGAACATTTTAAATGCTTCAGACTTATATCTTATTAGATACATATACCCAGATTGTGAATAATCATTGATAAAAGTAATGAAATACACAAAATTACTTATGGCATAAATAGACATCAGACCACACACATCATAATGTATTAGGTCTAATAACCCATTCATTCATTCACCCTTTCCTTTAAAAGGTAATTTAGTCATCTTGCCTAACAAGCAAGATTCACATATGTCAAATGATTCATAATCAAATAACACTAGGCTACCTTTCTTATGTAGCTTAATCATGCATTTCTCACTTATATGGCTAAGTCAACAATGCCAAAAGTAAGATGATTTTAAGTTATCTTATTTTTGTCTTTTATTGTCATTGACATTTAAAATTAGATTGGACATATCTAATATGTAAATTCTATTGCACAATTTAGTAGTATCATACAACATTTCATTCAACTTAATTGAACAACCATTACTTGAAAAAATTAAATAAAATCCTGCTTTATTAAGACATGAAACAAATACTATGTTTTTAGTCATAATGGGTACATAATAGCAATTTTCCAAAACTAACTCTAACCCACTAGGAAGATAAAAAATATATGTCCCTATGGCTAATGCAACAAATTTTGCTCCATTTCCCCCACATAAGTCCATCTCTCCCTACTTGAGTGGCCTACTATTCCTGAGACCCTATATATTAACATATAAGTGTGAGCCACATCTGGTATCTAATACTCCAATGTTATAATCAGAAATAGTATTAAGCTCAATGAAAAATATCATAACTGAAGTAGACGATGGGGCATCTAATGCCTTTTTCTGCTTCAGCGACTCCATATAAGCTTTACAATTCCTCTTCCAATGTCCTTCTTTGTTGCAATAGAAGCATATCCCCTTTGAAGTTGTCTCTTTTACCTTCTTCTTGGCTACACCTCCCACTGGCTTCTTGGACTTCTTCTTCTTCTTTTGGTTCTTCTTGCGAGAACCAGAAGAAGAGTCCACTAACATCACATTCTTATTATCATTCTTGACAGTTTGCTCAGCTATTTTGAGTAGATTAATCAGCTCAGGTATTGATGTGAATATTTGATTCATCTGATAGTTAAGCACAAACTGTGAATAACTATTGGTCAAACTAGTCAAAATTAAGTCTATACTTAAGTCATGATCTATTATGAAGCCCAAATTACCTAACCTCTCGATGTATCCATTCATCTTCAATACATACTTCACTAGAGATGATCCCGAAGCCATCTTAGAATGGAAAAGCAATCTCAAGGTCTCGAACCTTTCAGACCAAGCTTGCTCATCAAATAGTTCCCTCAAATGGTAGACTATGGTATGAATATCCATAGCCTAATGATGCTTCTGCAGTTTTGGTGACATAGAGGATAGCATTATACAGCTAGCCAACCCACTATCATCTAGTAGCTTCTTGTAAGCTTTCTGATCTTCATTAGATGCATCGATAGTAAGGGGATTAGGAATTGGTTCATCTAGGACGTATCTTAGTTGTTCAAATTTGAGAACAATTCTCAAACTTCGTAGCCAATCTAAAAAGTTAAGTCCCGTGAGTTTGTTGGAATCTAACAAGGAGCGTAGGTTCGCACTAGATGAAGACATCGTGTTGATTCAATAACCTAAAAGAATGAGAGAAAGTGTTAGAATGTACATTAATGCATATTGATAAGGACTTTAATCATATACATTATAGGTCCCATTATTCTTATTCAAATCCATGCCCTCACTACGAATTCGAGAAAACTTATAGTTTTCTTAATGGATCGATATCCAATATGACCAATAATGACTTTGCGTTTGTCTAACAAGCCACCTTAGGTCAATCGGTAGGTATCATTCATATCAACTGCATTCAGTTATGCAACTATTGACTTATGCCATCAACTGTTTATTTAGAACTCATTGGGTTATCAACTCTTGATTTATATACATCCCGTGTATATAACCTAACTTCGCTTCTATCCACATTGACCCTAGATTTGCCCAACAAATCAACGCTTTCGGTTAGGACCAACCCCTTAATATAGATATCTAATTTACATAGTTTGAATATATTCATATAGAGCAGGCTGGGGTTTGCCCAACAACCCAATTCTAAAAGAACTATGGTTCTTGCTATATCAATAGAAAGCGTAAGTCCTAATATTTGGTTGAGCGATTTATTCTTTGGTCTCATCAATACTTGGATGATCTTGAATATATATATCATATATATACATTCAGATTATGGACAACTCAATTAAATTGAGTCTATGTCCATAAGTACCCTTAAATGCATATAATGCATGTATCACACAAAGGAGGTTTAATTTAGGTTGTGACTTGACTATACATCTTAAGTTCTTGATTCGATTCAACTCTTGAACCTAATTGGGTACTAATGTTAGTCTTGGATAATCCAAATTATGAATGTGATTCAATTATAAACCTTAAAATTCAATTATTTTGATGTCCAGATTAAACATTTTAATCCTAGTTTATATGCCTTTATCTAGTCACACTAGAAATGCTATACTCTACTTGGATTAATTCTAAATTAATCCCTGGAGTTTCTAAAATTTTTGTACATCAATTATTCATCTATAATATCCCTATGTCATCTCAAAGTTATCTAAACAATTTAGGCATAAGCCAAAATTATCTTGACAGCCAAAATCGCCTAGATAAATATGTCAACCTACTAGACATTAAAGGGACCGATTCGTTGTTTGGAAAATTTCTGGAACCCTAATTTTAAGCACATGCATTAAACTTGCTATTAGCATCAAAATAATACATTTCTTATCACATGAGAACTTTATTAAGGTCTTATAACCTAAATACATATACTATAAGTCATTAAGTAAGTCAACTCCATCAACTTTCAAAAAGTTGACCAATATTGAATTTGACTTGATTTAATAATTGAATCAAATTCAATTAATTATGGAAAAATTTCAGAGTCTTATACACATTTTAAACGTCTCTAATAAAAAATTATAGACCCTAATTCTTTGGAATTATTTATTAATAAATAGGAATTAGGTAGTACATCATATGTGTATGACACTTGTCATGTTACTTCATGCATGCAAAAGATAATCAGTTTAACAACACATGTCATGCATCTCATACACGGGGCAACATCTCATCTTGTATGTGCATGCATAAAATTTATAAAAACAATTTTTATAAAAATTAATATTGAATTTATAAACATGTTTGTTCATTATATTTCCAAAATTTTCAGAACTTCATACATGCATCAGGCTGAAACTAAATTAGTAATAAATAGCAAATGACATTTAATTGCATTTTCCTTTTACAAAAACATATCATAACACCTTATAAACATTTATATGGAATAAAATCAGAAAAAAATTCTAGAATTGTTACAAAATTTTCAAAATCAGCATATGCATCCAATTTTCTAGAAATTCCCTAAAACCAATATATGAACAGTCTGGATATTAATTCAAAATAAAATATCAAATGACATTAAATTGCAATTTATTTTGACAAAAACATGATATGAAATCATATAAACATTTTTGAGAAAGAAAATTAGAAAAACAGTTTTTCTCGAATTTACAAGAATTATTGCAAAATAGTATGCATGTCAGCCACAACCCAAAAAATACTTTGCACATGTTCAATACATCATCTATTACATGCATAAACTTGCTCTGATACCACTATTGGGTTTGCCATAGATGCATGCATCACATGCATGAGAATGCAACAGAAGTGTCAGAATTTAGATTTTGAAACCATGATAACCCAAAAAGCACAGAATCATACATGCATGCATGGATATGTAAAGAACCTGAAATATAAAACATTTTTACCTTTTGTTTCTCCTCCTTTCTTGTTTCTTCTCCTTATTTGAGTTATTGCAAACACCAAACACTTCCTTAATCACCAAAGAATACATAAAAATTAAGAAGAAACAATGTATAAGGATGATTTGAGCACCAAACTAGATGAGTTCTAGTAGATGCCCAAAATGATAAAAGATAGATTAAGACTTTTGTTGCATGCACTTTGATTCATGCAAGAATTGCATAAATTATAATAACAAGACTCTTGATACCTCTGTCTCACTCTACAAATCTTCTGGAGCCTTTATGCTCTCACTTAAGAGTATAAAGAGTGGTAAGACCTTGTGTATATAAGTGAAGAACTTACTTATGTACTTATTCGTGCCCTCTTTCACGATGGTGGCCTACTTAAAATATGGGCTCGCTTTTGGCCATGATCGTGGCTTATTATCTATACACACTATGTTTTTCATCTGATCTTTTATGCACATAACCCTTAGGTTCTTGGTTATTTTAGGAACTTGAATTAACTCTTAATTTAATCAAATCATTAAGGGTTTTATGATATCGATTTTCCAGAATATAAGTAGATTAACACACAAACTTTTCAATAGTTAATTCTATGACTTATGAACCTTTCCATAGATAATTACCATACAATTCATCCTTTCACCATACTATACCCTACTTGGTTCGAAGTATGGGGCAGTATGGGCTATATGTCAACTCCTACTAGACTTACTATGTCACATCTAGTCCAAGTGATATTAGTTCTTATCTTGGGATCTCATTGCTCTATGTTTCATTAAAGACTCTCTTCATGAAACATAACTGACTCCTGATCAATGACCCCGACAAGAGGTCTTGGGTATCCTCTTATTCTGTCAGGAGTGGTGAATCCTTTATTAGCTATCCAATTACCTTCAAATACCAATAGCTGTACCCAATTATCACCCTAAGAGTGACCTAATATTGAGGTAATAAGGAATGATGTCAAAGCATAGGATTAGTATTCAAGATATCCTTGAGTACCTCAAGTCTAAGGATATTTGCACCATTGTTATGATGAGATTAATCATTGACATTCTATAGATCATCCATATGATAATCTCATAGCAAGTCATCCGATGTATGGACTACCCTTAGTAAGCATCCACATATTAGCTCTAAACATCTCATGTTTACAGTTTGTGAGATCCACTACTTGATCAAATCAAGGAGTATAACATATGCCAGTCTGTTTGAATTAATCATGTCCTGTCTTATTAATATGAGTAGGGATTATTTAGATACTAACATAATTACACATGATAGGAATCTCATTATCATGATCTCACCATGATTTCCTTCATGCTATGTTTTGTATCATGGACTTCATTAATTCGATTTAAGATCAATATCAATTCATATATAAACGAATATCAAATTAATGAAAAATTTCTTTCGCTTTATTAATCAAAATAATTCAGTACAAAAATGATAAAGGTAATTGCCTTTTGAGCACAATTCTAACATATTCTTGTAAAAATAGAAAGCAATAATCATGCTTAAAATATATACTTAATATTTTTAATGACAGATTTAATTTCAATGGTATCTTCAAACACAAAATGCATATAAAACTATTGTATAGTTAAAACATGCAATTCATATATGCATTAAAATATATCAAACACATATTAATACCATGAATTTTCTCATACCGATATAATTAAATTTTATGTATGAAAACATCAAGCCTTGTTTGAATTTAGTTATTGATTTTCATAATCTAAAATAATATCTTCAACTCCTTGGATAATTAAATTAGATTAAACTCATTAATTCCTAATATAATTAAATTTCTATTCCAAATAGAAATTAAATTTTATTGAAGACAATTTTTAAATTCAAATGAAACCTGTTTTCAATATGTTGACCAAAGTCATGAGTTTCATACTATACCATCCGGTACCAGTCGGAAGGTACCATACCAGCAAGAAAATAGTACGAAACTAGCCTTTGGTTGGCCTTCGGTACCACCTAATACTTGAAGTTTTGTTATTGGTCGATATTTTAAGTACTGACCAAATACCTATTAGTGCAATAAATTTTAAAATTTTCATAGACTAAATTGAAAAAAAAAAACAAAATACCTAAAACCCATGCAAACTCTCTCACTCACAAGTACTCAAAAATTTTCATCGACTTCCTCTCAATGTTCTCCTCTCTGACTCTCCCTCCTCTAACGTAGTCGACCACCACTGCTACTGGCGCCATCACCTGCAACCACCGCTACTCTCCACCATGCCTGTTGCTCTACTCACTACGCATGGCGCTTGCTGCTCTCCACTATTTCTACTCACTTGAAAACCAAAAATTGCAATTTTCAGATCTAGATTCTGACCCGACCTGACCCAAAAATCGACCTAACCTAACCAAACCAAACCAAACCAAATTCCAATTTTTGATTTTTGATTTTTTAGTTGTGCTTTCAATTTCTATTTTTCTACTCCTAAATAGCATTTTATGTTTTGGTTGTGTCATATGTATTTATTGAATGGATTGAAAGTTCAAATTGTTGGAATTGTTTGTATGAGTTGAGGAATTTGAGTTTGAAAGTTGTAATTGTTTATGTAAGTTGAGATATTTAAGTTTGAAAGTTGGAATTATTTGTGTGAGTTTTCTATTTCGAAGTAATTTAACATTGTCAATTTCAAAATTAATTCATTAAGTTGTTAATTTGTTAATTTATACGAAACATACAATTTACTAATTATTACTTGTATATAAAAATTATTTAACATATGATTAATCATTTAAATATAAGATTTAATATATAATTAAATCATTTAATATATGTAATTAAGTTAAGCAAATTAAATGTTTGCATTTTTATATTGTTTATTGTTAAATTGTGTTAGATGAAATTGAATTATAAAGTGTGTGATAACTCTTAATTATGGAGTTAGCTTAAGTAAGAAACTAAAAATGTTGATTAAAATTGGTGAATGAAAGTTTGTTAAATTAAAGTTAGGAATTAGGATTTTAGTTACAATGTTGATTAAAATTAGTTAGGAAAACAAAATAATTAAAAGCATTACAAATTGAATTGCATTAGTAAACAAATTATATTAGATTATAGTTCAATTATGATAATACATTAAGTAAGTTGTAAATTTATAGTTATGAGTTATGTTTGAAGTTGAATATGTTATAGTTATGAGTGTATGTCTTTAGTTTATGGTTGAATGATGTAATCATACAAAATAAGTTATATTATATGAGATGTATATGTGTATTATGTTATTATGTATGTTTAATACTTGAATTGTTGGTTTTTGACTTATGGAAAATCATGTTCCATGAAATTAAATTATAAATGATGTAATCATACAAAATGGGTTATATTATATAAGATGTACATGTTTATTATGTAATTGTGTATGTTAAATACTTGAATTATTGGTTTTTGACTTATTGGTGAATTGTGGGATGAAATTGAATTATGTATGATGTAATCATACAAAATGAGTTATATTATATAAGATATATATGTGTATTATGTAATATGTTAGTTTGGACTTTTGAGTTAAACAATACATATTTTGTGATATTGGTTGATAATGAAATTATGTGTTCTTTATTTTGATATGAAGTTATAAAATTAATTTTGATATGTCATTTATTTTTACAGATAAAAGGAAGGAAGATCAAGTACTCTTAATCATTCAACGACTTCAGGAAGATACAACGATCTAACTTGGGCTCATGCTACATTGATCCTCAATATAAAGAACCGTAATATTTTCTTATTTTGTAACAAGCATTTGAAAGGTAGAGAAATTACTAGATTAAACAAGCATTTAAATGGGGTTAAAGGAGATGTATAACCTTGTAAGAAAATAAGCCATGAAGTGAAGTGGCAAGTGAAAACTTTGTTTGAAGAGCATGAGAAAAATAGAAGGGAGAGATTGAATTATGAAATTATCATTTGACGTTGTTCATGATGATAGTGAAAATGATGAAGGTACCAATGTTCTTTCCTAAAAAGAATTGAATGTTACATGTAATGCCGGACTCTTTGAGTCCTTTTTGTATTGGCCTGTACTTAGAGATACTACTGTATAATGACATATACATGATTGTATATGAGATTGAAAATGTATTTGAATCCTTTCAGTATTATCTCAGTGATATGTAATACTATATGCCCTTACATGAACTTAGAGTTCATCAATATGTGAAATCTTGGAGATTTCTGACATTTAAGTTTCTAAGTGTCTAAAACTGAATCCATTGGATGGATATGGCCATGATGTGTGTTCTAATGCCTTAGAGGTGATTAGACATGATTTATAGACTTATTGGACACTTAGAAAGATTAATTTGAAAAGTTGATGTACATAAGGGCTTATTTATAACCTGTTAAAAGTTAAGCGACTTAAATGTAAAATTTCAATTCTTATAGGACCAATATGTAATTTTATAAGTTAAGGGGCTTAATTATAATTGCAAAAGTCCGAGGACCAAAATGAAAAAAAGTTTTGGTCATTCATTTTGGGCTTAATTGCAAATGTAGGAAAGTTTGGAGGGTATAAGGGTAATTTCATGTAAACTAAGGGCAAAACATTTAGGTGTTTGATTAAATGCCTAAATGAACTTGGTTTAGGATTTAAGGATTTTGATGGTGTGAATTGGAAAGAGGTTTTCATGTTTACTTATAGCAAACTTAAATTATTGCTTAGATTGATCAGTATTGGCCTAATGTGCTTGGATTAAAATGTGCTCAATTATGCTTTGAAATATGTAGGTATCTGATCAAGGCATCACATTCCTTGGAAAAATGTAAAAGAAAGCTTATATGAATAAGAAGGGAATTAACTATGTGAGAAGCTTCATGGCCAAATCCTATGGCTCAAAATTATGATATTGTGTTTTATACACTTAAGCGATGGTGTATAAATATGAGATATATATTGAGTAGTAAATACATTGCATTTGTACGTATAAAGGCTTGGGAGCTATGGATCAAAGAGCTAGTACAAAGGATTGTTGAAATTAAAGGAGTGTACACCTTCTTTGAGGTGAGTTGGGGAAAACATATCTCTCAAATGGGATTAGGACATTCCAAGACATGCATAATGACTTGTATGTGAATTTTAAACCTAGGTAATGCATAGTAAAATTGATTCTCAAATAGATGCTAGTATACTTATATATTTAATAAATGACATTGTTTTGAATAACTCTCTGAACTTGAACTGAAACTGATGTTTGTATTTCGTATTTTAAGGAATGATATTGTTTTCAACAAACCTACAATTGAAGTGAAGAGAACAATGTTTGATTTTCTGAAACTACATTTTTGAATAACTTCGCACTTGGATTTCAAAAGATAACTGTCACTGCATGAAATAACATTTTGGAACTTGCATATACATAACTGAGTCATTTATGCTGCATATATATGTTTTCTTTTAGCTTAGAGCCATGGCAAGGTTTCATTTTATCGGTTAGACCAATAAATAAAAGCATGATACCTTATTTGATTTTTTGTTTAATATTTGCATATGATTTTTTTGTGATCGATGAGGAACGATTAGCCAATTGTGTGCTAGGCACAACAGATTAAGCGACCCCCCATACCCTTGATGTTGGTACATAAAAGTCGAGTCCTTATAATGGCACCATTCTATAGGACTCGTGGGTTATTGTACACCTAGAGGTCTGGTCACTGACGAGGTCATCACCTAGGTCATGATGTTTTCGTCGACCGTAGTCTGGACTCATCACAAATGAAAGTTGAGCCAACACTGGGACTCGACAGATGTGCACACTAGTTTGGCTGACTAGTGGTGACCTATATAATTGTTTTGGCTTATTCTGATATTTGAATTCCAGAAGAGATTTGATTTTTATATGTGATGCTTGTCTACTTATGTGTACTGGACCTGGAACCTATGTTAACTGAGTGAGTGATTAATAGGCTAGGCCTATGTGGTTCCTAGCCTGTATGGCATGAGCCATAGACTTGGTCTATATGTTTTATGTCATACATATTCACATTATAGGTGGTTATGTGCATGATAGATGTATAAAATTGTTCTAGGGTTATTTAGACCGTTATGGTGTGTACCGGGTTCTATTTGTGGTATATGTTTCTTTTTCTTACTAAGTACATAATGTACTCACCCCCTCTGCTTCCCAACCGTGCAAGTTAATTTGTGAGCTTAAAGCTCTGAGTGGTTCGTGTGGTCTTTTGACATATTCAGGGCAGTTACCGTAAGTGGGTAGTCTTTATTTTGTACTGTTGTTATATAGTGGCTCATGATTATGTTGATATGCTTTATAATTTTGTAAATTAACTCTTGAATATCTTATGGTTTGTAGATGACTTATGTGGGAACCTTTTTGTGCTGTCCAAATGTGTTTTTAGATATTCAGTTAGCCTTGCATAGTCGAGTTAAAGGTACTGTGAGTATTCTTAGCCCGAGTATACGGCAGTTGTCATAGGCCTAATGTGGTTCTGGTTGTGACAATTAAATAATGTTAGATTCTCATATCGATTGGATAAGGGAACGAAGTAGATCTTATAAGGATATGGACACCTCTCCCTAATAGACTCGTTTTTCCAAGGGTAGGATGAGCAAAACCGTGAGGGCTTCACTGGGCCAAAGCCTAAAGCAGACAATATCTGTGAGCGAGTGGTCTAAGGCTATTACATTACATTTGGACCTGATGTTAGGAAAAGAAGAAGGTAAGTTTCAAATTTTTTTTGCACCATTAATAACTCCTAAAGTTTAGCCTTCAATTTATAGTGCCATGAAATCAAGAGAAGCAACTTATAATATAGATATGAAAATGGCTAGATGATGGTATGATTCAGGTATAGCATTCAATGCTTCTTAATCTTATTATTACCATCTTATGGTCTTATAGTTTGAGATACAAAGTTCCTTTTATTAACGACTACAGAGGTAAACTTTTGAGTAGCTATGTTTATAAAATTAAAAGTTATTTGAAAGAAAGAAAAACATATTGGGTTATTTATAAGTGTTCAATCATGTGATGGCTAACAAATAGGAGACATGAGCCTATTATTAAATTTTTCGGTTTATTCTACAAAGGGCTTAATGTTTTTTAAGCTTATTGATGCATCTAGCCCTGTTAGGAATATTAATACTTTATTTGAAATATTCGATAAAGTTGTGAATGAGATAGAGCCAAAAAGATTATTTAATTCATTACTAACAATGATTCCTCTTATAAATTGGCAAAAGAAGATTACAAAGTAAGTATAATTCTTTCTTTTTTCTTTGATTCCTTATGTTACACTTTGCATGACTTAATGCTGGAAAATATAAGGAATGCTAGGTATTTTCTTATTATTGATGAGACTATGCATAAAGAAAAAAGGTGACCAAGTTCATATATAACTGCGCATGGGCTTGAATTTAATAAAAAGGTTTTTACCAATGATAATAATTTGTATCATCTTACTATTACATGATTTGCAAAAAAGTTTTGATCACTTCAATGTTTTATTATAATGAAGAAAGAGTTGAGACAGATGTTTATAAGTGATAAATGGGTTGCATCTCAGTATGCTAGGTCTAATGTTAGATTGGACGTTTCTAGAATTATATTTAAAGATACTAAATTTTGGTCCTAATGCCAATTTTTCATCTAAGCTTGTGAGCCTGTAATGAGGTTGCTTCATTTGGCTGATAGTGATGAAAAGGCAATAATGGGTTTTTTTATGATGCTATGGAGATGAAAAAGGAAGCAATCAAAGCTAATCTAAAATATAGGTCTTCTTCGTACACACCTTATCTTGAAATCATCAATGAGAAATGAGAAAAGTAACTTTACTCTCTGTTGTTTATAGCTGGGGCATTTCTGATTCCTAGTGTCTATTTCAGTCCAGATTTTACAAAGAAAGCTAAAGTTAATAGAGGAATGCTATTAACTATTACAATAGTTGTTGCCCATAAGATGATACAAGATCTCCTAAGCTCACAAATGGAGATTTATAAAGAGACTTATGGAGATTTTGGAATGCCAATTACTATTAGAGCAAAACTTAATCCATGTATATATTTTTTCACTTTTGTTACTTGTTGAAAATTAATTATCACTTTGTTTTGCTTATAATGGTACTTTTGTTGTCTTACAATCTACAGTTTCTTTGTAGGACTAATTTGGAAGTGGTTTTCCATAATTTCAAAGGTTTGTAATTCGAATTCTAACTCATTTGTTAGTGCAATAGGCTGTGAAAGGAATTAGAACATATTTAAATTCATCCATTCCAAAAACAGCAAAAGATTGGAGCACAAAAGGTTGAATGACTCGGTCTTCGTTCGATTATCATTACTAAGTTAGATATCATTTCTTATAATTTTTTAATTATTTTATTTTATTTTTAGTAGCACTCTTAATAGAACAAGTAGTTTAGTAGATCCAATTTGCATCGGTAATATCGATCTTTTAGTAGATTTGGTTTTTGAGGAATCGAGTTTGATAGATGGCAGTAACTTGGAAGATAATCTTAGATGGGAAAGTGTTGACATGTCATTTGGTGTAATGAATTTGAATGATGGTGACGATGAAACTTCTCTCAATGATGAGGATTTTGTATTAAATGAGAATTGAGGTCAATGTAGTTATAGCGAGAATCCCTCATAGGCGATTAAATGAAGCTCCAAGTTTCTATTTCTTCTCTTCTTTTAATTTTACTTATATTTGATTTATATGTTAAATTCTATATATCCAATGTAATAGTAAATGTTTTTGTTTCAGGTTCCACTTCTAGTTGTTTGTTTCCTCATCATGAACTCTTATTGGAAATTGTAATAGTTAGAGAGTTAAGGATACTCATTATTCTTTTTATTTGATATTTTCATGTAATTATTATTTCTTATATGACGAAATTGTAATATTTTAGATACTTTATATTGTTCTTAATTTTATATTTATATGATGATTAAATGATCTCTTTTCATATTAATTATGGTTATTATTTATATGTGAAATACTTGAAAATTAATTTTAATAAAAATAAATAAATTTTTGTTATTTAAAATGTTTATTATTATGATTTTTGACAACATGATTGATGTAAAATTATAAAGTATACATTACAATATACTAATGAACTATTTTGCAATTTTTAAAAAATTCAGAGACTATTTTATAAATTTAAAAAATTATCCAGAATTGTACCCAATATCAACCGGTGTTGGTATAATACTATATCAAAACCCAATTTGGTACAAGTAATAGTACCGTATTCATAACATTGATGTTGGCTCATTTAATAAATTATGCTTCATGCTTACTATAATTTAGTAAATCTCCTTTTTCAAAATCGTATAAGTAAAGCATTCTAATTCAACTCATTTAAAATTAAATAAAAATAATTTTAAATTTAATTAAGAAAGTCTATTGCATTATTTATTTAGAGATTATTTTCTTAATTAATAAAAAATCTTTTATTAATAAATTGGAAAACTATTTTCAAAATAATAAAGAAAACTCAATTTACTAATTAATAAATAAAAATACCTTTGCAAATTTAGTCAAGAAAATATATTTCTAATAAATAAAGAAACTTATTATTTATGTAAATAAATAAAATAATAATTATCTAAATAAATAAAATAATAAATAATTTTTAATCAAATTAAAATAAATATTTTCTAATAAACCAAGAAACTTATTATTTGTATAAATAAATAAAATAATAATTCTCTGAATAATATAAAATAATGAGCAATTTTTAATGAAATTAAAATAAATAACCTTTAATTAAGAATCACTTTTCTTAATTCCTTAAGAAACACTTTTCTTAATTATAAGGATTCTAATTACTTCATTTCAATCTAATTGAACCATAATTAATTTCAATTATAGAAACAATTTTTCTAGAATTTAAATTAAGAATCGTTATAATTATTAATCTTAATCAAATAAAAATAATTAATTTATTTTAGAATTGATTTTGAATTTTAAAATAGTTTCAAATTTATTGCTTGGTATAAAGTTTTATTTATTCAAGTTTGGAATACATTATTCTATACTTGAAACAATTTTATTAAAATTACATTAATAATATCCTTAAATAACTTTTATCCCAACTTAGGAATAGTCTTATCTCGTCCTAGTATAGAAATACCTTATTTCTAGCTTAAAAGAGCATAACCTTATGTCCAAGTACCAATTGTCTTCATTAAAAAAACCTAGCAGGGCATTTGGCTCACCTACAAAAATAGATAAGGAATAGAATGGTGATTCTTTAATAATAGAATAGATGAGAAATAGAATAGAATATATATTATTTAGTTTAGTTTATTCTAATGATAAAGTAATGTCAATGTTTAGTTTGAAAACATAAATTTGGAATGATAAAAGAATAACTAACAAAAAGATCAAAAATATCTATTAGTCCTCACTAACATCATCATCATCATCATCATCACCATCATCATCATCATCATCATCACTATTATTATTATTATTATTATTATTATTAATAATAATAATAAAAATAGATCATAAATACAATTGTGATTCTAGTTAACCAAACACTCTTTTAGAAATCATGATAAAGCCCTAGCCATAATCTATGGTAAGAGTTGTCGCTGGCTATTTTCTCCTCACGCCTTCTAAAGCTATTGTGGTCAGCACACTGCCTCACTGGTGTCACCTCCATCACGCTAGCAGTTACTATCTTCATCGCCATCAGCCATCTCTATGCTGTTTCTCGTCATTATGTGCTACTCTTTATGTCTAGTTGTCAATGCCTACAACCCAAGCTGCCCCTAAGGAGAATCTACAATGTTTCCATCAACTTCTAGCCACCAGCGATAGTCACGCATGTCAGATCATTATGTCCTCTAGAACTACTTCCTCTTATCTCAATATCAATAAATCCAAACCAATGTCCTCTAGCAAAACTCAAACATCTTATATCTAGGCTCCATACCACAAAAAAAAAACTAAAAGATCCAAATTACTAACCAAAACACACATCCAGCACCACTGTCCTTAAAACTCGATCTTGAGTTATAGGATTTAACTGCTTTTAGACTTTGGGTTTACTTAGTTTACATGTAAAATAGTAATATAATTTATAATGAATATAGTGAAAAATATAAATGGATATAATCATTATAATTGTAATGGTTGGTTAAGACGAAAGAATGATTAACATTATCATCGATAGTGATTGGACGAATGAATGATTACCATTATCATTGATAGTGGTTAGTTTGATGAAAATATTGAGAAATAAAATTTGTTAAATTTTTGTTTTACATCAAATTTTAAATACATTCTAATTAATTATATTTAATTTATGCACCTTTGGTACCCAAAAACAAAAAAAGGAAAAACAAACTGAGTAACTCTTCCTGTCATGTGCCTGACACTTCTTGTCAAGGGCATGACAATTCTGTCATATGAGTGACAACTTGTAACATCTCATTTCTAAACTAAGGGTTAAAATCCTAAATTTCTATAAATGAGAAATAATAAAAGAGATTAGAAAATTGCATTTCGTACTCATGCATAATATAGCATTCCTGTATGTGAAATTGATTTCTGCACACATTATAATAATTTATTTATGCACTCATTTGACATTTTTAGGTATAAATGATTGCTTTAATGTGATTATATGTGAATTATGGATTTATGTGTCATGAAAATTTAGGTTGTGTGTATAGTTGGTGATCTAGAATTTTTGGTGAAATTTGATAATTTTCTAGAATTTTTGGATAATTATGGACTAGAAAAAATGTCAAGTGACAGAACAATTGATAAACAGTAGTAGAAATAAATATCAAATGGTAGTAGAAACTATTGAAAAGTGGCATTAAGGTTTAATGACAAGCGTTGTTAAAAATTAGGAGACAATTGGATTATAAATTGGAGACAACATGGACTAGTTATTAAAGTGGACCAAATGAGACCATAAGGCGGTGACATGTGACAAGTGACAATTGTCACTTGCCATACCACATGTCCATCTATGATATTTTATTACATTTGAAAGACTAACTTTTGTCTTTCATTTGGCTAAAACACATTTTCTTCTTCTCTCTACATTTGTTCTTCATCTTCTTCATTCTTCTTCTCCGTTCACGATACTCATCTCACCTCACTATCTTGTGTTTTATTCTCACCTCTCACTTGCTACTCCCATTTTCTTGTCTTCTTCATTTCTCACTAAAGACCTAACCCTACCAAATTGAATGGTGATGTTTGGATGATGCTATGGAAGCTAGGGTTAAGAATGATTTGAAGATCTTGAAGCTTAAACAAGCAAGTAACCTATATTTGTTGAATGATGCATGCATGATAATAGTTAAGAGTTAAATGATCATAAAATGAGGATGTACATATGCTGAAACGTGAATGAAAAACATGGGAAGGCTCATGTCTTGCTTTTACATATATGATGATCAATATTTCATAAGTTGTTGTAGAGATGATTTAGAGTTAGAATGAGCCCTAAAATGGTGTATAAAGAAGTGCAGAAAATTGATGATGAATATGTATAAGAATGTGCTCCGTTTTTGGTGTTATGACCAATCATGGATTTTGATTTGTCTGTGGATGATATTGAACTGAAATGGAGTTAATAATTATGGAGATATGATAAGTAATTAAGTTAGAAATGACAGACTAAGCAAAAGAGATGAACTAAGATGAAAATGATGATGAACTGTGTGCTAGAATATGTTAGATGGAGTGTTTTTACTAAAGATGCATCTGTATTTTGGCCATATCTTGATCTATAGGTATCCAAGTAGGATGATTTTTAATTTATATTATACTAGAGACGTATGGATATAATTTTCATGAAGGAATCTAATTTCAATTCTGTTCCTAAAGGTTTTGAAAATTGTCTTGAAGTTGAGTACTGGGTGTTGTCACCATTTGAGAATAGTTTGTAGTATTTTGTAGATAACTTCCATAATACTAAACCAAACTGCATGAATTTAATATTATTAGGAACTTAAGAAATATAGGAACAAAGTTTTAGAAGAATGTTTGCCTAGATACTTCCTTTTCTAGGTCATAATGATCATACAAAATTGACTTGAAAATAAATTTGGAAAAGCTGGAAAAGGGGAGATTGGCCTCTGTCACGATCGTGCTAGTGTACGATCATGCACCCCTTTTCTTCTTTTGCCTATTACATATTCCAGAAGACCCAAATCTAATATAAGGCGCTTCCTATGATGCTTTCAAGTTTGAATGATGCTTGAATTGAACCTAGAAACATTTTTACATTGTCCTTTTGTACTTTTTTGCTTCTATAATTTCTTTAATTTTATTTAAAGATATTATAATTTTATCAAATTTTTTATTTAAGAACCACAAATCTTTTGATAATGTTAGTTCTTTATTTTTTATAATTTCAAGTAAAGGTTGTTTAGTATTATTTATTTATTTTAGTTGATGTTCTATATTTATTTTTTTTTCGACTAATTCTGCTAATTATTTAGTAATACTCATAAGGTAGTTTTTAAATATTCTTTTAATTCTTTAAGTTGATTTTTAATTGTTATTAATTCTTGACTTATTTTTATTTCAGGTTTATCTTGTTCAGTACAGGTTTGAGGATCAGTAATTTTAATTCCAGGTTCAATAAATCTAATAAGTCTTTCTAATCTTACAGATTATGATCTTAAGGGTAATTTTTCTTTTAATGTTTCATTTTCATATAATGATAATCGAGGTGCAGAATTTGCTATGTTGATTGGATAATTAATAGCTGGTAATTGTCTTAAATTTGTTCCTACTTTAGCAACATCTGTAAATAATTGATCAATATATATTCTATCTGTATTTTTGAATTCAATACTATGATGGAAATTAGTTAGTGCATAGCTAATTTGATAAGTAATAGAAAATGGGTATTGACCTTCTATCATTAAATGTTCTCTATAAAATTTATATGCAATTGTAATTGTTTCATCTAAATTATTAGATTGTAATGGGATTCCTAATTTTAGTCGAGTATTAAATTTTATTTTTCCATATGCTAAGTTTCCATTCATTATTCCAATAATTTGATAATTTAAATTATTCATCCATTCATCAATTATGACCATTCGTATTAGAGAATCTATGCCTTCTTGAAAAGTAGATTTTAACAATATTTGTATAATAGAGAGATGAATATATCCTATTTTATTTCATTTTTCTTTAGGAATTTTTTGTAATTGTCTATAAATCTACTCTTCATTTATTAGATTAATACGAATATGTCCATCGCATTTATCAATTCGTATTAGGGTTTCATATACAATTTTTCCAAAATAAATAATATTTTTACGATTAATAATATTTTTAAAGGGATGATGTATAATATCTTGGCCTTGTTTCAAATTTAAACTAGTTTTTGTTATTTGTTTTTGTTTCTTTTTAGATAATAATGTATTAAGATTAACTATACCAGTAGATTTAGTTAAGTCTAAACAATCGATATCTAATATATTATCTGAATTATTATCGGTCATAATTAATGAAATTGTTGATGTTCAAAAAGTTAATTTCTTGTATTTTCTTCTTATTTATAAAGGTTATATAATTTGATAGTGTTCTCTAAACGTTCCTTTATAGGTAATAATCCGCTATTATTAATAAAAAATTGTAAATAATTATATTGATTTTCATAATAATCTTTCTCATTTCTAATAAATGGCTACATATTACACATCGATTATTCATCTTGAATGAATATTTAAATGAATTTTATAATGTTCTTGGATTTGAAGATAAAGTTGTCTAAGTTCTTCTTTTTCTTGGGTATAAAGAGTTGTATTATTTTGAATCATTTGTTGAAACATTAGGAGTGTATTTTCAAAAGCGTTTATGGATAACATAAAATTATAATAATCAATAAATGTTTTACTACAGTCTCTACTTAAGTTCTTTTTCTTTTCTGTATAAACAATAAGATGGTGAATAGATCTACATGTAGCATAAAGAGGCATGATTAATATAAATTTGCATAATCAATATCAGAAGAGAATTTTTTATCAAGTAAACAAGTTTGAAGAATAGATCTAAAACTATGAGTCCAGCATGCATTAAGAAAATCAATAAAATTGCATTTTTCTAAACATTGAAAACTAATATATAACATGAATAAAAATGGTTGAATATACAAGATATTAAGTAATAACTGAATACTAATTGATGAAATAATAAATATAAAAATCATACCTAATTGCCTCGTTTCTTTTTGAACGACTAAACACAAGCTTTAGGAAAAGAGGGGGCTAGGAAGAAGTTTACGAGTTTTATTTCATACCAACGACCTAAGCCATAAGTTACATTATATAGACATGAGAAAAAGAAAAGACAAAAAGACTAGTGCTAGAAAGCTAATAAAGTAAAGGACAAGCAAAAGTAAAAGCAAAAGAAAAAGTAAGGGTAAAAGAAAAAGTAAAAAGAATAGGTTGCCATTATTGGCCAATATCTTTAATAATTACATAATGACAAAATTTGAAAAGATATCTGCTTCAATATTTAATAATGACTTCGTTTGTTGATCCGTCGTCTGTTGGTGCTGAAGTGGTTGGACATTGAGAACATGTATGTGTTGGATAATTGCGTAATTGTTGACAAAGTGAATACTTCCAATCAGAGGATAATTCTTCAAATGCTCCAGATTTGTTTAATGAGTTGTAATGATTCTATGGTTATGGGACTTCGATAAGTGGAAGTCATAAGTATATTGGGTCCACTGTAATTTAGCTTGATTGATGATTCAGAAGTGAGCTTTAAACACTGATTATAGACTCCTTCAATGCAGTTAAGGTTGAAATGATTAATTAAATCCAGGTGACTTCATGCTTTGGAGGTTCATCAATAGGTGGACATATTTCATTGCTTATTCCTATTTAAATATAAGCCATCCTTGGAATATGAATTGTCGAATCCTTGAAATTGTCAGCTTTTGTAAAAATGGGATAAGTGCTGAATACTTTGAGAAATACTTCTTGGTCTTCGACAAATTGATACTTGTAGTTTTTTACTACTTGGATAAATCCAACAGGGAATTCAGCCAGACTGTATAAATTGGTGAGGTAAATAGTGTCAATTAAGCCACTTTGAAAAAATAAGAAGGTAGTTAATGGTTTGGCTTTAAGGAAGATGATTGCTTTTAGTCCATAACATCCTCAGTTTTGTGGATAATACTGAAATTGCTTCTGGGCTTCATTCCATTCGTTTAATGCTTGGAAACAGTCATAAAAAATATCAAGAGTAATCCTTTTCATTTCTTCCTTAAGTGCTTTGGTTGGTATAGCATTGATTCGATCCATTTTGATAGGTTTTCCAAGGTGTTTCATTTTAGATTCAATAGTTGGTTTTTCGAGAACTTGCTTATATTGAGGTTTCAGGATTAGATTTTGAAAATTAGCTAAGGCTTTTTCTGCTTCTACTTTGGTATTGTAAGCTTTGTAGATAATAGATGATTTTCCTATAATGTGTAGAGAGGCATTGTGCCATTCATCATAAAGGCCTGCTACGGGTCTGTTAAAAATAACATAGATTTTGTTTTCTTTATGGTCTTATTGCTTTTGATCTAGAATAGGTGTTGTAGAGCTGGATGGGATAATAGGAGGAGGAACTGTTTGAGTTATTTGTTGTGGAGTTATAAGTTAAATAGTTAAGGTTGTTTGGGCTTAAGATATTTGTTTTTCTAAAAGTTGGATGGTAGATCTTAACTGATTAATTTCTTTGGTGACTAGTCCAATTTGTTGTTGTAGCTCTAATAATTCTGCTTCTTTTTTATTTAGTGATTCCTTCAAGCTGGTATAGCTGCTTCCATTCTCAAGTGAGTGTATCTACAAGACTGTTAGCAATAGATGTAATATATTGAGTTTGAAATTGATATTGAACTAATTCTAATTGCCACCGAATTAATTGACCTTGATTATAATTGATTTTTATATTGTATTTTGTAAATCCACATAGCTACTTGGAATCTGTCTGAATAAGAAAGGTGACTCGTAATAAGTCTACTTTCCATTTTTGTAATGTTTTTAAACATGCCAATGTTTCTTTTTCATGAATAGGATATTTCCTTTTTGTGGGATTGAATGTCCCATTAATATATTTATATAAAAGATATTTCCTTGAGTTGGGTGGTTTTGCCAAAAGGCAGCCAGCCAGCCCATGTATCCATACTTGTGTCAATTTGCACAAGCAATGTATCCTTTAAAGAATAATTGTATAATTCAGGTACTTTTAAAGAAAGAGCTTTCAATGCTTTGACAGTATTTGTATCGTCATTAGTCTAGGACCATTTTTTTAGTACTACATTTTAATTGTAAAAGTTTTTGTTCTTTTACTGAATCTTTTAAAAATCCTTAGTAAGAAATATAATTTAATAAGCCTAAAAATTTTTGAACTTCAGTAATATTTTTTAATTTATCAGGAAAAGTTTGTTAATTTTTCAAGTATATTTGGCTGTAATTTGAGAAAGCCATTAGAAAATCTATTCCTAAATATTCTATATTTTATTGTGCTAACTTAATTTTCTTTTTACTAAGAATTAATCCTTTCTGTTTACATCGGGATAAAATAATTTTTACCTTTTCTAAATGGTCATTCTTATCTTTATTTGAAATAATAATAATAATGTCATCAATATATCCTAAAGTAAATTTGTCTAATCCTTCTAAATTATTATCCATAAATCTTTGATAGATACCTAGTGCTTGTTTTAATCCAAATGATAATACATTCCATTGATAATATTTTTGCGGTGGACATGTAAAAGCAGTTAAAGGTTTTGTGTTTTCATGTAGTCTTAATTGCCAATATCCTAATTTTGCATCTAAAATTGTAAACCAATGATGTCCTTTTATTCTATTAATAATATAATCTTTTTGTGGTAATTTATAAGCATCACCTATGGTAGCTTTATTTAATTCTTTATAATTAATTACCATCCGTCTTTTTCCTCGTTTTGTTCTAAATGATTGTTGACATAAAATGTAGGGGCTGAATGTTTACTTGTGCTTGGGGAGATCAATTGTTTTTGTAATAATTTAGAACATTCACTTAGAAATTCTTGTACATCTTGTTGTGTATAGGGGATATTATTTTTATATTAATTTCTTGTGTAGAATCTTTTAATTTTATTTCAATTAATTGATTATTATTATTTTTTGTGTGGATCTAGTGGGTTGTCACTACATGCGCTATCTATTAAAGTTTCTACTTCAGTTTGTAACATAATGTTGTTCATTAAATCAAACTATAAATGAATTAAGTTTTTCCGTTACTAAATATAAGGTCTTACAATAAGTGGTATGATAAATAGGAATTTTGAGAATAATTGATTTTTGATTTATTGATCTAATTATTGTTGTTTTTATTGTTACATAATGTAGATACTGACAAAACGGATTACATAATTTCAGAAAATTATTTCCTAAAATTAATGATAAACCTGATTCTTATTGATAAATAGAAGGTACTATGAATGTATAATTTTCAATAAGAATATTATTATAGTAACTTACATACTATATAGATTTTATACTTCCATCAACTTTGCGAATTTGTAAAGGTTTATTAAGCTTTTTCCAATTATTTAATAAGGATTTAGATGCTATACAAATAGTTGCTTCTATATCGATATATGCATTAAGTTTTTTATTATGAATCTGTACTTGAATAAAATTTGTATTCGGATTTAGTTGTTGAGTCAAATTCTCAATTTTGAAATTCATTTTCATATTGATAAATAGATGAAATTGTTGAATCGATTTCATAATCTGATTCTATAGGTTCTAAGTTATATTTTATTGCAGAGTTTAAAATGTTAATTTTTTCTTTAAATTTTTGTTGATTTCTTTTTAGACAGTTATTTGCATGATTCCCTTCTATATTGTTGTGGTACTTCAGCATATTTTGAATAACATAATCGAAGATCTTTATGTCTTAATGTTTTATGTAATTTTTCTTTTAAACATTTTTGTGTTATTACTTCTTTTGTAATTGTAATTGCTCCACCTAAATTATTAGGCTACTATATTTTTATTTTTTTTGTCTAAAAATTGCTCTTCTACTATTTTATTAATAGGATAAGCTAATTTTTATATAAATATTTGTATATACAACTTTTGTTCTCCTCTAGTTAATTTCTAATAATATTTTTTAAATTCATAAATATATGCTTGAATAAGTGATTAAATGAGTGATATGTTTAGGATATGATTTAAGAATGAAACGTTATACATTAGGTGTTCAAATCTAGATTTTTAATAGGTTATAGGAATGAAGGTAAACCTATGATAGCTAATGTGATCCCGTCAAGATGAATGATGAGTATTAAGTAAAGATGATTAATAAATTGGATGCCTTGTGATCTTATAATGTTAGAATGACCTTAATAAGTGATGGAATAATGAACTTAGAATAATCTTGTACAAATGAGGTCCAAACCTAAGTTCAAATTCAACATATATGAAATTTGAAGTATGAATGATCATAAGATGTGAATTAAAGAAATATACTCGGAATAGTCAATTTGAGCATCCATTATACATTTTACATTACATATATACATATATGTATAATTGAATGTTTATGAGATTGTGCATATTAATAATGTGTGTGTCATATGTGTATTGCATGATGATGATATACAGGATAGAACGTCAGCATCCAGACTTTTTCAGATCTTGGAAGCTAATGCTAATCTAGAGCGTACTGTGAGTCGACCTAGATGGTCTCACTTTCATTGTTTGTTCTATTTTGAAATTTTGTATTGAAATGTGATGTGAATGTGTTGACTCTGGACAATAAATGTCTGAGGCGTTTGATGCATGTAAAAATCATTGAAAGTTCTCCTTGAATGTGAACTTGATTGAATAAGTGATTCTTAACTTAAATGTTGAATTTTGGACCAAGGTCCGATGATAAATGTGAATGAGAATGTGAATGTGAATGTGAATGTGAATGTGAAAGTTTATGATTGAGCACAATCGATTGATTGAATACATGTGATGCATTCAGTACATGAATGTATGATAACATAAAGGCAGTTGTGACCGGAGTAGCCACCAAAAAAGAGCTTAAAGCTTAGAAAGTGAAAAGGAGTTTAAAGCTTAGAATGTAGTAAGAGCCTCTAGCTCACTATGAGAAATGAGTCATGTATCCCCAACGAATAAAAGACAGTTATTAATGAGCCCGGTATCTACAATAGATACGAGACAGTTACAGACTTTTGGTCACAACAATAACAAATGGAAGTGAGTCTCATGAGTATTACATTTATAAAATTGATATGTATGATTTAAATGATTGAAATAAATAGTTTACATGATTTTTGAATGTGAAAGATGAATTAAGCGAATATGAAGTGTATGTCATTCAACATGTTGATTGTGAAATGGTGTGAATTATATGATTACATGAAATTGATGTGTTATGTGAATTGAGTGAGTCATCAAGGATGGTTCACTCACTGAGTTCGCAAAACTCACCCCATTTTGCAAAATATTTTTCAAGCTCAAAGGTGACACCCAGTTAAATCAACTGGAGTCTAAACACCGCTTTTGAGTAAGAGATAAAGGTCGGGATCAGTTGGCGTCTGTATATGTTTTTCTGTTATTTTTGTCTTAAAGAATGTATTCCAAAAATACTACATCATTGTATGTGAATAATTCTGTTATGAAATGACTTTATGACTGAAAGTGTTTCGAATTTGTAAAGGGCCCAATTACTAAAATTATGCAATGTGTATATTGTTTGTGACAATTGTGATTGAAATTGTTATAAATACAATGGGTCATTGATGATCATTTGTTTTCCAAAAATAAAAAATTACAATTAGTTCTGTTTGACTGTTCTAGCGCACAACTTTTATAACAGCCCAGACCCCCCCGCTCATAGATACTATCCGCTTTGGGCCTTAGCCTAGCCAAGCCCTCACGGTCATAGATATTGTTCGCTTTGGTCCTTGGCCCAATCAAGCCCTCACGGTTTTGCTCTTCCCACCCTAGAAAAACGGGTCTATAAGGGAGAGGTTTCTATAGCCTTATAAAGCCTACTTCGTTCTCCTCTCGAATCGATATGAGAATCTAACATTCCACCCCCTTAGAGGCCTAGCGTCCTCGCTAGCCCACAGGCCTGGATCCACCTCCCTTGGAGACCTAGTGTCCTTGGTGGCACACAAGCCTGGATCCACTCCCTTAGAGGCCTAGCGTCCTTGCTGGCACATCGACCCGGGTACTGGCTCTAATACTATTTTGTAAGAGCCCTAGACTACCCGCTCATAGATATTGTCCACTTTGGGCCTTGGCCCAGCCAAGCCCTCACGGTTTTGCTCTTCCTACCCTTGGAAAAATGAGTCTATAAAGGAGAGGTTTCCATAGCCTTATAAGAACTACTTCGTTCCCCTCTCCAATCGATATAAGAATCTAACAGCTTTCACAGGGTGTCCGAATGTCCTTGGGATGTACGGACACATGCTTGGTAGAACTGGGGTGCTACATAACTCCTATTACTCGGGTGACTTTTGGCTCAATTTCTTCAATTCTTTCAATATTCACAAACAAATACACAAAACCAGATTTCATTTCCTAATAGAGAAGGCTTAAGGTTACTATCGATGTAGAGCAGAGATGGCTTAAGGATGCAGTTAGTATGGAGTCAAGATGTTGCTTAAGGGAGAGAGTGTCATAAAAAAAAGAAGGGGAAATATGGGGGCATTTAGGGGAAAATAGTGCCTAGTGTAATGACTTCCATTCCTTTCATAATCGAGGGTATGTAGTATTACCCCAAAAGCTAATATGGAAATATTGTCGATACAATCATAGTATATTAACAAACATCCTTTTTTCATTCCTTACCCTTTCCTTTTTTTCCATACCAACTAACCAAGCACCCCATTAATGTTTTGACATTTCTATCGTGTATAGGTGTCTCGTATAGGTGTCTCATATAGCAGCTAAATTATCAACCAAACCTTTTATTCAACTCTTAAAAAATTATTGTTTTTTATTTAAACAAATATAATTTGTTTGTAAATAATTAGAATTTGTGACTATAATGTATAATCTTATCAATTCAGATCTAAAGAAAGTTAGTTAGATTCAAATCTAATGTTAGTATTAGAGTTTTATTTTCAATTCCAAAATTCATGTCAATAATAAGCAAATATCATTAATCAAATTATAGAATAAAAACATGATACCACAATTAACAAATAAAGGATATGATCTGATCTTACGTGTAGCAGAATAATAACAAAACTTTTTTTTAATGTTTAAAAAGTCAAGATCACTTAAATTCCACAATGTGATTAACATATAAAATATAATAAAGCATGAATCATAATATTTACCTTATTGTGAAGCTTGATCTTTTTAATGTTGTCTCCCTCGAATCGATTTGTGGCTTAACTCAATTATCGTTATTGCATAAATGTGCAGCCTATAATGGTATCTATAGAATGTGTTGATAGAACTCTATAAGTATTGTAGAGAAAGTTATGCAAAAAGTGCTAGCTTCCTTGGAGCGTAAGCCTATTTATAATAGGAATTAGACCTTTAATAATTTAATTTAAATGAAATTATAATTTCAATTACACTTTAATTAAAATTACAACTAATTATAATTAACATAAACTGGGCCTAAATAAGGTATAATATTTTATATTAGCTTTTATTATTATATATCTCATATTTAATCCTAAGTTTCTCTAACTTTAATTAAGTCTAGCGTAATCAAAACACCTTTTTCTCTCTTCAACTTATTCTTTGTATGTGATCAATTAGGTTCCTAAATATATTGTAACTGAATATAAATTATAAACCTGAATAATTTTTATAATTATATAAATTAAATTCCTTTTATTCATCTTTAATTTCCTAATTAAACAATTCATATCCATAGATCATAATTGACATCTGACAACGAATCCTGGCAACTAAATATTTAGGAATATCAAAGTGGTTTTAACTAACCGCTTCATGTATACCTTTTTTTTGTAACTCTATCCTTTCTTCATATAATTTTTCGAATTAACGTAGTAATGTCTACTTTATAGGAGTCTAATTATATTAGTTCTCCACTATTATTTTATTCAATTAATGACATTTAAAAAATATTTTCAAAGTGTAGTTTCACCTTAGCCAAGGATTTTTGGAATAAATACTAATCGAGAATAATGGTACATTCTCTATAATCACTTTAGGGTGATGAATACTATATTGATCAATCAACTTCTTCTATATAGCTCTTGTTATGTTCAATGACTACTGATATTGGTATCTTTGATTATAATAGATCATAACTAGTATCAAAACATGGTAATCCTTATATGAGATACTTTAGAGATCTCAAGTCAAATGATTATCATAACTAGCATCAAAACAGGTAATCCTTATATGAGATGCTTTAGAGATCTTAAGTCAAATGATCACTTACACAATCATTATAATGAGAATTTCTATAGATATAAAAGTAATGTTTCAAATGGAATTCTCTTCTGGGGTCAATTTAATGAACTTGTTCACTAACAAGTACCCACATGTTTATTTAAGTTTATCTATACTTCATTTTATGAGAGCAACTACTTTCTTCCTAAGGAAAAATATTATGTGTTAGTCTTTTTTTTATTATGTTAAATTCTAATCTTAATAGAACAATTACTAAGAACAATTCAGACATAATATATAAAAGCAATATGAAAAAATAGACTTTAGCAATCTAACTTTGAACTAGAATTATATCATTAAACGTATAAAAGATGCAAACTATGATGTGAGTATGCTCATAGGAGTGAATGACTAATAGTTCAAATTGAATTAGATGGGAAAAGGCCAAATCTTTTATTATTATAATTTAATTAGAAGATTTGCAGTATAGAACTCAAAGTTGTTTAGCCCATCTCCTAACTTATTGAACAGACGGTATCTCTTCCTTACTACATAATGTTGATTTTAACACTTACTAAAGGTAAAATTGTTTTTCATGTTCTTTATTTGAATGTCATTATCCATCTCTCCTTTGAAGTACTTCTCATCACTAAACACTCTAAATCTCTTATTATTGTTCTTATGCTATTACTACTACATCAGAATGTTCCTCTAAACAAAGAATCTTTTCAAATGAGGTTTAGACTTGAATCTTTAAGTTTACAAATAAAGGATTCCTCAAAAGTATTCAAGTATAAATAAAAGGAAACATCATGATGGTTCACTATTATTCTCTAAAGACAAATGCTGAGGGAGATTTGTCCTTGTCATTGAGTTAGGTATAAATATAGAGGGAAAAAACTCACTACGAAGAAAAAGGCTAAAAGACGAGAAAAAAATCCCGCAGGAACTAAATTAGAAGTAGGAAATCAATGGAGGAAATGCATTAATGAAAGTTTAAAAATGCAAGTTTTTGTTATAGAAAACAAGAATTTCTTCTTACGATCACTTTTATTTATGAAATTGAAAGAAACTAAATAAAAAATTGCTAGTTAAGATTTTAAAAGGTAGGAGGTGATAATATAATACAAAGAAGTCAAGAAGATTTTTTCTAATTCATGTAAGCAAGATTAAAAAAAGTACATGTGTCATAGGAAGAAAAGAATAATACATCTGATAAGTTAGTTCAATTAATAGTCGTCACTAAGAAGGACTAATATCATGTTATATTTGCTATGAAATGAGAGTTCAAGACTTAAAGTATTTAAAATTAAAATCCATACTATTTTTAACAATTTGCTTAAAATTACAAATTAAAATATTAACTTTTCAAAATATAAGCCTAATTTCTACTGAAATTTAAATAAGAGATAAATATTTTGTTATTATGTCTAGAAAACGTTTAACAAAACTTAGTGAATGAATTATGGTTAAGCTTCTTTCAGAAAGCATGAATTGATTCAATAATCCACTTTTTTCCAATCACACCTTAACAGTATCCAAAATCTTTTCCTCAATATTACAAGGAGATCGCCGTTTAGATTCAACAACTATTTGCTGGAATTGGAGGGTGAGGTAATGAAGAAATGACTTAGTTTTTTATGGATGGAAATAAAGCGTTCATATACATAAGGAAGCTTAGGAACCTGAAAGAGGAATTGAAATCCCATAACTCCTTTAAAGTTAGTAATATTTAATAGAATATTAAGATGACCTTCAATACCCTGAATAGAATAAAAGCACTTCTCTACTTAGCACCTAATGAATCATAACTTTTATTTGAGGAGAAAATAGCTTTACAAGATTATGATTAAGCTCTTAATCACAATAATTATATACTACTACAAAAAGCTAGAATCTTATGGTTAAAAGCTAGGGATAGGAACTCAAATTTTTCACAAATCAATATTATCAAAGAATAACAATTACAGGATTGCTTCACCGTAAATTGATGATGACAATCTTATTGTTTCACAGAAGGATCTTATTTATAAGCCTTACTTATTCTTCTCCAAGCCCTTAGAAACTATAGTTAAGGGATATTCTTCTATTTAGATTCTTTAATCAATCATCAAGTAGCAAATACAACCACATGAAGCTACTATACTCCCTAGTCTTTTAACGAGCAAGATGTTAAGAAAGCTTTATTTTACCTCAATATATATAATACACAAGGTCTGGATGGACTCAATGCATTCTTTTTCCAAAAGACCTAACCAGAGACAAAGATGGTGTGATAAATTTTGTGCTCAAATTGCTCAGAAAGGAGAGGAAGCTAAAGGAAATAGATAAGCTTTTTATCTATCTTATCCCTAATAATCAAGCTCCCAACTCCTTTTAAAGAGTTCAGACCAATTGAATGTTGTAATATTAGTTATAAGATAATCTTTAAGCTGATTATTAACAATCTGAAGCTTCCCAACTTAAATTGATGGCTTTCAAGGTGCATTTAATAATGGAAGATATATAGATGACAACATTTTACTTGTTCAAAATTTATTTGAAAACTATAACAAGAAATATGCTAATAGAAATTGTGAAAATAAAATTGATTTTAAAAAGTTTTTGATTTTATAAGTTGGGGACTTCGTATTGAACCCCCTTAAAGCTTTTAGTTTTCTAACTCTTTTCATTGGATAGATAAAGCATTGCATTACTTTTATTTCCTATAGTGTTCTTGTCAATGATGAGGCAACCAAGCTATTTAAGGGAGCAAAGGGGATTAGACAAGGTGATTTAATTTCACCTTACTTACTCAACTTGTCTATAGAGGTTCTTACTAAGCTCATTAGGCTGGTTATTTCTCAAAATAAAGACTTCAAATACCATTCAAGGTGTACGGAAATGAAGCTTATCAACTTATGCTTTGCTAATGACTTGAACTTATTCTCTAGAGATAAAGCTTATTTACTTAGTTCACAATTTTCAACTCTATAGACTTTTAAATTGCTCTTAGGCCTTTACATTAACATATATAAAGTGCACAACAATATGTTTTTTAGTTTTCATCTCTTATATGTTAGCAATCTAAATCACCACCTCTTACTTATTTAGGGAATATAATTACCTTAAAAAGAACAACTTGCAAAGATTTCCAACCTCTGATTGATAAGATCTAAGGGAGAATTTCTAACTAGTACAATAAAATCTTAACCTTGGCAAAGAGAGAATAAATCTTCATCTGAGTCTTAAGCAACATCCATATTCATTGGTTTTCTCACCTTATGTTTGTAAGCAAAACTATTAAAGTAAAAGAAAAGTTCTTAGGAGTTTTCTATGGTAAGGTGATTTATCAAGAAAAAATTTGTCCAAAGTGAAATAAGATGATATTTATGTGCTAAAAGATAAAGGAAGTTTGGATAAAATACCGTTGAAAGTCACTAATAAAGTCCTCTCAATTAGAAGGCTATGAAGAATCCTAAATGATAAAGAAGGTCTTCGGATTCAATGGTTACATGCTTATTATTTAGGGAATGACAACTTATGAAGCAATATCCTAAGGCAATTTCCTCATGGATCATGATCAATATCCTCAAACTAAGGGAAAGGTTGAGATTGGTGGGTAGAAGTAAGTTTAGAATTGGGCGAAAACATCATTCTAGTTTGACAATTAGACTTATTTAGGTCCTTTACTCTTATCAATAAAGCTAAATTCACTAAATAAAAGATATAATTAATAACATATATTCTCATCTGGGTTTGATGCCTAAATCCTCTAATATTGATCAAATATTAGGAATTGTTCTTATTCCTGACAAAGATGATACCTTAGTTTGGAACAAAATTTCTTTGGCTACTTTCAGTTACTCTTATTGTTGATCCCTCCTAAGGATCCCAGTTCCTAAAGTTTCTTGACACATTATTGTGGTTTAAGTAGGCTCATCCTCAAGCATCATTCATTTTGTGGTTCACTATAAAGGGTAAACTAAATACCCACGACAAACTATCCAATTTTATGAACTTATCTTGCAACTTTGTTTTATTTAAGTAGGAGGGTGAAAGCTCGTATCATATTTTCTTTAAACGTAATTATTCGAGTTACATATGGGAAACCATTCTACAACTCTACAACATAACTACCCCTCTTGCTAACTGAGAGATTGTTATGCAATAGAGTTGTCATTAATGGAAATAAGTTGTTATTCATGATTAAGTTATGATATTTATTACATTTGTTTGGCATGTAAATAGATAGTTTTGTGTAATCAAAGCATTCAAAGGAGTGCTTTGGCAGTGAACTTGATTAGCATGATAAGGATACATATGATAATACATTAAGTTCATCTTACTTGTAAGCCTCTCATCATAAATAGATGGAGATTAACAATCTCATTATCAAGTGGCTGAAGCTAAACAAATGGTCCTATCTTTTAAAGTTGTCTTACGAGAAAAAACTAAAACAAGAATTTAAATATTAGAGGTTAAGGAGATAACAAAAAAGATATACTTTATAGTTGCATCATGAATTGCCAGTCTAATGGATTCTTAGGAACTTATAGCTTTTATTTCATTTCATTTAAGCTATGTTCTATATAGCTATCTTAATGTTTGATATTAAGCTAATCTAAAGTAGTCTTTGTACTTAAGATGTATAGTTTTTAATACTTTCATGCTATTATATTGATTTAATTTCAAAAATACTTCAACTTAGTAACCCCATTATCAAAATTCTAATCTTTTATTTAAGGAATTTAAATTCCTTCAAGTTAGTATTAATGAATAAAAATGAAATATGACAAATATATTGTTTAGATAATTATTAAATATTTTAAATTAGATAATTTAGTATAAATATAATCACAATTATATGTATTCTTTATTTTTAGCATAACAATGATAAGCTAACTCTAATCTTTAAGAATAATTAAGAATTATATTTTAAAAATTGGAACTCAAGTACAATAAAATGAAAAAAAAAGTTTCTATTTAACATATTGTTATTTAAGAAAATTAACACATTTACAACTACAACAAATACCACCAAAGTTTATGATCATTAATTACATTTACACCAAAGTTTTTCTTATGTTAAGTGTGATTTGTAATTGTCAGATAATATTGTATATGTCAATATCGTTAGTAAAGAAGACTAATAAATGATGCATATGTTTTAAAAGTTTAACACAAGAAAAATTCATCACTAAGTGGGTCGTTATTTTATTAATTTGAAACTGTGCGTCATTCTTTCACACTCAACAGAAATATGTAAAATATTAATTCCATTGCCAAGTAGGAGAATTCTACGATTCGGCCACTGGGTCTCTTTATGAAATGATTCCTCGCTTGCGGTGGATTATGTGGGACATTGTGCAGTTTTCAATAATAATAATAATGTTAAATAGCCCAATCCCCATTGCATTAATCAATTTTACATACGAATCATTGCACTGGACCTAGGTTCGGTCCAATTATAGACCAGAAATGGATCTGCCACTCCATTAGAAATTATTATACTTATTAAATGACAAAGTTTGCAATCTTTTTGGGATAAGGTCTTTAGTACTCATTAATTTATACTAACTCTATTATACGTGATTTTATTCATACATTTTTTAGCTTTTACATAAATCTTACATATTTATATGACAGGAATCGTGTAGAATAAATTTGATACAAGATAGTTAATCCAGAAGATTTAGTTCATCTTTTTGTGCCCTGTTCGATGTGTGTTCCTGTGGGCAACGCATGTGGGAACTCTGACACCCATATGAGATCTTCATGTGAGAAGATGCCGATGGCCGTCAATCAATCACAGCTACGTGGCTAGAAAGCAAGACAACAGCCCATGACAGAGAAAAAAAAAAGATTTTCAACGAAGACTGAACATGAAATTATTTCTTCGTTTATGTGGTTGTTGTTTAGGTTGGTCCTTGTATTCATTGTTTTGTTTTTATCTGAATAATGACTTATTCGTGTAGTTTTGGCATGTCGGTTTGGTTGGCGAGGGTCATGTCCAAGAGTGTGTGGTAATAAAAGGACAACAAGCCACGCTCATCTGCCGTGCCATCATGATTTGGCATTTTGAGCCATCGGTCTTGAGAGGAACTAGAGGCAGAGGAGCAATCGGTCGCTTTCTGTCTCTGAATCGGCAAAGCTTTTGGCATTAGATATCACAAATAATCATTCAATAATCAAACTTTTTAGTTGAATATTCTTAATCATCTTTTGTTTGTTCACCTTCTTGACATTGCTTTTGCGTGGCGATTTTATCTACAGTCAACCAATTAGGAGGTCATCTAGTACTTCCTTTCATTCAAGGAGTCATTATGCAGACGTTATAAAATAAAAAAAGACTCGTTATGTAAATGACTGAATCCAACTTCATATTAATATAGTGATACCGCTGAATAGTCAGATCGCTGAATAGTGACATTTCTATTCTACCTACAACCGAAATTGTATTAAATTCTAAGTTCACTTCTTTGATCTCTAGGAATGCCTGGCAAAGTTAAAATTAACTTTGATATGTTTGAATCAAAAAAGAGCGCAAAATATACAACTTATCTCCTGAATTGGAGAAACTTAAAACGTAATTAATTAACCTATCCATCTTAATTAATTTATCCCACTAATTCATAAGTCTAATACGGTGAAACTATTTCATTTCTCTTTTTCAGTCTTGCACTTGACGTGGGGGAATTTCTACTTTGAATATTCAAACAATTGGATCGTTATCAAATTGGATATTGCAAGAGATAATTAAATAAGCACTATGCCGTCAATCTTTAAGACCATATTCTGTAATTACAGATTTTGAGCTTACTTCCTGGAATCCTTTACCAAATCACATCGTAAAAATAAAAGGGGATAACCATGGAATGGCTCTAATTTGACGTTCATTGGCTTAAAATGGAACCGACTTCCAATTATACAAGGCTCGCCTTTGAGTTCATTTTTGGCGTCAAACCAGAAGACTGCTCAAGTTTTTTTCTTATTAATTCCCCTACCATAGTTGGCAAGCCAATAGATATAATTCCAAGTTTGCTCCTGACTGGAACCATGTTATACAATGCAAATAAAAGCATGGGCCACATTCAATCTACGCAAGTAATCAAATGAATTATATTGCCAGGTACTCAACTAGCTGATTGAGTCCTGATCTTGATCTACAGTTTAGGAATGTTTTAAGCACTTCTTCGTAAAAACAGTGAGGTGCAATAATTAGATGTAGTTATGTCTGGTCCAATCAAAAGATTAAAAAACACATCATAAATTCATATAAATTTGGTTTTTTTCCATACTGAAATGAGAACATAATGGATCTCAGGTGTTATAAATTAGTATTAATGATTAATTCTTTAATTGAATAATACATCTTCTCATAAGGTCTAAACCAATTAACACGTATGTTAATATAAATAAATCTTAAACTACGCACACGCAATACAGAAAACTTTCAACGGTGAAGACGTAATTCATCTTTTACTAGTACTTGTCCGCAGCGGTGAATCTATATAGTGAGTGTAAGAAAGTTCGCGTCATCTTATCAATGTCTTCTCTTTTTCTTTAATTGAATAATACATATTTTTTTCGGAACTTTTCAGGACAATTTTTCTCTAAGATGGCATTTTCTCTCCTCCGATCGAGTTGCTACAAGCGGGAGCCAGGGCTTGGTTGAATGCCCTAGTTAGTTTCTTCTGGTTTAAGAGTTTGGCTTTTCCTGCTGTTAGTGCTTGCGCTAAGGCTCGCTGAGGCAAGAAAGGATTTAAAAAGATAACGCTTAGGGAAGATGGTTCGATATTGTTCAAATTCTCAGATGATTCAAATATGTCTGAGATTATGGAACAAAGGCCATGGCATATTGGGGATTAGCCCCTGTTTTTGCAGCAATGGAAACCACGAATGGGTTTGGATAGAGTCTTAGTCGATGTTATCCCCTTGTGGGTGCATTTTCATAGACTACCTATGGAATATTAGACGGTAGAAGGCTTGAGCCATCTGGCCAGTGCATTGGGCAAACCAATCTGTATGGAATCACAAACTGCATCAATGGAGAGGATTGGCTATGTTAAGATATGCATAGAAATTCCAAAGTCGGCTCCTTTGCCTGAAACCTTGCCTATTCTTCGACTCGTTGAAACAAGTGAGTTGGTAAGAGATGAAATAGCTACTTCTTATCCTTGGAAACCTTCTTTTTTCTAACAAGAAATGTCTAGCTACTGGTAAAGTTTTAAATCAGGTTGGCATGATGATTTAATGACAAAGGATAGTCTGTTCAAGGGACAAGTGAGTTAGCCAGATAATGGGCAGGTTATTGTTGAAGTTGGGGATGGTATGAGTTTGGTTGAGCTGGATTTGGTGGCACAGAGTGAAAACCTTAATGCTAGAGGAAATAATGTGGAAGGAATGACAAAGTCAGAGGCAACAATGGAGATAATTCAGGCTTTAGCTAATAAAGTAAATATCCCTCCTACAGTGATAGATAAGAAAGAAGCAAAGCAATGTGGTGTAGTTGAAAGTGCTAGCGAAGGAGTAATAACATGTGGGCCTTTGAGTCCTACATATTTGCCTAATAGGAATGAGGCGTAATTGCAGATGGTATGCAAAATGGTTGGAAGGTAGTACATGCTCACAAGGAGTATGAATATACGGAGCAAATCACCACAGAAGTTACAGAGCCAGTAACTATTATTGGTAAAGAATTAGATTTAGACATGGATGATGTTGCTCCCAGACAAAATTTGGTAGTAACAACTAAAAGGTGTGCGGGAAAAAAAAGGTAAGAAAAAGAAGCAAAAAGGGGTTATATCCCCTTAATGTCTTTTCTAAGGGTTCCATTAGATGACGATACCGGTATGGAATACTAAGGAATTAAATCCCCCTTAAAAAGTTGTTGGTACAGGAAGCTGTAGCATATAAGAAACCTATTTTGGTAGTGCTCTTAGAGACCAAAATAAAGGTTGATTCTATCCAGAAAGGTATGGCTATTTTTGGTTCAAAATGAAGTTTATTTTGAATCACAATTATCATTATAATGGCAGAATTTTGTGTTGGTATAATAGGGATTTGGTTGAGGTTTATATTGTTAAGATGAGTGAGCAATTCATTCATCTACATTGTTGGTTAATCGGCAAGTTTCATTTCGAAGTTACAATTACATATGCCTCCAATTTTTCTTTTCAAAGAGCTAAGTTGTGGGAGGAGATGCAGGTTATTCATGCTGGTATGCAAGATCCGTGGTTAGCTTTGGGGAACTTCAATTATTGTTTAAAGTCAGATGAATTAGGGGGAGTTGTGAGTTTTCATTCTAGAACAAGGAAAAGGCTCTCTTAGCTGCTTCAACGGGTCGATCTAGTGAACCTTAGAGGGCTCGGCCGATGGTACACATAGGAAAATAAACAGCAGAGGAATATGTTTATAAGGAAAAAATTAGATAGAGTTATGGTAAATCAAAGATGGCTCAATTCCCTCATTAGAGCATCGACTTTATTTGGAGACCCAGTATTCTCATACCATACTTATATTTTGGTTCAGCATACATTTTTTGGATCTCAAATAGGTGCTCTGTTCAGATTTTTCAATGGTTTAACTCAAGTAAAAGGTTTTCTAGCCATAATCAGTAGGGTTTTGGATAGAGAGGTAGTTGGGTACAAAGCTTTTCAGCTTATACAGAAATTGAAGCTAGCAAAAATAGCTATAAAAAAGTTTACCAAAGAACGTGTTCAGGACTTGAAAGAGTTGAGTAAAGTGTTGATAGAGGTTCATCGGCAGTGTTATATGGATCCTCACAATGTTAGATTAAAGACTCTTGAAGCAGATCGGTTAAAGAATTACTAAGAAGCGTTGAGATTACAGAGTTCAATTATTAAACAGAAAGCAAGACAGAGATGGCTTAAAGAAGGGGATATCTTTCAGGTGTCTTTGCTGGTTCGAAGGAATACTAACACCATCACTACATTAAAGGATGAGGAGGGTAACTTGATATCCAATCAGAAAGAGATCTTTGATCACATTCAAGGCTACTTTATCAATCTAATGAGGAGCACTAAAGTTCAGCATAGTAAATTTGGGGTAGGAAATGTTCTGGAGTTCAAACCAAACCAATCACTCTTGGAGATGCTCAATGCCCCTTACACTGCCTAACAGGTGAAAGAGGTGGTGTTTCGGTTACATAGTTAGAAAGCACCTGGTCTTTATGGATATTCTGCCAGTTTTTTTAGCAAACTTGGGACGTCACGGGCCCTCTCTTAACTGTTGTGGTGTTGGAGTTGTTTTCTTCTAGTTTATTGCTGAAGGAGATCAACCATACTTTCATTTGTCTAGTTACTAAGATGGATAGGCCCACGATGATTACGGATTATCATCCAATCTCTTGTTGTTCAACTGACTATAAAATTATCGCTACTTTACTGGAGGATAGATTAAAAGTAGTGTTGTCAGAGGTGGTCAATGTGGCACAAGGTGCTTTTCTACCATTAAGAAGCATCGGTGACAATATACTGATTCTTTAAGAGTTGTTAGGGGAGTATCATATTGGGAAACATATTAAGAGATGTGCATTGAAACTTGATTTATTTAAAGCTTATGATACCATTAGTTGGGAATATTTGAAAGTTTGTTTGGAAGTCATAGGTTTACCTATCAGATTTTGTCACTGGATTCAACAATGTATACAAACTACATCGATGAGTGTGTTAGTGAATGAGATTTCAACGAGACCTTTTTTAAATTCTAGAGGGATTAGGCAAGGGAATTCACTTTCCCCTTACCTATTCACTCTAGCTATGGAGGGATTTTCTAGACTTGTTTTTAAACTTGTGGATAGCAATGGTCTATTTCAATACCATTTTAAATGTAGGGATCTAAAATTGTCAGACTTGCTCTAAACTGATGATGTTATTCTGTTTTGCAAGGCTCAACCTTATGTTATTATGATGATGATGAACATGGTATACACGTTTTCTAGTTGGTCGAGGATGAGATAAATGAGCAAAAGTGTGGCGTGTATGTGCCCTCTAATGTCAGGAAACCAGAATGGATAAGCAATATGGTGGGGTTTGCATTGCAGGAAACTCCTTTCGCTATTTGGGAGTTCCTATTACTTCAGGTAAGCTTAAATATTCAGATTTTATACCTTTGCTAGAAAATCTGAAATCTAGAATCCTTGCTTGGCAAAACAGATTCTTGTCATTAGCTGTTAGAGTCACCCTTATTATTTCTGTTTTGAATAGTATGTAGTTCACTGGGCAGCTCATATGGTAATCCTAAAGGGAGTGATTAAGGAAATGGAGAGGTTATTAAAATCGTTCCTATGGTCTGGTAAAACTAAAAATAGAATAGGGGTCAAAGTTAAGTGGAGTGAAATTATTCTTCCAAAAAAGTAAGGGGGATTAGGGACCATTTCAATTACCCAAATGCAACGGGTTTTGCTACTGAAGAGGATTTGGATATTATTTGTTGATAAGGAAGCATTGTGAGTGAAATTGGTGCAGATTTATCATCTTAAATTTCAAAATTTTTGGCAACATCAATAGAATCATGAATATTCATGGATATTCAAGAGTATGTTGAACCTTGGGGAGCAGATTTATCCTTGTATGAAGTAGAGGGTAAGGGATGGTCAAGACATTTGGTTATGGTTTGATAATTGGACTGATTTCAGTCCTCTTTGGTTGCGTAATGACTTACAAGTGTGAAGGAGTAGGATTCCTAAAGAGGCTAAAGTCCATGGTTCATCCAGGAGAGGGATAGGATCTAAAATACTAGGCATTTTCAACAGCTGGAAAACTATTTACCTGAGCTGCCTATTGTCCAAAGGAAGGATAAGGTGGTATAGACTGTACATGCTAACGGGTTATTTAACGATAAATCGGCTCATAATCTACTGATGGTGCCAATGGAATCAGTGTCGTGGGCAAAAACAATATGGAAGCAAGTTTTGAGTCCCAAATCTGCCATTTTCCTGTAGTTAGTTATAAAGAACATATTAAGAACTAAAGAACGTTGATTTGGGAGTTATGATCCGCTTTGCGTCTTATGTAAACAAGTAAATGAAAGTAGAAACTATCTATTCTTTGACTGTGGATATAGCAAATCGATGTGGAGCAGAATTTTGCACATGATTAGACTTCCAAGGTTCTCTTTTGATTGGAATGAAATATTGAACTCTATCATTCGATATTCTAATCCAAGTTAGAGAGATGGAATTATCATCAAGACTTTTTTCCAGACGGTGATCTATTATTTATGGAGGGAGAGAAATATGAGAATTTTCAAAAAAGATGAGTAACACAAATATAAACTTGTCGAGGCAATTGTCAACTTGATTAGAGAAACTATGATAGCTACAGGGAAGCAAGGCAACATTAGCTAAGAACTTAGATCATTATGGTTAATCTAATTTTTGATTTGTAATTGCTGTAAATTCTGTGTAATGTTGGTTTTTACTGCTTGTAAGATCTGCAAAGAGGATTGTGTATAAGTTTCTGCTTTGGCAATATATTCTTTTTTAAATTACAAAAAAAAATGTCTTCTCTTTTACCTTTTTGTAACAGTGATATAGTGTATTAGCTCAAGTACAAGTGTAATTCCTGAAGTTAAGAAACGAGTTAAAGGAAGCGCTCCTCATTATTTCTTGGAGAGCTAACATGCCAAGTTCTGAACTTCTCACAAGTTATTGGAACGAACTGAAACGTTGGCCCGCAGAGACATAACAGGAAAATAGCTTTTTCATAAGCAAACGGTCCAAAGCATTTTCACGTTAAATAAATGGCAATCAACATTGCCAATTCAACACCTTAGAACATTCAATTAACCTTATTTCACACGGTTTCTGTCCTCATTCAGACAACAAATCGTTCTGACAAATTAATCTAAAGTCTCTCACTAGCTAACACCATTTTATTAATTAAAATTTTTAATCAATTTCTAAAATTTTGAACCATTAATTTTTTAATTCAAATTTTTTATTTTTTATTCGTTTTATTTTAATAACCATCGATGTTAAAACCAATCAAATTAATTAATTAATTAGTTAATTTTTATAAATTAATAAATTCTTAACAATTAATATTCTTTTAATAAATTTTTAACTAAACTTTAAATTTTTTGACAATCCATTTTAGTTATATTTTATATTCTTTAATTTTATTCTATCCTTAATCTATTTTATAACAATATTATTGAAACTTTTGAACCTTGAGCCTTTTATTTTATGGCTAATTCCTAAGCAATTTTTTAAAACATTTCATAATATATTAAATAATACGACCAGGTAGACGCGCTATATATAGCATTCTATAATCTCAATATCATCATGTACATAAAACCGTCTAATTATAAATCTGTAGTCAGAGTACTAAAGATCTTGTATTGCATAACCGCCTTCATGGCAGAATCCAACCCATTTCTGCCCATCTCAAGTCATTCAAACTACAGCCCTCTTCCCGGTGAATCTCCGGCAAGCGACGGCCGGAGATCAAAGAAAGTGCTCCTACTGATCTTTTCCGGGCTGTTTGTCGTTGCTTTAGTCGCAGGTTTGACTGACAATAACAACGTGCCTGAATTGCCCGATAAAACAGCAGGAAATGAAAATGTGGGATCCGTCACGTCGACGAGGCCGGAGTATCTTAGGACGGCGTCAAGAAGCAAGATGGCCGGCGTGTCGGAGAAGGCGAACGTGATGGTCGGAGGAGTGAAGGACTTCGAGTGGAACAATAGCATGTTGTCTTGGCAAAGAACTGCGTTCCACTTCCAACCTGAAAAGAATTGGATGAATGGTACGTACTTGCCTATTTCATTGGTTGATTTCGTTTTATGCACGAACAAAAGAATTTATCATTCTTTATTTTAAAGGTTTTCTTGTTTTATGGCATAACTCTGCTTCTGCTTTGATTTCTTTTTAAAAATCCATTGTTTTAGCCTCTATAATTGGGAAATATTTGTGTAATGGTAAGGCTAGTTGTTATGAGATTGATTACAATATTAGGAATTAGAATGCATGCGACCTGGTAAAAGTAAACAAAAGTTGCTACTTTTGGCTATTGTGTAGGTCCTCCAATTTTACTGAAAGATAAGAACAAAAAAAAAAAAAGAAGAAAAGTTTAAATCTTACTTATGTGGCGTCAGTTTCGTTTGGACAGGAGTCATTGGATAGTTATTTATTTTGGCGTGACCTTTTACTGTGTGGGTCGGGGACTAACACTTATCTGACGTGACGTGTAGAGTTAAAAATTTAAAAGAATTAGAGGAATTCTCTTCGATCAGTAACTTTGAAGCGGAACTTTTGAATCACAGAATTTGTCGTCAATCCCTCCTTTTATTTGTTTTTATTATATAGAACTCAGTTTTTCAGCCTTCTGACTAAGTTTTCTGTTTTCTTCTTTTTTGATGATTGGGAAATTCGGTTGCTGATTCAGATCCTAATGGTAAGAGCCGATATCTCTTTTGTTAGTTTATGATAATTTTATCGACTTCTTTAATTGGAAATGTTATGTTAGTAGCCTAAGATGGATTAACATTTCAGAAATTCAACAGTGAGATTTGAAATTTTTGGGTAAAATCATATTATTGTTTTATATATAAAAACTGCTTTGCTTAGTTGACAGCTATGCTATGGTTAACTGATAGTAAAAAGTAGCAAACGTAAGGGGAATATGCATGATGAAATTCCAAAAGGTCAAAGCAGTCCAATATACGGGGAAAATTTTGAGTAGGTACATCTAAGAGGATTAGGAGAATCTTGTACTTGGCCCTAAGTTAAAGCATCTGCATAACTTATGTAATTATTCACGAAATTCAAAACTAACATGTCGCTTTAAAATCTGTAACTATAGGTCCATTGTTTTACAAAGGATGGTACCACTTCTTTTACCAGTACAATCCTAATGGTCCAGTATGGGGTGACATAGTTTGGGGCCATGCGGTGTCCAGGGATTTAATCCATTGGCTTCACCTTCCATTAGCAATGGTTGCCGATCAATGGTATGACCAAAATGGAGTTTGGACTGGCTCTGCCACAATCCTCCCTGATGGCAAAATAGTCATGCTTTATACCGGCTCTACTAATCAGTCTGTTCAGGTACAGAACCTTGCATATCCAGCAGACCACAATGATCCTCTCCTCCTCAACTGGGTCAAATACTCGGGTAACCCAGTTTTAGTCCCGCCACCAAGTATAGGTGCTAAGGACTTCCGTGATCCCACCACAGCGTGGTTGACTTCAGAAGGGAAATGGCGCATTACTATCGGGTCTAAAGTGAACAAAACAGGCATAGCCTTGATCTATGACACTGAGGATTTCATAAATTACGAGTTCACAGGCCAGATACTTCATGCTGTTCCTGGTACTGGCATGTGGGAATGTGTGGATTTTTATCCCGTGTCTAACACAACTGATATTGGTCTTGATACTTCAGCTAATGGCCCTGATGTGAAGCATGTGGTCAAGGCCAGTCTCGACAATACTAGGCATGATCACTATGCAATTGGAACTTATGACGATAAGGCTGGTACATGGTCTCCTGATAATCCAGATATTGATGTAGGCATTGGTATCAGATATGATTATGGTGTGTTCTACGCTTCCAAGACATTTTATGATCAGATGAGAGCTCGACGAGTGCTGTGGGGCTGGATCGGGGAGTCTGACAGTGAGGCTGCTGATATGATGAAAGGATGGGCATCGCTTCAGGTAAAAGTTCAATTCTGATCAAAGTTAAGCTTCAAAGAGAAAATGGGCAAACATGTTCTTATCGTTTAAGGGCTATTGTAAATTTTATTTAAAAGGATCATCAACATGAAATACTTGGCAATTACGTTTTGCAGGGTATTCCTAGGACAGTTTCATATGACACAAAGACTGGCACCAATCTGCTACAGTGGCCAGTGAAAGAGGTAGAGAAGTTGAGATTAAGAAGTCAAAAATTTAAAAATATTGAGGTCAAACCAGGATCTATTGTCCCAATCAATCTTGAAGCGGCCGCACAGGTTTGTCTTCGTAAAGCTTTTGGTTTACAATAGAGTTAATATGAAAAGGATAGGACGAAAACAATTTACAGTTCTAACTTGGTTATGTAATACAGCTAGACATTATTGCTAAATTTGAGTTGGACAAAAAAGCTTTGGAGAGCTTGTCTGAAGCTAACGATGAGTTCAGTTGTGGCAGCAGTGGTGGAGCTGCTCAACGTAATACATTAGGACCATTTGGTCTTTTAGTTCTCGCAGATAGTGTACTCTCTGAGCAGACTCCTGTATACTTCTATATCACCAAAAGAAGTGATGGAACTGTCAAAACCTACTTTTGCACAGATCAGTCAAGGTAAACCAAACATGTCTATATGATTGAATTTCATATTCAACCCAAACTATCTAAACCAATGTCTTGTTTCTTCTGCAGGTCATCGATTGCAAATGATGTTAACAATCACATTTATGGAAGCTATGTTCCTGTATTAGAGGGTGAAAAGTTCTCTATGAGAATATTGGTATGTATACAAGACCCTAATTATTTTTAACTTCACTTAATGATTTTAGAAAATCAATTACAATTCTTTACTTCTATGGTTTAATCAGGTGGATCATTCTATCGTCGAAAGTTTTGCTCAAGGTGGTAGGACTTGTATCACCTCACGAGTTTACCCAACAAGGGCAATTTATGGAGCTGCTAAGCTCTATTTGTTCAATAATGCTACTGACGCTACTATCACATCGACGCTCAAGATATGGCAGATGAGTTCTGCTTTTATACGACCTTATCCTAATACCTTAGAACATCAATAGGTTTCAATTTGATCCATCAAAGCCTGCCTCATCTAATGTCATAAAACTCTGCAACGTTTTCTCGTCTGTTTCACCATTTTTTATCACTCATATTTTTTCATAGATGAAACCTTAAATTAAAACAGTGATGCAACGAGATTAAGTATAGTGATCCTCTCTAATTCAAAACGTGTTACATTTTGAGTTGCTTCTGTTACTTTAATAATATTCTGCTTGTAAATGTATGTTAAACCTTCTTCATCAATTAATTATGAAGTTAGTAAAATTTTGAACAAATAACCTTCATTTCCAATTGAGAACTTTTTTTGAAAGAAAATTGATAACGTTGTCGCCTGTAACCAAATTAATACCAACTCTAATAATGAAATATGTAGTTAGTGAAGAGTTGAGATTGTTCCAACAAAAAATTTATTGGTAAGTGTTTCACGAGTTAAAACTAAAACAAATAGGGGCTAAAATTCACAAAAATTAGAAATAAACAGAAATAATCAAATATGAAAAATTAATGAACAAACATTAGTTTTGGGTCACCCACGTTATTAAATTGGTATAGATCATCGATACAAACTTAAATTAAATCCACTAACAAAACCTCATTGAGTGGTGTTCTCTTTTAGGATTAAATGAATAGAAACATATATTCTAACAACTCTTATTAACTAATAATTTAGATACGATCTTAAGTATGATTAATTAATAGCTTGACGAATTAAGAGAATCAGTGAGCAAGACAATACATATATGATATGAATTTAGCAATGTTACGAATACCGTACCGAATTTGGTACCGGATTTGGTTTTGGTACAGTACTGTACCGGTGCCGGTCAATACCGAGTACCGATTCGGGTAACTTTCTAAATCTATAAAATAGTTCCTGAATTTTTTAAAATTTGCAAAATATTCCATTGTCATATTGTACAGTTGTACTGTATATTTTTAACCTAGTCTCTAAAAATCAAAATAATAAATAATAATCACAATTAATATGAAA
>JANZXR010000172.1:34973904-34986633 GCA_027575705.1 Erythroxylum echinodendron | reverse complement strand
ACATCCACACTTTAATTCCATCAATCCATGAATTAAATCCTCCTAAACTTGATATAATAGTTACCTCCAAATAAAAAATAATCTATCTAACAATACTACAAAATTTATTCAAATCATGCTTACTAAAAAATAAATTTTCAAGGCCCAACAAGAACAACATATCTTAACACCAAACTTAAAATCAAAATTTAGAGAGGAAATAAAATTTACCTAAACTTTTCTTTAGTGATATCTTCCAATCCTTTGATAATTTCTCAAATATAATGATATATTTGAGTTCCTTGACCTCAAATTACCTTATAACATCTAGGTTTGGGTTAAAGAATAAAAAACAAGTGGTGAAAGGTGGGTGATGGCCGAAACTCCACTTCTCCTCCTCTCTTCTCATTTCTTCTCCTTTCTTTTAATTAAAAAAAAGTGTTTCTAATGCTTAATGAAGGGTCCATGGCCACACAATGAAGAAAGATCTAGATTTTGACTCTTCTTTAACCAAACATTTTGTGAAATTACGATTATACCCTCCAAACTTTCCTAAATTTGCAATAAAGCCCAAAATTTGAGTATGACCAACTTTTATTTTCATTTTGGTCCTTGGACTTTTCCAAATTATAATTGAGCCTTTTAACTTTATAAAATTACATATTGGTCCTTCAAGAATTGAAAAATTACATTTAAGTCCCTTATGTACATCAACTTTTTAATTTAAGCTTTTTAAGTGTCTAATAAGTCTATAAATCATGTTTAATCACCTATAAGGTATTAAAACACATTTAACTTGGCCACCATTGCCATATCCATCTAATGGAATCGATTTTACACATTTAGAAGCTTATATGTCAAAAATCTCTAAGATTTCGCATACCGATGAACTCTAAGTTCATATAAGGGCATATAGCATTATATATCACTGACATAAATACCGAAAGAATTCAAATATATTTTTGAACTCATATACAACCATGTATATATCAATACAATAGTATCTTCAAGTATAAACTAATACAAAAAGGGCTCAGAAAATTTGGTGTTACAATAATACTCCATCAGCTAAAGCTAATTAGCTACAACATTCCCATCCATCTCATTTCATTTTTCATCTGTGACTCTAACTAGTAGTTCACTAATGGCTGCCAGACAATTATCTGTTCTCAAGATAGCCTTCATCTTCAACTTTTATAATGAGAAATTACTCCCATTGAAAATTTCAATCTCAAATTTTGATGTCATTGCTTCTATCACGAACATAATTTAGCTTCCACTATTTCACGTGAATAGTACTTGTTTGTATGAACAGTACCTGTATATGTGAATAGTACTATATGCGTATGTATGAATAATACAGTATATGTGAATAGTAATGTATACTTGAATTACAGGAACTGCACAGTTTAATGCAAAAAATAAATACATGAACAGTTGTCACGTTTTGTGGTTATTGTTCATTAACTTTCACGTGCTCACCTGAACTCCAAATGGATTACATCAAAAAAATTCGTTGTAATTTTTTAATCTGGCTCTGATACCACTTGTTGTGAAAATCGACTGGATTAGAGCAGGTTCACATCTAAATAAGACTTAAGGAATAGTAATGAACAGACATATTTTATGTGAAAAACTCCTAAATTAGGGTAAAAACTACAGACAAGGATAGAGAAATTTTACTGCTAAAAAATTGGAGAATTACAAGAAGAAAAACTAGACCCACAAAAATACACAAAATATTTTTTCTCTCTCTCTCTTTTTTTCTCTCTCACTTCACGTCTCCCTTTGTTCTGCTTATGTGATTTTCTCTTTGCTCATCCTTGTCTAATTATAGACAGGAGAAGTAGGTAGGCACCAAAAACGGTGCCTACCATATTTGACTTTAACTTTGGTAGGCACCGTTTTCAGTGCCTACCATATTTGACACTCTATGGAAGATTCTCCAAAGTGTGAGACCTTCCCTTGTGACTATGAGATAGAGACATTGGATATGCTCAAAGACTGGTAAGTTTTCTAAGTGTTACAATTAACAGTAACCTCCTTAGTATAGGAAACTATTCAATTTGACTTCTCCATATTGTCATCGATTCTCATCTATTGTTGTTGCAGCTACGGTTAATTACATACATCTTTTCTTCTTTTTTCATTAATGCCAAATCCCTGTCTACACGGAAGAAGATTATTTTTAAAAATTAAATATTTTATTAATAATTTATTAATAAATATGATATAAAATATTAAAAGTAATTTAAATAAAAAATTTATTTTTAATTTTTATTTAATGTGTAATTATTATTAGTAATAAAATATTTATTATATTTTAAAAATAAAAATAAAAATTATAGTAAAAGTTAAAGTAATCAACAAATTTAAAAATATTTGAAAAACGGGGGGAAGGAAGACGCGGGAGAGTTTAAAAATTTTAAAAATTTTGATTTTTTTAAATTAAAATTTAAAAATTTTGCAACTTAGTCTCTATATTTTTTAATTTTTCCTGGTATCAACCGGTATTGGCCAGTACTGATTGGTATTTAAACCCGGTATCAAAATTAATATTTCGGTACCATTTTTCAGCCAGTACGGTACATACCATCCGGTACCATTTTTCAACCAGTACGGTACGTACCGTCCGGTACCAGCCGGTATGATACGGAATTCATAACTTTGGTATTTAGCCTAGATAAATATCTTTCTTAGAATTTCCAATCCCTAACGTAAACAATGGTAATCCTATTTGCCATTTTGGATTAGCAAAACTAAATGTCAAATCCTACTAATTTGGCTGTAAATTAAATCAATCAATTCCTAGTTGCGTACCCTAAAGATCAATCAATTCAATCATGAAAAGTAATATATAAAAGACACTTAATATTAGTTAATGAAATAAATTTTATTCAGAAAATCTCACACATATTAGATGATAATGTTGATTTCCTTCGACTAAGAAAAACGATTTAGCTACTCATAACAATGAAGAAATTTGACAAAAGAATAACAAAACGTCTAGTCTCCATATTTGTCTTTTCTCTAGAAAAATGAAAAACTCTCCAAAAGAACAAAACAAAGACGTGAATGATAAGATGTCTAAAAAGCGTGGTCGTCCTCCCTTCTTAAAGTTATTTGATCATATACTCGCCCACAAAATCAGGTAGCAGATCCCCACATATTCTCAAAATAATTAGAATCCTAAATCTATCAAAAATGTTTTCAAATCAAACTCTGGTAATAAACTTTTCTTTTGCATGAGCCCACACTTTGTCAAAAACTTTTTTGCCAGCTAAAAATTTGAATTTCCTTTGTTTTTCTTGCATCTTTTTAATTCAAATTCAACTCCTATATGCTCAAAATCACTTGATAACAATTAAAAAACAAGTCCAGTAATTTTAAATAAAAATTTCAATATATTAAAGAGATTTATATTCAAAGTTAGCCCCAAAATAATAACTTATCAGAAATTGGGAAAAGTTTTACTTTACTTTCCTTACCTCTTGTAAGACCTTTAATAAGAGAAGATAGAATAATAAAGAATTTAATTTTTAAAAATAATTTTATATAGAAAAATTTATTAGTTGATTTATATCTAAGCTGACTAGATAATTATACATATTTTTATTTTTCAAATTTACATTTAACTTGATTAAAAATAGTAATTTCATTTAAAATTCATTCAAACTAAATATAATAGATTCCTTCATTATTTTTTCAGAGTTTCATGATTATAAAAAAATAGATATTCTATTTTACATAAGTAATTATTAAATTTTTTATATTTTTTAAATTATTATATTTTTTATTAAATTAATGTTTTAATGACGATAATAAACCAAAAATAGTGTCATTAAAAATTCTAGTGTAAAAATTTTATTGCTTAGATATTATTAAATATAAAGATTTTAGTTATCTACGTCGTTTAAGTTTAATTAATCATATTATTTTACATATATGATGATAAGAAATGAAAATTTATTAATATAATTTTTATTTGGTAAAAGATTAAATATTTTGTTTATATTATAAAATAATTAATATCAAAATTTAAGAAAGTATGAGTTATTACTTGAATTTAAACTTAAAATTTTTATAATAAATCAAATTTATAATTAATCAAACTCATTTCTTAATTCGAAGTAGATAATTTTTAAATCTGCTCATCCTAATAAACATATAGCTTACTCAAAACTTGTGTCATTAAAATTATGACTTGGACTTATACGCCTTTATAAAATGTTAAGTTCTAGATTTAGCTTTATTTCTAAAAGTATGATGTTCCTAGTAAAAAATTATGCAATAAAGTGGTGGATATGGAGTTACATAAGCCCAAGAGGTTTCACTTACAGTCGAGTACATACATATATTCTTTTCTTGCATTTTTTTGTTGCTTGCCGATTTTGAAGTTGTCTTTTGTGGAAGAAGGAGAGGAGAGAATTTATAGGAGAAAATGATTTCTCTGTATTACACTATTTTATGCTTCTGATAAGCCTTCTTATATAACATCTCTAAAACCAAACAAAATGATTACAATTTCTTCTAAATTATAACTGCTCAATAACTAAAGTTTGCTAAATTAATTTGTATATAACATAAACTAATAATAATTCTTTCGTTCAAGCTTGCTACTTCAACAATCCTCCTCAAACTTAAATCTTTCGTCTTCATTTGCAATCAGGACAAGTGATTCCCAGCATTTTCTTGAACTTCTCAAATAATTCAGCCTTGAGGTGCTTTGTCATAACATCTGCAACTTGATGTTCAATTTGGCAAATTTGAAGTTCAATTTCTCCTTGTTTTATGAGTTCCCTAATATAGTGATAATATATATCAATATGTTTACTCTGTCCAAGATACACAGGATTCTTTGCTAGTGCCATGGTTGATTCATTGTCACAATGAATACACATTGGACCAAATTGATTATACTTCAAATCCTCTAGTATCCTGTGTAGCCAAATTGCACGACACGCTACTGATGCTGTTACAATACACTCAACTTCTGCTATTGATAAAGCTACCACTTGTTGCTTCTTCAAAGACCATGAGATGATTCCTTTTTCTAAATATAAAACATATCCAAATGTACTTTTGCGTGTTTCAATGTCACCTGCCTAGTCACTATCTGTGTAATCCAATAATTTAAAAGAATCATAATGGGTATAGGATATTCCATGATCTCATATTCCATTTAGATAACGCAAAATCCTTTTTGTTGCTTGCAAGTGTGATTGAAATGGTTTATCCATGAAACGATCTATGAGCCCAACTCCATAAACAATGTCAGGCCTAGTGGATGTCAAATAACAAAAACTTTTGACTATACTTTTGAAGAAGGTTGGATTAATAAGTTCTCTGCTACCCTCTTTCTTCATCTCCACACATTCTGCAACAGGAGTTCAAATTGATGAAGCTGTATCCATCTTGAATTTCTTCAAGATATCAGTGGCATATTTCTTTTGCAAAACAAATATGTCGTCATTAGGTTGTCTCACTTCAATACCAAGAAAGTACGACATCAATCCCATATTTGTCATCTCAAACTTCGTGTTCCATGGCATCCTTAAACTCTGTAAACATCACCTCACTATTCCTAGTAAATATAAGGTCATCTACGTATAAACATAACACCAAAATTTCACCACTCCCTTTTGGCTTGACATATAAATTGTGCTCATGAGGACATTATAAAACTCATCTTGTTGTAAATACGTATCGATATGAGAATATAAAGCACAAGGTGCTTATTTCAAACCATACAAGGCTTCTTGAAGCGGTAGACTTTTTTCTCATCTCCTTTTCTTAACAAAACCAGGTTGTTGATCCACATAGACTTCTTGAAGTACTCTATTAAGAAAAGCTTATTTAACATCCATTTGATGAACTTTCCACTTATTTTAGGCAGAAAGAGATAAAATCATTTGAACTGTGTCCATTCTTAAAGCCAGAGCAAAAACTTCAAAATAATAGATTCCCGGCTTTTATTTGCAATCTTTAACCACCAATCTTGCTTTATAGCGATCAACTTCACCATCGGGTCTATACTTCATTTTGTACACCCATTTGACTCCTATTGGATTTCTTCCAACTAGTAGAGAAGTCAGCTCCCAAGTATTATTCTTTTCGATAGATCAGATCTCACCTTTCATGGCTTGGACCCATTTCTCATCTACTGCATCGTCAAAAGAAATTGGATCACAGTCTGCAAATAAATAAAAACTTGACAAGTTATCATCATTTAACTCATCATCATTGTCCTCATCTCTCCCTAACACATAATCTTGCAATCATGCTGGTATTACATGAGTCCTTTGAGGATGACTTGATGGTCTTGCATAAGATATTTCGAAAGGGACATTGGTCGGTGATGGTGATGAAATTGAAACATAACTTGAAGATGCCCCATTTGTTGATGCTTCATTAGAGATAACATTACTAGTCTTATCATTCATTCTTAAGCTGGATGATGAAAAATTATCATGTTCGGTTCATTCAGAGGATGAATCTATAAAGAATTCACCTATCTTAATAACAAAAGAACCTGACTTGAATGATCCTATATTAAGAGCTAAATTGGCTAAAAGAATGGGTTATAATTATTATGGAGAACCCGTATGGCCCAATGATCTTTTATATATTTTTCCATTAGTAATTCTAGGTACTATTGCATGTAATGTAAGGTTAGCAGTTCTAGAAACATCAATGATTGGTGAACCAGTAAATCCATCTGCAACTCTTTTGGAAATATTGCTTTAATGGTATTTCTTTTTCGTATTTCAAATTCTTCGTACATTACCCAATAATGTTCTGATTCCATTGCCATTCTTCATCTTTAGCAGGTCAAACATCCCTGCTTATGATAACCTCCTCAGTGTCTAGATTATACAATTTATAACACTTTTTCACATCACTGCAGCTAATGAAGATGCATTTCTGACTTTTGTCATCAAGCTTCTTCCTTTTCTCGTTAGGTATATTGGCATATGCAACACACCTAAATACTTGCAAGTGAGAAACATCTGGTTTGTTCCCACTCCATGCTTCTTCTGGTGTCCTTCCACGAACGCTTTCGATGGAACACGTTTTCAATAATTAAACAACACAAGAAACAACTTTGGCAAATGTGTAGCTTTCAACATACTTCTAGCCATCTCAAATATTGTTCTATTCTATCATTTAGCTATACCATTCTGCTGTGGAATATAGCTAGCAGTCAACTCACGTCGAATTCCTGCTTTCTTACAACAGTCATTGAATTCATTTGGTGTAAACTCTCCTCCTCTATCTAATCTTAAAGTCTTCAAATGAAATCCACTTTGTTTCTCAACAAGTGCCTTGAATTCTTTGAACTTGTTGAAAGCTATAGAATTTTCATTCAGAAAATAAACCCATAATTTTTTGGTAAAATCATCCATGAATAATAAAAAATACTTTTTGTTACCGACAGGTTCTCCCTCCACTAGTCCACATATATTAGTATGAACCAGTTCCAATAGTGGCTTCGCCTGTCTTTACTTTCCGATTGGAAATGAGTCTCAATGATGCTTTCCGAGTATACAGCCTTCACATGGGTTGTTGGGGGCATCAATTAGAGGAAGACTAGTCACCATGTGCTTCTGTGCTAACAACTTCAAACCTCTGACATTCAGATGACCAAACTGAAGATGCCAAAGCCAATTACTATCTTTCACCATTGCTAGCAAATTCATCAATGTTCTCGTCTGGAGAGACAAAGGAAACATGTGGCTCTTCATCATTTTCACTTTTACGATAGTTTTGTCATTTTTGCCTTTGATTTCATAAACCCCATCTACGATATGAATTTGGTGCCCTTTTTTGAAAGCTGACCCAAGCTTAACTAATTCAAATATGACCCAGGTATATAGAACATGTCAGCAATAGTAACATTAGTGTTATCTTTTGATTGTATACTAATGTCACCTTTACCTATCACAAACATTTTGGATTTATTATTGAAGTTGATCTCTCCTCTCACTGTCTCATCTAGAAATTAGAACAACTCCTTCTTTCCTATTATATGATTGTTACACCCTGGGTCAAGATACTAGATATTATTGTTTCCTTCCTCTAGACTTTGTTTGCAAGCAAGGATCAGATTATCCTCTACTTCTGCTACATTGGCTTGCTCTCCACCTTGTAATTTTGTTCAACATTTTGATGCATAATGGCCGAAACGTTGGCATCTATGACACTGAATTTTAGATTTGTTACGTAAAAAATTTGATCTCCCATATAAAGAATTGATTTCTCTAGTCTTGTCCCTATTTGAGACAAAAATTATTTCCTCTTTCGCGACCACTATTACGACCACCTTTATATCCACCATGGTTGGATATGTTTGCGTTACTTTGCAAAGCATGTTCAGTATTTGAATTTTTATTTCGTTTGTCCATTCATTGCTTGTGTGAAGACAGAGACCTAATAACCTTTCAACTGTCATTATCAAAAAATCAGACCCTTCTTCAATAGTAGGCACAATAGAATTAAACTTTGAAATTAAGGATCGTGTAATTTTCTCCACAAGTCGTTGATCATTTATAACTTCACCATTAGCACGCATTTGGTTAAGAATGAATTGAACTCTATCAAAATAGGTAGTAATGGATTCTGACTCATTCATTCTCAGATTTTCGAAATCTTCACGAAGTTTTTACAAGTGACATTACAACAAACGGGTTATTTGGAGACGAACTTATTGGCGACGAAATCATTTTCGTCTCTAAAATGGAACATTTCAGGACGCAAAAAATAAGTCGTCACTAGAACTTGACATTTACTGATGTAAAAATATAGCGTCGTAAAAAGAAATTATTTAGCGATGAATATAATTAATAGTCATAAAATGGCAAATATTTGGTGACGATTAATGCTATTCGTTGCGAAAAACCATCTTTTGCAAGGAATTATGTCAATTGTCACTCAATATGTTGAACATTTCACGACAATATGCATTAGCATCACTAAAAGTCCTTCTTTGGAGACCAAAATTCTTTTTAATTGTAAAAACTTTAGCATTTTGCGACGATTTTTCTAAGCGTAATGAAATGTCCAGTATTCACGATAGTTTTGTAATCAACGCAAAATGTCCGACATATAGTGACGAATTACATAAAACATCGTTGAATGTTTGCAATTGGTGACAATTTTGAAAATCGTCGCTAAATGATTTACATATGCAAATATATTAAAGCTAAGTTTTTTATAATCTATCATAATTAATTAAGATATGTTTTATTCGAGATTTTATTTGAATGTTTAGAGCATAGTATTAAAAAATGAACATAATTTTACGTGTTTAAACACTTAAAATTAATTAATTTATCATTAGTATTTGCAAAATTTGCAAAATAAGTTATAAAAAACTTAATTAATTTTATGAATATAATAATATGATATAGTAGAAAAATACAATTATAGAACAATACAGTACAAAGTTATTTTTAGAAGTTTCCCAAATCATATAGTTATAGAACCAGAACAATAACAGTCCACCGTCAATAGGTCGCAAGTTGACCTCTACGTAGTAGATATATTGTTTAACAAATTATGACAGATACAACAATAAATAAACTTTAAATTTAAGTTCAGTTGATTGACTCGCTAACTGACAATGATATATTTATTTTTTTGGATTCCAAGTAACATGTGAGTTAGTAAAGGTAAATGAGTCTCCAACGTCTGGATTCTATAAAAAGGGTCCTTGCATGTTCGAATTCACCAATTGAAATAGTAAAACTTGTTCCCTCAACTGTAGGGTTTTTTACAACCTCTTCCAACAGCTTTTTTACTATAGCTAAATTTGTAGAGGATGGAGTGAATAACTCGCTAGATTTAGTGCCTAAAACACAATCAGTATAGAAGTTAGATATTGTCATATTAGTAAACCATGAAATAAAATAAAATTAGAGTGACATACGTGCATGAATCAGACGAAGTATTCGAAATTGATGAAGATTCCAAATCAACCGACTTTCCTTTACAGACTATTGTCACATCACTCCTGCCTTTATAGGCATACATGTCACCTTCGAGACTGGAGGAAGCTTTAAATAAGCACGTAATATAAACCATCAAATGTAAATATATATAATTGCTTCATAAAAGGAAATGAGATGTACATAATAAGGAAAGTGACATAGTTCGGATGATATAAAAACCTTGAAGCAGAAGATCTGCCATAGAAGGCAAACGACGATTTCTATAGATACTAGAGATTTCTTTTTCAGTTTTGGTTTGCTCAGAAGGAACAATTTTGCCACATTCCTCCCAATGGTATGAATTAGGGTCATCCGGAACTAGTCTCCATATCGACATTCCTTGATGAGATGAAACGTTAAATGCGGGTGGGAAGAAGACATAGATTAAATCATCTTCCAAACTCAACCATAAACACAACTCATACTTCAAATTCATGTGTTTCGTAGGACTAAAGGAGAACCCAAAGTCATATATGCCAAGCAAGATGCATTTACATTAGTTGTTCAGTACATCAAATCCAGAAACACATGAGATACGAAAGTTCAGTAACAATGAGGTAAACAAAATCATTATACACAAATAAATTAATAACATGAAAATTAGAAAACATCACATACAAAAGACAAAGAAATCAACTTTAGGGAAAAACAATGTACAAATCTATAAAAAGAACGTCCAAATCTACTAGAGAAGGATAAAAATCACAACTTTTTATTTAACAATGGTTAAAAACTTGTATTTGTTGAAAACGTTGTGTTGAGAGCCAAATGCAAATATCACAAAGCATCTACCTAAAAGTAAACTACAATTTGTGACAAACCTAGTTTCACAAACAAAGACCCGATCTCGTCATGTAAAGATGTAGAAGAGCTTTATAACAGTACATGAAAAAATAGCAGATAATAAAAAAAAAGTGCTAGGAATACCGACCCTGTTTTGATGAAGTGAATGCTTTTGTTATGTGAGAAAGGCATCGATGATAAGTGGTATGTAGGAGAGGTTTTTGCTGATTCGGAAGGTTGCTTCAACGAGAATGCTAAGAAGGCTTTTATGTTGTGTTTATTTGAAAACCTAATATAAAACGATTCGTTTATGTAGTTGAGGTAAACGACGTCGTTTATTGTTTGTTGTAGTTATTTAGAAGTAGTCTTAATTTATTTGCTACAATTTGTTGTATTTAGTGAATAATTGTTGGATAGAGCGACTAATAGATTGTTCTTCGCTAAAGGTCGGCAGTTCATAAATAATTTTAAATAAATTTATTTTCCTATTCTAAATAAAAATAATTGGAATTAAAAATTTAGTGATTCAATTCAAAACTATTCATATATTAATAGGTTGACTATTGAAATAAAATAAGATTGACTTCAAATTATACATTTTCATGAATATATTTTTAAAAAACTTATTTGAATATTTTTTTAAAAATTTTTTAATTAATATAATAAGACATTGTAATATAATTATAAACTATTTGTAAGAAACTAGTTTAAAATATTAGTCATTCCGATCCCAGAAATTAAACAAATGAAGAATAATTGCATATATAATTGACAAGATTAAATTTTAAATTTGTTATTGGTATTAGGAAAAACAAATATAAGAAAATACTTGGATATTTGCGATGTTTATCAACATTCGTAGCGAAATCTTTAAGATTAGGCAACCATTTAGAGGATTAGTAGGGAAATGTATTATATATTGCGATGATTTATAATTGTCATCGCGAAAGATTTATTTTACGATGAATATAGTATTGTAGCAAATTGAGCCCCACCATAATAGTCGTAACTATGTCGTTTTTGCGTTATGCCAAACCTTTTTGCGACGATTTGTATATATCATCGCTAAATGTTTAGGTTTAAACGACGATTAATGGTTTCGTCGTGGAATATTGCAACGTTAAAAAAAATTTAAGTGGGACGACATCGTTTGTCTAATGACAAACAATGTCGTTCCACTATCATCGTTTAAACCTGCCAAAACCCCCTGTTTCTCCCTCATTTTTCATGTGAAATTTCTCTCCTCTCTGTTGTCTTCTTCCCTAAGATTTGTGTTTGTTGTTGTTGATTTGGAGCTCCATCAATGCTTATGTTGTCTTGTTCATGACATTGGGTAAGTTTTGTTTCATTTTTATGGGTTCGTTTTCAGTTTTCATATAAAGGTACCGAATATGTGTTTATTGTTCGAATTTGTTGGTATTTGTGCTGTTTGATGACAGATATTGAGAGGTTTGTGTTGTTTAGTTTTAGAGATAGTGAAGAAAGGGAATTGAAATGTTGAATACGTGTATTTGCTTGTGTTTTGTGTTATGCTCACAATGTGTTTGATGAAAGTTCTCAGCGAATTTTTTTATATATTGAGCCTAATTTACAATTGCTTTTTTTGCATAATTTCAGCTTCAATTTTAATGTAAGAATTGAATTTCAATTCAAAATTTCCCAAATGCTATAGAATTGTTATAACTCTAAAACCGAAAATAAGTAAAGGAATTTACTTTATTATTACTTTATATTTATATTTTAACAAATTTAATCCGTTCAATCTTTATAATTTCAATGCTCAAAATTAGGTTTGTTAATATAAATATTATAATAATTATTATTATTGTTAGTGTTATTATCCGTATTATTGTTATGATTTTAATTTTAATTATTATTATTATTAGTATTATTGTTATGATTTTAATTTTGATTATTATTATTATTATTATTATTATTATTATTATTATTATTATTATTATTATTATTATTATTATTA
>JANZXR010000172.1:34948097-34973804 GCA_027575705.1 Erythroxylum echinodendron | reverse complement strand
TTATTATTATTATTATTATTATTATTATTATTATTATTATTATTATTATTATTATTATCATCATTATTATTATTATTGTTGTTGTTGTTGTTGTTTTTGTTGTTGTTGTTGTTGTTGTTGTTGTTGTTATTGTTATTGTTGTTGTTGTTGTTGTTAGTATTATTATTAGTATTATTGTTATCATTTTAATTGCCTATTTTTTATTGTTATTTTGGTTATTAATTTAATTTTTATTGTTGTTTTTATTGTAATTGCTGTTAACCAATTCCATGCCCATACTATTTTACAGATTCGGTCTTTGTCTTTTTGCTTATTCCATACAAGTACTATACATCTGTAGGTATGCAAATTTTTAGTAGCCTTCATTATTTTATATATCGGTTGTTGATTCATTTTGTTTTATATTGTTTACTTAATTGCTACTTATGAACTGGAACAACGTTGTTTACTGCATATAAAATTAAACAAAACTTTTTTAAAACTAACATAAAACCGAAAATGCATGTTATAACTTTGTTATCTTCTTGTATTGTCTAGCTGAATGGATAAGAGTTGGATGTCTTATTAAAAATGGTAAACTGAATATGTAGAAGGAGTTAAGAGTTTCACGCAATTTGTTAAGGATCAAATGGGTGAAGGTTATAGTATTCGTTGTCCATGCATTGATTGCTTAAACGTGGACTTCCAAAGTCAATATGTGGTATATAATCACTTGCTTATCCGAGGTATAGACAAATTCTATAATCCATGGCCTTATCATGGTGAACGTAAGGAAGCAAGTTGTAGTACAAGTGCCGGTACATCTTATGATGTTGATGATAGTAATGATGTTGATAATTGTGATGTGAATGATGATGGTGATGATGGGATTGATGAGATGTTAAATGATTGGCAGAATTATATGGAGACTATGAATGAATCAGGAATTCCTAACATAATTAGCAATATGACCGAGGATAATTTTGGGAAGTTATTGAAAGTTGCTCAAGAACAATTATATCTGGAGTACTCTAAATTTTCTCAACTTTCATTTGTTGTGAAGCTGTTGCATTTGAAGGTTTATAATAAATGGAGTAACAAGTTGTTTGACATGTTAATGGACTTACCAAACGATGCATCACCTTGGGGACATAACTTACCAAAATCGTACTATGATGCGAAGAAATTATTAAGGGACCTTGGATTGGGATATATTTCAATTCATGCTTGTAAGTATGAATGTGTTCTTTATTGGAAAGAACATAGAGAACTTCAGGAGTGTCCTATTTGTGGTACATCAAGGTGGCAGGTAAATGATGGGAGAGGGAAAAAGATACTGATGAATGCCTTTCGATACTTTCCTATTAAGCCACGATTACAAAGGTTGTTTATGTCAACAAAAACAGCCATAGATATGAGGTGGCATAAAGAGAAATGCATTGATGATAACATTATATGTCATCCAGCGGACTCAATGGCATGGAAAGAGCTTGATAGAAAGTTCCCATGGTTTGGATAAGATTATCCTAATGTTAGGCTTAGATTAGCCTCAGATGGATTTAATTCTTCCGGTAATATGAGTAATTCATATAGTATGTGGCCGGTGATTCTAGTCCCATATAATTTACCTCCATAGAAGTGTATGAAGGAACCTTTTATGTTGTTGTCTTTGCTTATTCTAGGACCTACTGCTCTTGGTAAGGACATCAATGTTTACTTGCAACCATTAATTGATGACTTAAACCATCTATGGGAAAATGGAATAGAAACTTTTGATGTCGTTGAAGGCAACAACATGCTGCTATATTGTGAACTACAAATGATTTCCCAACTTATGGGAATTTGTCAGGTTAAAGTACTAACGGGTATATGGCGTGTCCTGTCTGTAATCATCAAACATATTCAACAAGGATACGAAGTAAAATATGTTATACAGTTCATCGTTGTTATTTGGAACATGGGCATAGATGGCATAGAAGTAAACAGTTTAATGGCATAGTAAAGTTGAGTGAAGCTCCTATGCAGTTGTCGGGTGATGACATTGTTTACCAGTTGTCACATTTGGTTGACGTTACACCTGGCAAACACCCAAGTAATAGGAAGCGTAAAAGAAATAAGATCAAACTGAATTGGACTAAAAGAAGCATATTTTTCAGTTTGCCATATTGGAAGGAATTATTATTGAGGCATAATCTTGATGTCATGCATATTGAGAAAAATATTTATGACGCCATTTTAGGGACTGTTATGGGAATTGATAGGAAATCTAAAGATACTGACATGAATTGTAGCACCCCACTCTTGCAAGACACGCACCTCATATCCTGAGTGATGTTCAAGAACATACCCCGCGAGGGTGGCATGCTAGCACAGTCAGTCAGTAAAATCTCGTTACAATTTTTTTTTTACAGCACACATATGCAGAAATCAACAATCAAATTGGACCCATTCTTTCATTCTTTTCTTTAATAACATAAAAATCACATATATTGTTATTACACTTAAGATCAATCTCATTTACAAACCTTTCCACTATGGAAAGTTATTACAAAATAGAAATATTTAAATATAAATGTTACAATAATTGCGGAAGACTCAATTCGATACAAAACTAAGAAAATACTAATGCAGACATAAACTGATTCTGACCTCTTTCTCTTACTTAAATGCAGTGGCTATATTCTAATTTGTCTAACTTGAGTGACTCTTCTGAGCCTGAAAAATATTGCAAATTTTAGGTGAATTTTGTAAACTCAATGAGTGACCATCCTCAATGGCTCACTCGATCACATAACACATACAATTCATATAATCACATAATTCACATCATTTTGTTAAAAATCATTTATCACCGCATATCACTTGGTCATTCATTTCACATTTCACATTCAACAGATATCATATTCAGAATACATTTCAATCAGTCAAACACATGTATTATATGTATATGCAGTGTTTATGAGACTTACTTTCTTTTATTATTGTTGTGACCGAGTGTCTTTTTATTGATCCATATCCTTTGTGGATACCGAGCTGTATCAGACAATGTCCCATGTCCCTTAGTGGATACTGGATACATTCACAACTGAGCCTGAGGCTCTGATCACAGTTTGAGCTTTAACCTCTTCTTTTTTTACTGGCGACTCTGGTCACAACTACCTTTATCTTTCATGCATTCATGTAATGGAATGCATCAATCACATATGATCAATCAGTCACTTTCAAATATCATCGGACCTTAGTCCGGCATTCAACATTTAAGTTGAGAATCACTTTTTCATTCATATGCATATTCACATTCTTCTTCGGGACTAGATCCGACATTTAATAATCAAGTTATGTATCACATATTTCATCAATTTCACATGCAAGGAGCACTTCAATGTTCCCACATATTCCAAACTCCTCCTACATTCAATGTTTGGAATAAGAACAATCACATTGACATTGCATACTCATTCAATACATAGTATAAACAGAACACTCAGTAAGTAAGACCATCTAGGTCAACTCATAGTATGCTCCAGATTAGCATTAGCTTCCATGATCTAGAAACGTCTGGATGCGCATGTTCTATCCTGTGTATCAACATCATACAATAGACATTTACACACATTATTAATTACATAATCATATGAACACTCAATCACACACATATGTATATATGTTGTGTATAGTGGATGCTCAATGACAATCCTGGGTATATTATTAAAATTCACATCTTATGCTCATTCTCATTTCATAATTCATATATGTCTAATTGAACTTAGGTTTTCACTTCATTTGTAAATGATCATTCTAAGTTCACCATTCAATATTTACCTTTTATATGTGTCTAGCTTATTCTTAAGCTTACACCTCAAAAACACTTAGTTCTTCTAATGTCGTAATCCAATTTCTTGTCATTTCTTTTCTAAAATTATATGCTCTCATATTCAATTCTCATTCACATTTACTTAATACATATTACTTAACTCCTTTGGATCATAACTATAATCATATGCACATATTCATTCTCACTATACTCATGTATTTGGTACTTTGATATCATCCATTTATTCAGTAAGTTACAACCACAATTATAACTTCAAACATATCACACATTAGTCACTTAATCAAGGCATCATTCTAGGTTCATTCCAAATCCCATTTATGCCTTAATTAAGACTAACTGATTTGTGAATGGCTGTTAGGCAGACATCTATGTCCTCTAAGCGGACATAGGTCTTTTACAAAAACATGAATTTTGGACACTCTAGAAATCAAATTCTCTTCTCGATAAAAGTTGTAGAACTCGAAGTCCTCTTTAAAACCATATCTAAATGACCTCAATCCGAATTCTAAAAAAAGTTATGCCTCTTGCCCCAAAGTATATCTAAGGGCATCCACATTTTCCAGATTCTAACTCTTTACTTACTACATTCACTACCTTAAACTTGTCTATCATTTCTAATTAAATTTCTTTTCATTTTCCCATCATTCTAACTCCATTTCAACTCAATATGATCTATAAACAAATTATATTCTACGATTAATTATGAACACTAATATCAGAACATACACATATATACACATTCATCATCATCTTTCTACACCCAGTACTCAACTTCAGGTCAAAATTCAAAACTCTTAAAAATAGAATTTGAATTCAATGTCTTCATAAAAAATGTAGCAATATGTATCTAATTTAATACAAATTAAAAATCATCTCATTTGGATATCTACAGAACAAGTTATGGCTAAATTACAGAATCATATCCAGTGGAAAATGTTACAGCTAACATATTCCAGCCACTTTAAACACCATTATCATTTTATCTCTAAACTTTCATCCTAGTTCTTCCTTTTTCAAGACACTATACTTGCCATTTCTTTAACTTCCATACCCAATCCAATACATTCCTAAAAAAACCAATGATCCACATTTTTTATACATAAAAAAATAGAACATATGAATATCCATTCACAATTCAATTTTTCTGCACTTCTTTCTACATCCATTAAGAATTCATTCTAACTCTAAATCAACTCTATATCAATTCATGAATCATTAATCATCATATATGTAAAAGCAATACATTAATCTACCCACATTACTCACTCATGTTTTTGCATATACCCATCCTCAATTTATGAACATTTAACCTCTAACTATTATCAAACATTCTTCATTCATCAAAGCCATGAAGAGTAATATGTTACTTACTTGATTTACCCAAGGCTTCTTCAAGAGTCTCTAAGAACCCTAGATCCTTCAACATCCACGAAAATCAACTTTCAAGGTGAAATGGGTTGGGTCTTTTAGTAACAAGAAGATAGCTAGATAGTTAAGTGGCTGGCAATGAAAGAAAGCAAGGTTCCATTTGATGCTTGGAGAAGAGACTGTCACGAGTGAAGAAGAGAGAAAGATGAAGAAAAATGAAAAAGATGGAGAAATGAAGCATATGTCGTTAATGGTCAAGTGAAAGACCATGAAATGGTCTTTAATTTGGTTAAAAAAATAGTAAGTCGTGAGTGGTAGTGACACTTGTCACTTTCCTATGATCTCACTTTTGGTCTTTTAATCTACTAGTTAATTTCTCCCAAATATTCAATGACATTTGTCATTAAATCCTAATGTCATTTATTAAAATTTCTACTGCCATTCATCAATTGTTCTGCCATTTGGCATTTTTCCTAATCCAAAAATACTCTTAAATTTTAGAATTTTTCCAAATTTTTACTAAAAATTTTGAGTCAATAAATATACTCTCCAAATCAATTCTTAACACATACAATTCACAATTCCAAATATAGTCACATTTATAGATCAATTATATCCGAAAAATGCCAAATGAGTGCATGTACAATCATTATAATGTGTGTAAAAATTCAAATTCACATGTGTGTATGCTAACGTTATGCATGAGCATGAAATGCATTTTTAACAACTTATTGCTATTTCTCAATTATAGAAATTTACGGTTCTAACCTTTAGTATGAAAACGGGATGTTACATGAATATTAGAAAAGATTTGCATTTGATAAGAAGAGATGATGGATCGCACTTTATTCTACTTGCTTGTTACTACATGTCAAAAAGTGAGAAACAAGCATTCTGTCAGTTCCTCCAATCAGTCAAATTTCCTGATGGGTATGCATCTAATATAGGTCGTTGTGTGAATGTTAAAGAGGGAAAAGTGTCAGGGTTAAAAAGTCATAATTGTTATGTACTTTTGCAATAGCTACTTCCTGTTGGAATATGTGGGTGTTTGTCGAAAAATGTGTCGGTTACTTTGGATCAAGTGGGAGAGTTTTTTAAGCAATTATGTTGCAAGACACTTAAAGTTGAAGATCTTGAAAAATTGGAGAAAGACATAGCATTGATTATATGTAAGCTTGAACTATTATTCCCCTATCGTTTTTTGATGTTATGGTCCATTTGGCAATTCACTTACCATATGAAGCAAAACTTTATGGACTAGTTCCATTTCGATGGATGTTTCCAATTGAAAGGTAATTTATATTAAATTCAAGAAGTTTTTGCTATGTTATTTGTTAGTAACAATTCCTAAGTGTTTAACTATTTATGTTTAGGTTTTTATGCTCTCTTAAGCATTATGTACGTAATAGAGCTCAACCAGAGAGGTCTATTACGGAGGCTTATATAACTAATGAATGCTTGACTTTTTGCTCAATGTACTTAACTAATTTGGACACGAGATTTAATAGACCAGGACGTAACTTTTATTTCAATAACGATGGTGGTTTGTCTATTTTCTCCTAAAAGGTGAGGTCACTTAGTGTGGATAAATATGTCGAGTTAAGTAAGGACGAATTTGAAATTGCCCATTGGTATATTTTGAACAATTGCGAGAACATCGATACATACATAGAGTACGTATATTCCTTTTCATTCAAACAATCATATTACAATTTGTTGTATTAACTCATCGATGTTACTGTGTTTTTATTTCCCAATAAAGAGCACAAGGGCACAATTTGAAGTAAAGGGATAGTTAATGTTGAGGAAAGACATAAGCAAAAGTTTATATTATGGTTTAAAAATCCACCAAGTTTCATATTAATTACATATTACATATATATGAGAATATGTCTCATCCTCATATTTATTTTTAATTTGTAGTATAGATGATACGGTTATATAACCGTAACGTGCAAAAAGCGACAATAACATTATATAGTTTGGCATGTGGGCCTCATATTTGTGGGGAAAAATACACAGGTTGCATCGTTAATAGGGTGCGATATCACATATAAGATTGAGATAGTCGAGTTAGAAGTCAAAATAGTGGGGTTGTCATTGAAGGATGTCATGACGATGAAATAATTGACTTCTATAGTGTCATATCTGAAATTATATAATTGCACTACATCAAGGATAAGAAAGTTGTTCTACTTAAATGTAAATGGTTTAATCTAACTGACATGAGAGTGAACGGGCATGTTACTAACATAAATATTAGTAAGAGATGGAATGATAATGATCCTTTTGTCCTTGCAACTCAAGCCAAACAAGTTTTCTATGTCAACAATACTATATTGGGTCGCAACTGGAAGGTTGTTCAAAAGTTTCAACAAAGGAATGTCTTTGATTTTTGTGAAAGGGATATTGGTGAATTATATGAAGATGTTGATGAAGTCTATCAAGATAGTGGATTGGAGATTAATAACGAAGGCATTACAGTAGAAGGTGCAGATATATCTTCATTCTATAGGAGAGATGTCAAATCAAATATGGTTCAACTAGATGAAATCCAACCTCATCTTATCTTACAAATAGATGAGCACTATACTCAGGATGACTTCAATGACAATGACGATACGTTGCTGGAATATATATCTACTTAATGATGATGATTTTCTATCACTTGATGATGATGATTGAACGTAAGTTTCATTATTTGTATTGTTTCAAATATTAATAACATAATTATAGGTCTTATGTTGTTGATGTTGTAGTTATGTTTTTTTACAATGATTAAAAGCATATTTTTAATGTTTCAGTTCAGTTTTTGTGGTAGTTGATGATTTTTTTGTATTTGTTGTCTATTTTCTGATATTATTGATGTTGTTGATTTTTACACAGGCTGATTACATTGGCACCTGGTCGTAACAAAGGAAAGAGGGTGGTTACAGGCGATAAAGTTTTTCCAATAGAACAACCAGCAATTGTATCATCACATGAGGAAAGTCAGCAACAACAACCTTTACCAACATTGTCTAGTAGTCATGAGGGATCTTCAGATTTGTTAATGATAACCAATTATATATACATTTATGCTCTTATTACATATTTAGTGTGCTTTAATCATTATGTTATTTTTTCATGTTCTAATATTGACCTCCGAAAATGAGGTAGAGGAAAGACAAAAGGCGTTGAGTTGTAACGAATGAATGTTGCAATAAATTCCAAGTTGTCCGTGACTATTGACCCAACATAAGGGTGCCCAGTTGATAAGATCCAAGCAGCAAAATTGGCTAGTAAGTTAGGCATAGTTGTTTGGAATGAGTTGCCTTGACTTCAACATGTCAGGCAGTTGAAGGAAGACAACTTGCTACAAAATGCTTTGGATAAAGTTTCGGTATTATTTCAATTCATTTTATTATAAGTATTGCAATTTTACTTTACTAAATTAATAACTTATCTAATATGTGTTTTTATAGATAAAGCTCAATATTGTAGATATCGAGTAGCCTGAGGTTTTAAGCAATGTTGATTTACTGCTGAAACAAAGGGTGAAGGATCACCGCTATCGACTGCATAAATATTGTCAGTATTTTCCTTTCGGTGAAGAGGCCAGGAGACATGGGCTGGAAAGGGAGAAGAAAATTGGAATAAATTGTGTGATTATTGGGCTTCACCGCAGTTTAAGGTTTGTTTTCTTCTCTTCATATTTTCCTTCCATTAACTGTATTTATACATTTTGTAACTAATACTCTTAATTTAGGAAAAGTGTCAGAAAGTAAAGGGCAACAAAGCAAAAATGACGACTTTGCATAACACTAGTTTTAGATCATTTGTCGTTGTCAGATAAGAATTAGTAAATGTAATGTGTTCAATTTATTATTCCATTTTTTAATACAATAAATTCTAATTAGTTAAATTTTATTTTAATTATTGTAGAGTCGAACACAACTCCAAGGGCAACAATGTGATCGGATCACATTGTACAAACACACATACTATAAGGAAGGGCAAGGCTGGACGTCTGAAGAAGCACAAAGTAATTATGTAAGTATAAATAAATTTATATTACAATTTATTTTCTATATAATATTAACTAATAATTTTTAAGTTAACTCCATTTTCTACTTTACATTGTAGAACCAGATGCATGAGTTGTTGCAGATGTCATTGGCTGAGGGAAATCAGCCCAATATCGATGATATTTGTGACAATGTCCTTGTACATGATTGGGTTATATCAAAGGCCTTGGGTATGACCCTAAGCCTGTTGGAGCCTCTTCCTCAAGACCAGCATTGTTGATAACCCTTCAAGAGGAGAACCAGGTACTGAATACAAAATTAGAATGTACAGAACAAAAGTTAAATCGGGGACTAAAACAAATTAGCAACCTTCAAAAATTGTTTAAACAAATGTTAGGTTCTTCATATGTTAGTTAGTGACTCTGATTCAGACTTTTAGTTTGTAAATGATGTAAATATTGTTTATATATAATGTATTTCATTTTATATGTTTATTCAATTTCAATTTATGATTATTTACAAAATATAAAATATGTCTTCAAATTTGTAATAAATTAAAATAAATTCCTTTTTAACCATTATAATAATTATAAATTTCAAAATTAAAATTTTGTTACTAAATAATACAAGCTATCAAAAATAATTCGTCAAAAAAGTCTTAAAATTGTAATAAATTTAAATAAATTCGTGTATAAACATTATAGCAATTATTAAATTAAAAAATACATTTAGTCACTAAATGCTATTAGCTACCAAATGAAATTTATCACAAAAACTAATTCATTATGTATGAAAAATGTCGATAAAAAGTTTTTGTTACAACAAACATTTCGTAGCTAAATCCTTTTTTCTACAAAAAAACAAATCGTCACTAAACCATTTTAGCGACCAAAAATACTTCGTCACAAAAGATATTTACCTACGTTTCAAAAAACGTCTCTAAAAACATTTGCCTCCAGGATAAATTATAAGCTAAACGTTTTTTGCTACCAAAACAAATTCGTCACTAAAAATAAATACCGACGTATAAAGTTTTGTGGCAAAAGACTTTTATCTACAAAACGTAAACCTCGCGCAAAACTATTATCGACATTTTTTTATTCGTCAGTAAATGATATACTAGAAGCCTGTTTTCTTTACCATTTATTTTTTCGACGAAATTTGTTTGTCGCAAAAATGTTTTCGTGACGACTTCTGTTAAATGTCGTCGATGTTATTTTGCTACCGAGATTTGGCGACGATTTGGGCGACAAAATAAAATCGTCGCACATTACTAATTGCGACAATTTTTCCTTCGTTAGCGACGATTGAAATCGTCGCTAAATACGCTATTTGTTGTAATGCGAACTTGTCTAACTCTTTCATCTCCTTCGTAGGATTTCTGAAGAATATCCCATGCTGCATGAGACGTTTCAGCCAATGATATTTTCAGAAATACTGTTTCCTGCTAGACTGCAAAAATAGAATACATTGTTTTTTGATCTTTCTTGCGGGTTTTTAATAATTCATCCAGCTCCTCCTTTCTAAGTGACTCAAACACTGTTGAGTCTGTGACATTTGTGAAACCTTTTTCAACCACATCTCACATGTCTTGATAGCGGAAAAATACTTTCATTTGGACAACCCAATCACTGTAATTGCTTCCAATTAACCTTGGAAGTGGCACCAGGAATGAGTTGCTTGTGGTTGCCCTACTAAATTGTAAATATTGTGAAAATTGTCGTAAAAGGAGGAGTGGAGAGAATTTATAGGAGAAAATGATTTCTCTATATTACACTGTTTTACACTTCTGATAAGCCTCCCTACATGACATCTCTAAAACCAAACAAAACGATTACAATTTCTTCTAAATTATAACCACTCAATAATTTAAGTTTGCTAAATTAATTTCTATATAACGTAAATTAATAATAACTCTTCCTTTCAAGTTTCCTACTTCAACATCTTCATCTTGAATAACAGAATTTCTCGGAAGTTAGTTGTAGAATAAGTGAGATGGAGGCTTCTTTTATTAGATTGATAGAAAGTAAATTCAGATGGCTGCGACAAGAGAAATTCTGACCTGACAGTTGCAAGAGGAGTCTTCAAGAACTGCATGAGAAGTAGGCAACAGGGGGTTATTCAAGTTTCACGTGTCATAATCCTAGCTTAGGAAGTGGATTCAACAGCTGTGGTGGAGTTCATGAAGAATGCTCATGCCCAGAAGGAATCTTAATTCTTGACTGTTGTCAGCGACTTTACAAAATCGCCGATGTTACGGTTAATATATAATATAGACTTGAATTCCAAACGCCCCTTAACTATATATCATTCGACTTTTTATGAAGCTGTGAAAGTCAAGGCCTATGAAGTTCCCGACCCCAGATTTACCTGTAATTAAAATTTAAGTCTGTAATAAATCCTTTTAAGAAATAGAGAGAAATGTTATAGATGACTGACGCACAAAAAGAGAGACATTGTTATCTACAATTGGTGATTGAAATCTTTCCTAAACTACGAACTTGGTATTTATCATTTCATCTGTCCAATTACAAGAATTTCTTTTAAGAATGAAGAAGCACGCCGTCATATATGAAATGGGGCTCAACTTTGGATCAAACTTGTCTAATGGATTACTATAATTTGCATTTAGGTTTGTGCCGGTTCCTTTTACATCATTGAACAAAACCAAGTAGCCTCATATAGTTCACTGGCATTTTACCCTGAAAATTTTTAAAGATAAATACATAAACTGCATCGTCAAACCTAGTTCCTGAGGAGTGGCTAGTGGCTACTCTCTCTTGATTACAAACCTAGTGCATAACTTGCATGTGGCTACACCATAGCAAAGTTAGGGATAGGGAACCTTCCCGCAGTTTCAGTTTTCAGTTTTAGATTTCTTATTTTTACGTAGTCCCTGCCTCTCTCGCTCTCAAAGAGTCCGTCAATAAATGATATACTAGAAGCCTGTTTTCTTACCTGAGGGACTTTTTGGTTCGTAATTTTTCTTTACCATTTATCTTGCATCACTTAAAACGAGAGGGCTACTCTACAGCAACCTTGAATCAATTTTGGCACTTTGGTGCCTCTTTTTCTTTATTGGGTGTTGACTATCATATGACACACTGCTGTCTTCCAAATCGTTTTGTTTTGAGCTTTTTGGCGCGAAAAGTTGTTTGGCTCAACAATTTGTGCCTTATAAGGCATCCGTTGTGTTCCCTCAATAGTGTTTAAGGGTAGATACGCTTTAAACGTGACAGTTCCTTAAAAGTATAAAGTATTTGAGTGATTTGTAATTTTTTTTCCTGGAAAAACTATTCTTTCTAGATAATCATTAATGTCAATGCGGCCCTTCACGATTAAAGAAAGTAGGGGAACGGAAAAGAAAATTTTGAATTTAACTCATATTTCACATGTAGTTTAGATTCATAGCTTTTTGACAGTCAATATTATTGTTCTTTTAATTTTCGTAATGTCTTTTATTTAGAGCGAATTGGAAAATCTTTAATCATGTCTGACTTATAGTATCAACTATTTTAATTTTTAATTATTTGCAGATTAAAAGGTCGGACCAAAAGATTTAGATAACATAAATAAAGAAATCCGATCTCCATTCCCGCACAGTTAGCTCAACTGGTTTTCAAGGAAGTTGTTGAGTGCAAGCTCTCAAGTTCGAGTTCCGATAGCAACAGTGTGAGAGTTTCATCCAATGTAATGACTCCTTGTACACATTAGACATGGGACTCCCTCTTTAAAAAACTGAATGAGATTAAACCGTGATTTATCCCTTGACTACTCTGTCAGGCCGAAGGGTGGGGCGCCTGAACGATTCCACCTATTGGGTACAAGAAATCCGATCTCCGTGCGGAAAGTAAACGCGAGTTGCTGCAGTCCAATTATTGGTGCCAATTGCTGCCGAAATTGCGGCAAAGTGATGGTAACTTTAATAAAGTAGACTTGGTTCCACGCCACAGCTTGAGACTTGAGTATTTAAAATTTTCAGAAATATTGTAAAAAATAATAACTTAACTCTAGTCAAATGATAAAAGAAAATTGGAATAGAAAAAGAGTCGTTATGTATTTGTCTATATTTAAAAAAAATATATTTCTATAGAAAAATTTTAATCAATTTTTTAAAATAAAACTTATATATGAAACGACTAAATGAGTAAACAAGTATGCTTTCTATCTTAAGTTCTTCCGCTTTAAAATATAAGCAATTGAGAATATGTCAATTTATTTTTTAAAATGAGATCTCTCACATTTTTTCCTTGGAGAACAAGCATTGATTTGAAGGTTAGATTAGATTCCAGGAATCTAAACAGAGGGACAAGATGCGAATGTGTTAGTAGTTAAGTGTAGCTGTAATATCCTCTCCAGCTACATAAGATAGCACCATTAATATCAACAGTATAATGTAAGGATTAGGTGGATTTGGTAATCAATGAGCTGGCCATTGTTTGGATTCTTTTCCATTGCATGGTGAGACCAAATCATCCTTCCAATCCTCACGCTACTCCCTCAGCAAGAAACTATGATTTTTTCATGGTCTAATCCATCTTTCTTTTACATTTTCAACTTTGGGTGTACTCTTCACGCCTAAAGATTGTATGTAGTATGCCATTATCTCCGTCTGAATAATAAACTGAATATACGCACATAAAAATTATAGAAACTCGGATAAAGCTAATGCAATGCATTAAAAATTTCCTGCAAATCGTCCATAAATTTGATATATTTTTTCACACATTATGATTAATAAAATCCGAGTAATCCAAACATTGTTTCAATAAAACTGTGGGATGTAGAATTTGACTAACATTCAATTCAATTGCATCAGTGAATTAACTAAAAAAGCTCTACCAACATTGCGAAATCATAATGAGATTGTCATAAAAGTGTGGTCGGGTTAGTAAATTGCTGTACCTCTGATCTGATGACAGCAATAAACAAAACATACTAACATAGGACCAGCATACATGCCTTTTGGCATCTCGAGGGTAACTATTTGTTTATAAGCGTCTGTGTCTCTGATTGATAGGCATGGTTCAAGTTCTTTGACGACTTTCCGTTAGGATGTTTTAGCATCCACTGTTAAAGTTACCATTCCTCACGTAAGCCACGGGTCTTCGGTTGTTGGACGACAATGCTCAAAATTTACATCGCACATTCCTGTTATTTATTTATAAATAATATGCGCTATGCTATGCACTTAACTGAATGTATTTTACGTGAGACTGCTGATTGATTGCCTTCCCTTCCCAGTTCCCATCCTCTACTTGCTGACGTGACCCAAAAAAAATTAGAACAAAGTTTGGGGATCAGATTGAAAAATAAAAAGAACAATCCCTCAAAATTGTGCGCTTTTTTACACCTCAGTTCCAAGACAGGAAGCGAGATAGGGCCGTTTTCTGTTGCCAACGCCAACTTCCCTTTCCGCTCAGCAGACAGTCTCTCCATAAAGTCACTCTCTAGCTACTCCTTAAGAGGCTCCCTTTTTTTCTACTATTTGATTATGAAAAAACTCGGACAAAGTATAAGCTAAAGAGAAACTTGATTTCTTTTTTGTTTTTCTCTTCTGGTACTGAAGCGCCAACAATGAGCTTTAAAGAAATGGTTTTCTGTAGGATCTTTGCTTGGTTTCTTATCCACATTTGCTTGCTAGTGACCTTGTGTTCTGCATTAGATCCAACGGTGACTTATGAGTTTGAGGTCTCCTACATCACTGCCTCTCCTCTTGGTGTGCCTCAGCAGGTTAGTGCTATTGGATCTCTCTGTTTTTCCCCTTTTCTTTTTCCACTGTCTTTTCTTGCTGTTTTTCTAGCTAGACCTTTTATGAGGTATTCTCACTTTTTTAAAACATGGGTATCCTTGAAAATCTCCAATGTTTCAACCTTTACCTCCAGATCTGCTAAAATTTGCTTGCTTGCACACAGTTTCAGCTTGAAGCCGTATACTTATCGTTTAAATGGTTTTGCAACTAATGATGAGCTTTCATGCGAAGTTTGTGCTCAAATGCTTCCAAATTTGAACTACTTTGCAGGTAATCGCTGTAAATGGAAAGTTTCCTGGTCCTACTATAAATGTCACAACAAACAACTATGTCATCGTTAATGTTCGAAACAAGTTGGATGAAAACCTCCTTATGCACTGGTAGGATTTTCCAACTTCTTAGACGTTTCGATGATGGGAACATATGAACAAACTTGCTATCGTACTTAATTAACCGATAGTTTAAAGAGAACTTTAATGGCAGGGTCTGATATAAGTACCGTTCATTAATTGAAACTTGGATGGATGTGCTAGGTCTGGAGTTCAACAAAGGAGAAGCTCGTGGCAAGATGGGGTTCTTGGGACTAATTGTCCAATTCCTCCAAAGTGGAACTGGACTTACCAGTTTCAGGTTAAGGATCAGATTGGGAGTTTCTTTTACTTTCCTTCTCTCAATATGCAGAGAGCTTCAGGTGGATATGGCGGCTTAATTATAAATAACCGGGATATTATTCCAATTCCCTTTGATACTCCTCGTGGGGACATCGTGATCTTGATTGGTGATTGGTACAAGAAAAATCATACGGTTAGTATATGCAAATGTTAACTTTTGGAGTGTTAAATTTTGTTAGAAGTTGAAAACTCACCTTGTTTGCTGCCTATGTAATTCGGCGGTGTTCAGGGTTTGAGGAGGACTCTTGATGCTGGGAAAGACCTAGGGATGCCAGATGGAGTTCTTATAAATGGCAAAGGACCTTATCAGTATAATACTACTCTTGTTCCTGATGGCATTGACTATGAAACTATTGAAGTCCACCCAGGTAATTATCATGCTTGCTAGATGTTTGTTGAAAATCTGTTTATGTTTATGTTTATGTTTATTTTATTGTTTTTCTTCCTTTAACTTGAATGTCTCTCCTAAGCAAGCACATTTTTTTTTTTTTTTATTTTGGACCTTTGAGTGTCTTAGTTACGAATATGCACACCATGCTAGGCATTAGCAGTTTGTATACTAGGCCCCATTTGGGGCGACTCTGCTCATGAATAGCAATATTATCAGCATTACTTAGTGTCTATATACTTCGCAACATATTAAATTTTGTTCTGTTACCTATTGTGTATCACTACACTCTTCTATGAGGCTGCTGGCTTCATTCTCAATGCTTAAAGGCACACTTGAACTGACAAAAATTGTTGTATTTTACAGGAAAAACCTATCGTCTTCGTGTGCACAATGTTGGTACCTCAACTAGTCTGAATTTCAGGATTCAGGGCCACAATCTTCTTTTGGCTGAATCGGAGGGATCGTATACTGTGCAGCAAAACTATACCAGTTTAGATATACATGTAGGACAGTCATATTCTTTCCTGGTTACAATGGATCAGAACGCAAGTACTGATTACTACATTGTAGCTAGTGCAAGGTTTGTCAATGAATCACAATGGAAAAGGGTTACTGGTGTTGCCATTTTGCACTATACTAATTCCAAGGGCAAGGCAAGAGGTCCTCTTCCTGATCCACCTAATGATGAATTTGACAAAACCTTCTCAATGAATCAAGCAAGATCCATCAGGTTAGCTTCAGTTTCCTTTCAAATGCACTCTCACATTGAAAATTCAATAACTTTTGCAACAGTTGTACTAGTTGAGAAGAATGTTGACAATAGGGAGTGGTTAAATCCTTGAATTTTCTAATGTGCATCTTTTCTTCTGTATCATGTCGTAGTTTGCAGAAGTTCATATAGTCTCTACAGATAAAAGAAACCAATATTCTGAGTTGATAATTTGCATCACCATCAATCAATTTATACATCTATGAGCTCTGGGTCCCAGTTGACTCAATTGGGGGATTCTGTTGTCAAATTATACAGGTGGAATGTCTCTGCTAGTGGCGCACGACCAAACCCACAAGGTTCGTTCAGATATGGGTCAATCAATGTGACTGATGTTTACGTGTTGAAAAACAAGCCACCTATGATGATTAATGGGAAAAGAAAGACAACTCTTAGTGGTGTATCCTTTGTCAATCCGTCCACTCCTATCAGGCTTGCGGACCAACACAAAGTGAAGGGAGTCTATAAGCTTGATTTCCCCAAAACGCCCACTGCTGGACCACCAAAAATGGGAACATCAGTTATAAATGGAACATACAGAGGCTTTATGGAAATCATTCTGCAGAACAATGAAACCAAGATGCAGAGTTATCACCTGAATGGATATGCAGTTTTTGTTGTTGGGTAGGAACTTATCCATGCTTGGTATTCTTCAGTTATCTACACTGTACAAAATCTTTGATCTTATACCTTAAATCACTTGTACTTGACTTAATTCAGGATGGATTATGGTGACTGGACTGAAAACAGCAGGGGCACATATAATAAGTGGGATGGTGTTGCACGTTCTACAGTACAGGTCTGTTATTAACAATGATTTACGCCCTGAAGTTCTTTTGGTCCTTCAAAATTTCCATGGGTTCAAGGTTTCCTTCATCATATTCTCTATTGTGTCATAATCTATTTTTCAGTAAAGATATGCATTGAACTTAGCATATGATAAAGAGATCTAGTACTCTTTTTAGCAGTCTTATGGGCCGACACTCTTTTTAGCAGTCTTATGGGCCGACCTTAAACCTGACAAAGGATTCTGATATCTTTTGATGTATGCTCTCCCTCACAACCATATAGGATAAAACTGTAACTGCACTATTTGCTTGCATAATTTACTCTTGAAGTTAACATGATTAAACTTTGATTTTTTTGTGTTAAATATTTTGAAATAATTTGTCTGCTGCCTATGTAATTGAGCAATTTTGGGCATCTGGGCAACAATCTTCAAATCTTGGTTGGTATCGACCCTAGAGAATTTACAGCTTGCATAAGTGACGTATTGCTCTCTAGTTTAAACTTGTCTCTTTAAGTATAACTTATGGAGAAGCGAATATGATGAGATTATCTATGTATAGGTATATCCTGGAGCGTGGACTGCAATTTTGGTATCACTTGACAATGTTGGAGTATGGAACCTCAGAACAGAGAACCTTGATTCATGGTACCTCGGCCAAGAAACTTATGTCAGAGTTGTGAATCCAGAAGAGAATAACAAAACTGAGTTTCCTGCACCAGACAATGTCCTATATTGTGGTGCACTCGGCAAATTGCAAAAGTATGCACTGTTAGCATTTTAACTGCACCGTTGTATAGTAATATCATAGGTCTCGATGAAGAACCGGAATCTGATTAATGTTGTTTCCTTCTTTCTTCAGGCCTCAAGATATCACTTCAGAAGCACCGGCAAGATACAATATGTCAAACCTCTCCTTCACATTGCTAATGATGATCTCTGCTTTGATGTCTGTTTTTGGCTGATTGTTCCGTTGGGACATGTTGACTGGAGTACTGCAGCCTGTCTTCTTTATGCGGACTGCATTTGTGAGTGCTTAATAGGTGTGTTCTTCTAGTCATGTTGATAAGAAATTTCGGTGATTTTGACATTTAATTTTTAATCTTCTTTGGTTTTCTCTTTATTTGTTGGATTGCTATTCTTTAATTGCCTGTAATTTATGTACTGATGCAATTCATCAATGTTTTTAATTGAATTAACTTCCCAAGGCTCTACATTCATATACGCTTTTCACCTTGGATTCTAATGCTTAATTTCCTCAACGAGTCTTAAAAGTCATAATCCAAAAAGGCAAAAGAGTGGAGTAAACATATACTTTTGCCCTCAAATGCAAATATTCACCGCCGTCAATCCTGGATTTATGATGGATAGTCATAATTCGGTCGAAAGTGCTGTTTGCCACTCTCACGATTTTTTTAAAAAATCCTTTTGCGATTGGGAACACTGATAAATCAAACAGACGGTGCATATAGAATAAACCTGAAAGTGACGTGGAGCAGGCAAAATGCACAATCTTGGTGGAAGATGCTTTTAGTCTAGCTGGAAAGAAAGTGGTCCACAGCCCAAAAGAAGGTGACTCATTCAGATAACACACTGGCAAATGGAATGTGAAAGGCTAGGCAGGGCATGGCTGACTGCTCCCTGCATCATTAATATGAGTTTTGGGTTCCGTATTTTCTTTGAATCATTTCAATGGCATTGTTAAATAAACTCAACATCATAGACATCAAGACGTTGGAGTAAATTCCGAAGATAGTACTACTACTACATTTGGTTGGTTTATAGTATTATTAAAAGGTAACATTTTGCTCGGCGTGCTAAGATTGAATCACTCAATGCAGCAGGCTTTACAGGACATACAGTAATTTTGTGGGCACTTGGTTAAGCGTTTGCTTCAGTGGACTAGAGTTTTAGGTGGTGGCCCTGTCGGAGGAAGAGCATATATGGTGACGTCCTGTCAATTTCTACCTTACAAGTCATTCTAGCCTGATATAAATGTTCCATCTTTTAGAGTTTGACCCCACCGTTCATCATTCTCGCTTTTTCTTCAAGTCTCTTGAGTTGGACCTACTGTAGAACTTCAGTGGATATGGCTAAAGTTGTATACTTATTGTATATGGCATTTCGATGCTTTGTTTTAGCGGAAATACTTTAAAAACTTTTTACAATAACTGCTAATTCTTAAGCGCACATCATTTCATAAAAACGTCTTGTCCTTTCCTGCCATAGACAACATAATCTTCCTTTGAGACCATCGCAATCGGTAATGCAATGAACAGTTTATTCGCTTGGTAATTTAGTCGAAACACCATGTAGGAGTTAAATGCCAATGATGGAGGATTCGATGCTAAAGAGTGGAAATTAAAGCTTTGATATAATTTACAAAGTAATTGTGCTCATGGACTGCGTCCCTCTAATCTACTAAGAAATATAATTTAACTGCTGTTGCTTTAATTATGTGCATCACTTAAACCGGATACAGTCTGTTTGACTACTCTTTTAAGTAAAATTTGTTCCTATTCAGTTGCGTTCCCACCGTTACCCGTACTCTACTCTGACATGAACCAACAAACCTTTTAAAGCATGCTCAAAAACCTTTTACTGTTTGATCAATAATTTGATCGTATTGTCCAAAATTTGGTAAAGATACCATTTACCATCCACGACATTATTTCTTACCTATTCTATAGAAATTCTAAATATGCCTTATAAGTAGATTAGCATGTATATACATGAATTAATGCAAAGGAGATCAATTCCAGCGTTTTTGTAATGATCACGACTTTATTTTTACAGAAAAACTTTATTTTAGTCTTTAAAATTTTATTCCAAGTGTACTTAAAATCTTAAAATATTTTTGTAAAATATTAATCCTTTTACCCATTCATATTTTAGAAGATTTCACAAAACCCTTATCCCTTAGCTTTTGACTTTTCGGAAATATATTAGCAGATGAATTAGTAGTAGTAGTTGTTGTTTCTTTAGTATCTTTAGTGGTTCCTATACCTATCGCGTTCCTTAGCTTATTTACAAGTGGTATTCAAGCTCTTATTTTTGCATCCTTAGCTGTAGCTTATATAGTTGAATCCATGGAGGGGCAACTAATTTTGAAAATAATCTTTTTTAACTTAGTGCACAGCAATTTCAACCTTGCTCAAGAGAATCTACTTAGTAAATATAAATATAAACATCAATAGATAAAAAAGGTCTATACGCTCGATAAGAATAATAAAAAAGATTTCAATATTGGGGAATTATTAAAAAAAGGGGGGGCGGGGTTGTTTTGAAGAGGGGATCAAACTAACTAATTATATGGAATATTAATCAAACTAATTATATGGAATATTAATCAAACTAATTATATGGAATATTATATATATATATATATTATATAAATTCAATTTAAATTGAATATCTACATATTAATTCTATACTAAATATTAATTCTATATAATGGATAGAAGCCAACTTTCCTTTGCGGATGTTTCGAAAAAATGATTTGAATTTGAGAATTTCATTGAATCTAAGATACGAATAGTGGGTTTATATTATGGAAGAAAAACTTGTATATGTACATGTATATGTAATATTAGGTATTAACTAGTTATATATGAGATAAAAGATGAGATAAAAGAGATATATCTAATCTGACCTACTAATAATGAAAAACTACTAATGAGAAGTTAGATACTAATAAGAATTTATGAATTCCAATAAGAATAAGATAAGAGCCATTCCTTTTCGTTTGGAATTATGAATTGTATATAGAATAAATAGATTCAATCAAGAAAAAGAACAAATAGTTCGAATTCAAAGAATGCTTTAACACAAAGAAAGAAATGGAAAAATAAAAAAGTATGTGAATTCATAAAAACTTTGTGTGAATAGAAAGTAAAAAATAGATATCAAAGTCGTCTTGATGATTCAATAATCTTATTAATTGAATTCAGAGTTCGTAGTTACTTTGACTAGATGAAAATCTTATCAATGGAATAGAATAATGAATTCATAATTTATTTGTTGATTGTATCATTAACCATTTCTTTATTTTGGTACAGGGAACTTATCATGAATCTATTGATTTTTGTTGCTTCTGTTATTGCTGCTGGTTTAGCTGTTGGGCTTGCTTCTATTGGACTTGGGGTTGGTTAAGGCACCGCTATAGGCCAAGCTGTAGAAGGCATCGCAAGACAACCTGAGGCAAAGGGAAAAATACGAGGTACTTTATTGCTTAGTCTGGCTTTTATGGAAGCTTTAACAATTTATGCCCTGGTTGTAGCATTAGCACTTTTATTTGCAAATTCTTTTGTTTAATTCTATAAAAAAATACATATATTTTATTGGCTTGAATTTGCTGCTTTCTTGTTTCGAATTATATCAAGATTTCACTCATATAATGTTTTTATTATATCTTTTTTTATTGGGACAATAACTCACAGGAAGGACTGATTTGAAGATGGAGAATTGGCATACCAACTTGCTTTCTTCCTTTCCCCTTTTTTCTTAGTTCAATCAAAACTTTTTTGAGAAAGTTTTAAAATAAAAACAAAAAACATATTTCACAATTCACACAAGACTTGGTACAGAATTCTATTAAATAAGTATTCCCTCTTATTACGAATTTCTGATTAAATTATTATAAATTATCAATTTTTGATTAAAAAATTCATTTATCAATTTATAATACAAATCACATCGATTTTATTTTTCTCTATTTATTTTATTTGGAAACTATTTATTTAGAAATAAGTAAATGACTAAAAAACCAAAAACATATAACAAAAACATATAAACATAAACATATAAAAAACATATAAAAATAGAAACATATGAAGAGGAATATTATTATATTATAGAATAAGAATAACAGAAAATAGAAAATTAATCTGTCTAATAGAAAGAGGAGATCCTATGAAAAATGTAATCGATTCTTTCGTTTCCTTAGGTCATTGGCTCTCTTCCGGAGTTTCGGGTTTAATACTGATATTTTAGCAACAAATCCAATAAATCTAAGTGTAGTGCTTGGTGTATTGAGTTTTTTTTGAAAGGGAATGTGTGCGGGTTGTTTATTTCAAGAATAGGCTGGATTGAACCAGCTACACTTTTTGTCATTTTAACTAATAAAGAAAAGGTGCACAATCCTGCAAATTACTTATGAATAAATTAAGAAATCATCTTTAAAAACCATAGCAGTTCGTGATTTATTGGTAAATATACTTTGATTCTCTATCAACTAATAAGGTAGGATCATTAACATGATTAAAGCTAAACTATTTGAAGTTTAGACGGAGCAAGGTACTCTTTCTAGTAATATGTTAATAGTTAATACATAAATGGTTTCAAAATGAATAGTGGTAAATTGTTTTCGGTATAGAACACTTATGTTGAAAACATGATTTGAACAATTTCTTTTCAGAAACTTCATAAATTGGGTAATTTAACCCTTCTTATCCAATGTTAAATCAATAACCTATGCATAAAGTAAATTCTTTGGATTTGAAGAAAAAATCAACTTTATTGATAATTACTTGTTTGGTCAGAAGAGTCCTTGGTTTTGATCCTTGATTAGTGATCTGTTTCAATATTTTGATTTTGGAATATGAATAGAGGAAAGAGGATAGGCTCATTCTAGTAAAAAAAGATATGGGAATTTTCCATAAGTGATTAAAATAATTGAGCATGAGAGCCAAATGAATCGAAAGATTCGTGTTTGGATCGGGAAGATATCATGGAAGTTTTGCAATGAATGGAAAAAGAATCTGCTTTCATTAAATGATTTATTAGATAATCAAAAAAATAGAATTTTGACTATACAAATTCAGAAGAACTACATGAGGGGGCCATTGAATAGCTAGAAAAAGTCCAGGATTGCTGATGGAAGATGGAAATAGAAGTATATCGGTTTCGAGCAAACGGTTACTCTAAAATAGAAAAAAAAATTAAGTTTGATTAATTCAACGTATAAAATTTTAAAACAATTAGAAAATTACAAAAATGAAATCATTTATTTTGAACAACAAAAAGCGCTTAATCAAGTCTGACTACGAGTTTTCCAATAAGCCTTATAAGGAGCTTTAGGAGCTCTGAATAGTTATTTGACCAATAAGTTACATTTACGTACCATTAGTGCTAATATTGGTATGTTTGAGGCGATGAAAGAAATAACGGATTAGTCCTATATAGGCATTTTTTTGTTTTGTTAGGGGAGGGGTTTAGAAATACTTATGGTAACCATTCGAGCCAATAAGATTAGTAATATTATCCGTGAACTTATTAAGCAATAAAATAGGGAAGTAAAGATTGTAAATACTGGTACCGTACTCCAAATAGGTGATGGAATTGCTCAGATTTATGGTCTTGATAAATTAATGGTGGGAGAATCAGTAGAATTTGAAGAAGGTACTATAGGCATTGCTTTGAATTTGGAATCCAATAATGTCGGGTTGTATTGATGGGTGATAGTTTGATAATACAAGAGGGAAGTTCTGTAAAAGCAATAGGAAGAATTGCTTAGAAACTAGTGAGTGAGACTTATTTGGGTTATGTTATAAATGCCCTAGCTAAACCTACTGATAGTCAAGGTGAAATTTCCACCTTTGATTCTAGGTTAATTGAATCTCCTGCCCTGAGTATTATTTCAAGACATTTCGTATATGAACCTCTTCAAACAGGACTTATTGCTATTTATTTAATGATCCCTACAAGATGTGGTTAGCAAAAATTAATTATTGGGGACAAAGAGACTGGTAAAACTACCGTAGCCACATATATGATTCTCAATCAATAAGGGCAAAATGTAATATATGTTTATGTAGCTATTGGTCAAAAAGAATCTTCTGTGGCTCAGGCAGTAACCACTTTACAGGAAAGAGGGGCAATGGATGACATTATTGTGGTAGCCGAGAAGGTGGATTCTCCAACTACATTACAATATCTCCCTCCTTATACAGGAGTGGCTCTGGTTGAATATTTTATCTACCGTGAACTACATACTTTAATTATTTATGATGATCTTTTTAAACAAGCGCAGGCTTATCAGCAAATGTCTCTTCTATTACGAAGACGACTGGGTCGTGAGGCTTATCCAAGAGATGTTTTTTATTTGCATTCATACCTTTTGAAAAGAGCCGCTAAATTAAGTTCTAGTTTAGGTGAAGGAAGTATGACTGCTTTACCAATAGTCGAGACCCAATCGGGAGACGTTTCGGCTTATATTCCTACTAATGTAATTTCTATTACAGATGGACAAATATTCTTATCCGCCGATTTATTCAATGCCGGAATAAGGCCTGCTATTAATATGGGTATTTCCATCTCTAGAGTGGGCTCTGTAGCTTAAATTAAAGCTATGAAATAAGTAGCTGGTAAATTAAAATTAGAATTAGCCCAATTTGCAGAATTAGAAGCCTTTGCTTAATTCGCTTCTGATCTCGATAAAGCTACTCAGAATCAGTTGGCACGAGGTCAATGATTACATGAGTTGCTCAAACAATCTCAATTAGCCCCTCTCATAGTCAAGGAATAGATAATGAATATTTATACCAGAACAAATGGTTATCTTGATTCATTAGAAATTGGCCAAGTAAGGAATTTTCTCGTTGAGTTACGTACTTATTTAAAACGAATAAACTACAATTCTAAGAAATCATATCTTCTACCAAAATATTCATTAAAGAAGCGGAAGCCCTTTTGAAATCAATTATTCAGGAACAGATGAAACGTTTTCTACTTTAGGAGTAAGTACAAAGAAATGGGTCCCTCTAAATCTGAATTATAATCCTTAAATAAAATTATAAATATAAAAATTACAAATTATAAAACGATAAAAATGAAAAAATGAAATAAGTAGAATCTATAACTAAAAGATTTAGTATAATATAACATAAGTATAATTTTTTTTTATTCAAACCATTCAAAATATCTTTATTTTACATATTATATATTTTTTATATTTTATAGAAATCTAAAGAAATCTATTAAAAAAAGAAATAAAATTAAAAATGAAATAAAAATTTATATTCCATATGGATATACGGAAAAATATTCTATCTGGAAAAATATTGCGTCCAAGAGGATTTGAACCTATACCAAAGGTTTAGAAGACCTCTGTCCTATCCATTAGACAATGGACGCTTTTCAATTTTGTCT